>CM053784.1:457406375-457906375 GCA_028749045.1 Cupressus sempervirens
TAGGCCAACTGTTCGTAAACTACATATTGATATTTGGTTGAAACTCAATAGTTTGGATGGTGAATCTGATAATGTTTTTATGGTTGTAGAAGAAGAACTCATTTTTAGCATATCCTTGCTCAAAATAGTTTCCACAAAAATTAAGATCCACCAAATATTCTACACCTCAAAATAGAAAACAATCAAATGATGCTAGTTGTGCACACCATGTTTACTTTGGTTCTAATTATCTTCCTACCAAATAATAGTATAGGGCTTTTCTATAAAACAATGCTACTAGCTACCACATTTCTAACATGATCAACTGCATGTCACTATCGACTATACTCTTGCACCTATGCTTGGTGCAAGCACTAGTATATAGTACTTAAGATACCACTGAATATCTAAATCATTGTTTTTCAAAGAAGCTGTAAGGCATAATTCGAGTGAATTTAAATACTCCAGGCAATTCCTGAGTGTGGATGTTTCAATTCCTTAGTGTCAAAACTTGAATATATTTCATGCTTATCATTTCCTCTAGCAATTCTTACGTAAAACATCATTAAAATAATTGTTCCCTTTGACAGCATCAAAGAGTGTATATATACAATATTTTTGAAGTTGTTTTGTGCTAAATGAACCTTTTGTGATCAAGTCTTGTAAATATCTTGGTTGGTACAACTACAGATTTCTTACTGGCTTTGTATTAGGACCCAAGATTAACATTGATGACATTAGTAGAATTCCAAGTTTTTCTCTTGTATTCCTATTAATTGTACTTGATTGTCGAATATGTTAAAGAAGAAACAAATGCCAGTTAATTTACAAACTATAACTGACCTAAATTTCTTGATGTATTTTTTAAATGTTGAGATGCATATACTAAGAATTTTTTGTTACTGCAGGCCAAGCCACAGCTGACAGACAAGTCAAAGCTTCCAACTATTGTGGATCCTATGATTAAAGAGTTGCTAAACTTGAAATATCTTTAGCAAGTAAGTTGCATGCAAAATATTTCTTTTGAAGGGAATTGACATTAATTTTAAAAATACATTCAGTTTATACAATTTTACTCATGTTTTGGTGGATAAAAACTTAACGTTCTTCCACATTTCTTGCCCATTTTATTGCATATCTGAAATAAGACATAATCTTGCCAGTTTCCAATAGCTAAATGTCTTTAACTATGATTGGAATTTGGCATAAAATGTATTTTTTAGGTTAGATTGTCAGCTAGTTCTGGTTGATTGCCTTTTGAAAATTAGAGGTGCTTACAATTTGAATTCATAACAACCATTTCTCATCAACTTAAATTGTTTTTTTAGTACCCATTGCATTAACGTGACACTTACAAGGTTAAAGTATTGCAACTTCCTAGAAGGTCTTCCTACTCAATTCCATGATGATCCAACTTTCCTTGATCCTTGGGAGAATGATGTAGGAGCATCAAGGTCAAGGTTGAAGGCATGAGAAGACATTAAGGTCTCAAGATAACCAACATGACCATGTTAGAATAGTTGATGTAATAAGACCCTGTGAAGGTCCTTTTTTATATGTTTGTAATCATTTTAGTTACATTTGAAAATAGTAATTAACAAAAACCATATGTGCAGATATAAACATTAATCACAACATGCCCAATTTATTTGTAGGTATATTTTCCTGTGAAGAAAGACCACGCCTAACAATATGAATCTAGAAGAAAATAATGAGACAATGGCTGCATTGTGGGCTCAATTCCGAAGAAAACCTAATAAATGTTATTGTCCTTGCAAAAAGTGTAAGGGTTTAAAGAATCAAAGAATTATAATCACAACAGCCCAGAGTTATTGTAGGCAATATGGTCATGTTGAAGGGGGCCATGATTTTCGTCCATTGCTGAATGTGGATTCCCTACTAAAGGAACATGGAGGTGTGAATATCCAAGCTGAGGATAACACTCCAATGGAAGAAGATGATAATGTGCCAGAGGACATGATTGAAGAAGATGGTATTGGGGCAAGTGATGAAGAGGCTCACAATGATGGTACTAGTAAATCTGATAATAATGATGAAGATGGTCTTGATATACCTTTACTTGAGAAGGCACACGAGCCCTTATACCCAGGCTCCCAAACAACTCTACTGTCGGCTATAGTGTTGTTGGTGAACTTAAAGGTTATGAATAGAATATCCAATGTAGCAATGTCACGTATGCTAAGGTATGCCATTTTTGTCATCTTCAATGTTAGCATACAATTACTATTCATTATATTAACAATGCATATTTGTTGTTGTAGGTTGATTAGTGAGTTTTTGTTACCACCATCAAACATTTTGCCTCGTTCGTACCGAGAATTATCTAACATTATGGATCAGATTGGAATGAAGTATCAGACAATACATGCATGTCTCAATGATCATATTCTATATCATAAACAACATGAATTTGCAACAGAATGTCTTGATTTTCATGTTAGTAGATATCGATCAGATCAAATAACAAAAAAAGTGCCTCACAAGGTTCTTCGATACATTCCCATTATTTCACGTCTGGAATGGTTATTCAGGTGCGCTAGCTTGGCACAATTTATGGATTACCATGCATGCAATTGAAGTCAGGATGACATTATGCGAATGCCTGCCGATGGTTCTGCATTTAAAGAAATAGAAGAAACATGGTCACACTTTAAAGAAGAACCTCGTAATTTGAAACTTTCATTGGCGGCAGATGGTGTCAATCCATATGGAGATATGAGATCTATTTACTCGGTATGGCCTATTTTTGTTATTAACAATAACATTCCTCCTTGGATGTCCATAAAGAGGGAGCACATAATGTTGTAAATGATTGTGCCAAGTATTTTTTTTTTTATAGTTATCCAAATTAATTTATAAATAGTGCATGAAAATAGTTATAATAATTATGCAATGTTTATGTTCATTCAATTGCTAGGTAAAGACCAAGTTAAAGATATGAACGTGTATATTGAGCCCCTAATTGACGAGTTGTTGAAGTTATGGAATGGCATCACTATGTATGACATCTCTAGACCGATAGGACATTGACAATTTCAATTCCATGCAATGCTTGTATGGACAATACATGATGCCCTTGGGCTAACTCATTTTTGCAGTATGTTATATTGTTAAGATCACATATTTTGGTCTTCTATAGTGCTTACACATTACTATCAAATACTTAAGTTGCGCATGATAATTGTACATGATCCAATTATACATGATCTTTTAGGTCTTCAGACAAAGGGAAAATTTGCATGTCCAATTTGTGGTATGAAGATGAAATGTCATCATTCGAGAAGTTTAGGAAAGTAGGTGTTTGATGAGTTTAGACACTTTCTCCACAATAATCATAGGTGTCAAATTGCTGAAAAATAGCTTTTCAATGGGAAAGAAGAGACATCATCAAGGCCACGAAGAATGACACCTCATTTATGGAAGTTGGAATACGATCGACTAAATCATTGAGGTAATGTCCAATTTGTCATCCGAAGTTTACAATTTGTATTTCAATATTGTCTTATATTTACTAATGCTGTAATTGATGCTCGTGAAGGTCGTCAAGGCATCAATGACCAACTTCCTAGATGAATGAAAAGTTATCCTACTCAATTTAGTAGGTTACCATACTACAAGGATCTCCCAATCGCGCATTTGTTTGATGCTATGCATATTGGAAAGAATGTAACAAAGACACTATGAAAAATGTTGGATGAAAGGCGTGATAGAGAACAAATTGCTAAAATTTGTATTGACATTCATGAATCTAATCATGCACTAAAAGTTTTCATTTAATCAAATAGGAATAGAGATCGCATAAATACAAGTGCCCTTCCTTGGTTATTAACGGAGCAACAAAGTGATGCATTAAAAGAAGTCATAAAAAAAACAAGATTTCCAACAGGATTTGCTGCAAATATAAGCACTCTTCTATCAAAGAAAGGTGATTTTGGGCCAGGGTTGAAGACACATGATTGGCATACCTTCCTCAAGGTAAGTCATGTTTTCTATTTACAGTATATTTGTAAGATTGAATGTAGTACCAGTTGCATTATTTAATAATATATTGAAATGATCATTTTTTAATGATTGCAGTTCATCCTACCTCTATCCCTTCCACAACAGTTTGACAACAATATTAAACAAGTTATATATGATCTTGGAAAATATATGAGGTTAGAAGAGTATTTTTTCTTAGATTTGTAGCTTTTTATCCAAAATCTATTGTATAATTTTATTTGAAATCTCCTCTATATGTTTTTGCATGTTGAATCTCATTTAGGTGGTTATCATCTAAAGAAATTGATAAAAAAGATATAAAATATTGGAAGAGAAAAATTTCACAGCTTATGTGTGAAATGCAAAAGTGTTTACCTCCAACATTTTTCAATGCTCAAGAACACTACCTCATACATCAAGTTGAGGAGATTGGATTGTGTGGACCTGTACAAGCTAGATCAATGTGGATGGTTGAGAGGCATTTGAAATTTATGAAGGGCTTGGTTCGACAAAGAGCACATCCTAAGGGTTCTATGATAGAGGGATATATGATATACCAGACCATGGTGTATATCAGTGAATATCTTCCAAAGTTTGCAACAGGTATCCATCTAGATCACATTTGGGATCCCAACTTTAATGACAAATTCAAAGGGGAGTACCTGACGAGGAAAGGTAGATTGAGGAGGGTGAGAGGTAATTATAAGTTTTTTTTTGTAATTTAACAATTCTTATCCATCATCAATATATATAAGTTGTTTCTAACTAGTGTAATTGTCTTCTTTATAGTTGGTCATGAGTGGGATACACTATACTTGTATATTGCAAACAATCTTGATTGGATGACAGTGTGGATTGAACAGTCTCAAGAAAATGGTCACTCATTAACATGGGATGGTGTTGCATCGTTGGTTAAAGAAGCTCATCATAATGGAGATCTCAATGTTACACCAATGGTACTTGATCTAATATATGGCTTAAGAGATACAAAGGTATGCATAAGATTACTAATCATGAGACATAAGTTTAATATCAACTCACAGATCAATGAGAAGATTCTTGACATGTTTGAATAATTGCAAGCCAAACAGCACAAAGCTATGTACTACCATGGCTATAAATTCTACACAAAAAAGTTAGATGAAATGAAGAAAACGCATGATTCTGAGATAAGTGTTGTCTTCGCAATCACCAATATTTCATCTAGAACTGACATACATCCTCAACAATCTGAAAATTGATACTATGGCATTTTGGATGATATACTTGAGTGCGACTTTAATTCATTTAAAATAGTTCTATTTATCGTCAAATGGTTTAGGTTACAATTAAATCGAAATGATCCCAATAGGACTGTTATTGAACACGACAGTGGATTTACTATGATTAATACAAGGTCATTTGAGTCAGTCGGAGATGAGTCCTATGTTCTTCCAAGTCAATGCGAGCAAGTGTTTTACTTTGGTGTTCCAGACAAACCAGGTTGGTTATTTTTTGTTAGACATGACCAAAGAGGAAGGCCAGTAAAGTATAATGTGATCGAAGAAGAAGATATTGAAGAAGCACAAGAGGAAGTAAATGATTATCACGAATGACAGCTACCCAGTGATGAAGAAGAAGAAGATGGTGATGATTTTGGTCATGCTAACGATAATGGTGATAATGATGATGATGATGCCGATGACGATCATGATCATGGTGACGAAGATGGTGATGATCATGGCGATGATGGTCATGATGATGATAGTGATCAAGAGGATGATGATGGTGATGAAGATGGTGGTGGTGACGACGATGATCAAAGTGACGAGTACGATGATGGTGATGATGATGATGATGATGATGACATGGATGACGAGCATGATGATCAATGAAATCTTCAAGTACGATCAATGTCAACTATGATGGGGTCTTGTATGACCAAATATTTCTTTCCAAACCATATGTGCAGATATAAACATTAAGTAGAAGATGCCAAATATTTTTTTAGATATAAACATTAGTTACGTTAAATTTTTAACTTAAGATAAATGATTTACATATACAATCTACTTTATTATTAATATTTTTTTTGGTAAGTCTATTACTTTAATTTCGTTGCTGATTTCTAAGACTTACTAATTTTTTTCACAGGGTGATATGGATGCACCATGTTGGACACCTTCAGTAGAGGTAAACATTAATTATTGTAATTTTTAAAGTTAATATAGAAACAAATGTCCTATTATTATGTTCATTTCTTTATGTCTTTGGAGTTACTTTGATGAAAGTATACAAATATTTGATGTCACAAATGATAGGAAAAAGCTACAATGATCACTGATCAAATGCAATCTGAAATATGGGCATCATATCTACATGACATTGGCCTTAGTACTGACCCTGTATTCATCACCCAACAAATTACAGAAAGATACACTGATGAGCTTGTTCAAATTATCATCAAAGGTGACAGAAGTGAGGAGAAAGAGGCATTGAGAATAGAATTGGACCGTAGAATCCAATCTTTGAAAGTAAGCAGTAATTTGACTAAAGCAGTAATAGAAGTTCAATAGATATTAATATTTTATAGTATCTTATGGATCATGATCTCTGATTTTATGTGTTCTTGTATAGACATATGTGCCAGTTGCGACATCACATGCTGAACATGGTCAAGGTTGTTTCACAGTACCTTCGTGTAAGTAACACTTTGTTTGTTTTGATCAACATTATAACACTTACCTTTTTTTTGTCGACGTTTCTCGCTAGTATCCCATTTGATCTTTATCCATTGCAAATGTCTTTTCTAACAATATTCTATTCTTCAGCTCATGATGAAGTGCAGACTCCTCCTTCAGTTGGTGGTCCACTATTGTCTGCTACATTGTCGGCAACAAGGACCATGAAAACATCATCGTCTATGCCTAGTAGAACTGGTAAAACCTTGATTTGCTATATTTTGTAATGTGCTATATTTTGTAATGTCTTTCTACAAGTTTATGAACAACGAAGTAGCACATTAGTGCTTAAATGATGTCTACAGAAGCTTGCATACATACAAACACATGCATACACACATCACGCATACATATATACATACATACATACATATATATATATACATATATGTATATACATATATATGTATATATGTATATATATATATGTATATATGTATATATATACATATATACATGTACATATATACATGTATATATGTATATATATATATATATATATGTATATATGTACATATATACATGTATACATGTATACATGTATATATGTACATATATACATATATATATATACATGTATATATGTATATATATATATATGTATATATGTACATATATACATGTATACATGTATACATTTATATATGTACATATATACATGTATATATATACATATATGTATATATATGTATATATATATGTATATATATATATATATATATGTATATATATATATATATATGTATATATATATATATATGTATATATATATATATATATAGCCACACATAGAGAGACATGGACATAGGCAGGCAGGTAGACCAACAAAGAGCAACACTAAAATTGTCATTTAATTGTTATGATGTTTTAGTTGATAGAGCAACAGAGAGCAGTACTACTAAAGCTGATCCATTTCCTGGAGCAGTTCATGTGATTAGTACTGGTTTGTATGAAGGGACATTGTTGCTGAATAAGAAAACTATGTTTCCATTAAGAGAACGAAAGCTTCTAGGTGCTTTAAAATTGATATTTTTTAAAGTGTAAATTTAGTTTACTTTTACATTACTCATTTTGGACTGATAAATCCTTTATGTTTTTGTAGGTAATAATGCTTTCTTTGAACATCTTTTTCATATGACATTGAGACTGTTTGGACCCACCATACATAAAAGGTACGTAGTTTCATATCATTGCTACATAATTTTTATTTTCTTCTATTTATTGTAATATATTAAAGTTATTGATCTAACAATCTATTTATTTTTAAAAAGGTGGAATTTACAAGCTGGGGAATTATAAAATCAGCTGATTGCATCCATTGAGGATAAATTTGGGAAAAACATTTTTGACACTGGCCTATTTCTGAAAAGAGCAGAAAAGCATATAAAGACGGTGAGGGATCAATATAGAAGGGGTCTTAAGGATAACCCAAAGTACGACCATCCTCCTATGATTCCACCAATGGAGTGGAAGGAAATAATAGAAGATGCAAAGGAGAAAAGGCTATGTGAAGATAGAGATAATGAAGCAACACAGGGCAAAAAGAAGTATGTCATTATAGTATTAAGTAAAATGTAATCATGCACTAATTATTGATATTTTTAAATATATAATCTAAGATGTTTGAAATTTTTCATAGATTGCAGGACACATCTGTGGCTACAAAAGTGAGAATAGAAAAGGTTGGCCAACACAAACTTGGCTCTAGTGGCTATATGAATCTGCACTCTCAACTTGTAAGTAGAGCAACGAATTTTGTTTTTTTTTTAAAATATAATGTTGCAAACAGTTTTGTTTAATGAAACCATACATGGAAAATTGGCGTTATCAAGCAAAAACCATAGGGCACAGATTTCAATGTGGAGGTCACAGATGAAGATAGAAAAATTGCCTTGAAGGAAGGCTATAAAGTTGTGGTTGCACGCCTATGTGAAGAATCTGTAAGCCTTTCCCAAGAATCCAATGCACCAAATGATATCTCACAGGTAAATTGGTCAGATGAAAAGTAAATGAAATTAAATAGTTGAGAAGATTCTTTTTTGGTATTAGTTTTAAACGTAAATTGACTACATAACAATGTGCATAACATTTTACTGTAGCCTTCATATCCTACCACAGAACCTGCTCCTGATGAAGGCCATGATGTGCATTATAGTGGTGGAGGTATTAATTTGCTATTGAAAATTAATTATGCAATTATGAATACAATTTAACATCTTCAATTGGAATTTGACGTGTATCCTTTTTTTGAATATTTAAGAGCATGTTGAACATCATGCTGAAGGACTGGACCATGTTCCAAGTGTTCAACATGTTGACACGGTGGCAGATCAAAATGTTAATGTACATGATGTGGCATTGTCAGGTAAGAAAAATGCATTTTATGTTGTACTCGTACTTAATTACAAACTTGTAACAGTTAGAAAAAGAAAAAAGTATGCCAATTTATCGCATTCACTTGTTCTTGCAACAGAGCCCCCTTTAGTGCAACAACCTCTTGCTCCTCCAAAGAGAAGGAGCCATCGTAATTTGACATTACACGTGCCATAAGAGGAGGAGAATGAAGTAGATATGGATGTCCCTATGAGCACTTTTCTTAAGAGAGCTCAGAAACAAAAAAAAAAGAAATGATGTTTTAAAAATCTTCTTTGATAAACCTTGTTGGATAATGAAAGAACTTTGTTTTAAGTAATTATGTATGAATGATGTGTATTAATACAGATTTTTATTTTATGTTAATGAATATTGTTATGTGTTAATGAAGTTTTGATTAGTATTGTGTATTAATGATTTTCATATCATATTAGTGAATGTTATGTGATTGTATTGATTGAATGTTATAGTTCATAAATGGATGAATGAATGAATGAAGTATGTAATTAGATGATAATGGGTACTTTAGATTGATGTTAGGGGGAGGGGGTGAGGCCAGATGAGCTTCCACCTTCACGTGGTTGGCCTTGTTAAGTAGAGAATATTATAGTATTCTTGAAACCAAGTGAAGCTCAAATTTGTTAAGTCTTCAAACACACATCCCAATTCTCTTTAATGAGACTGGAGCTTTTTCGCTTGTAATAGTCTCATTGCAGTCATCTTTTGGTTCCTTGAACATATAGTTCTTACTTAGTTTAAATCCCAATTATTAGATATTTGTCCACATTGGAGTTAGTTTGGCATAGAAACCTGCATATTTTATTATATATATTTGGTCAACTGAAAGCAATGTAAAAAGCATTCACATAGTTGATGTTTAACAAAAGAAGACAAGATGCATATACTATTTAGCATGGAAATCCTTGTAGGTGAATTGTGTGTGTATGTACACACACAAACATATATGTATGTATATATATAACTTCAAACAAATGTGTAGATTCAATTAGCAAGAGACACCAACCTCAAATCTTGCAATGCAGAAGGAACTGACCTTTGAAATGCAAAGTGTTTATAATGTAGGTAGATTTGCCTTAGATCTCCTTCGAGGTCTTCAACAAATCTGCCTTGTACTTATGAATAATCCACCAAGATTTGAAATAGTGTTTTTCAATAAATGCTCTAAACTTGGAATATACCTTCATAAAAATTCTGCCTTAGATCTGCTCATCATATTCAAAATAAGCCTTCACATGTCTGTTCACTTAGGTCTGATTTAGGTCTTCCACAAATTTGGCTTATAATTATGCTCTTGAATCTCTCAAAATCTTCTTTGTATTCAAATGATATTTAATGAATTGATTGATACAAATTTCCTCATACTTGAATCCAAATATCATTGTCATTGTCAAACATAACACAGACATAAAATCATTTTGGTTATTCGCTTGTTATACAAGTTAGTCTCATCTTTTTGGTTTTCATAAGTCATGCACTTATGCATCTTTGGGATATCCACAAGCTACTAGAGATGTTTGGATGGTTCATGTCCTTATTTTTTTTGTGTTGTTTGTAGGGTTTTTTCCATGAAGTCTAAGGATAGACATGTTGGATGTTTGTGATAGACATGTCCACCTATAAGAAAAGTATCAAATGTAGAAAAAATGCAAAGAAAAGCTTGTAAGGGTTTTAGGTGTCTTTAGGCCTAGTATAGCTCGTAAGAGTTTTAGGTGTCTTTGGAAGGGTTAGTTAAGTTATAAAACCTTTGAAAAGGTTAGTGAAATATATTAAAGGAATATATGATTGTAAGTTGTCGAAGTTGACACTTTGTGTCAACTTAGACAACAAATTTCAGTTTATAACTAACTAGTAACAGTTAGATAGTTAGACAGTAGTGGTTGTTTACTGTTGTTTGGTTATTTAGAAGGGATTTGTCAAGTGTTTGGGGGAGAAGTAGAGTTGGGGTGGTGAGACAAGGCATTGTGAAAAAATTATAATCAATAAAATAATCCTGTTCTTTGCAATTCAGTCTCTGTCCCATGGAACAGTGAGTTCCTATGATGTATCAAATGCATTTTGACTAATATTTAATGTGAGAACATTTTATTATTTTTGTTATCTTGTCCACACATTCTTTTAATTTTCATTGCGGGTTGAGTAAAGAATAATAGACTGGTGCATTCAAACTAGTGACTGGTTAGGCACAGTCAACTGTACTTATTCTGAAGTTTCTAATGTAGATTCTCTCCTACCACCTGTAGTCACTGTTATTGGTGGGAGAAAATGAGGTTGTGATAATTTATTTGTACTATATTAACCAAATGCAGGAGAGTGGGAAAACTTGGTGCAAGTGCAGTCTTGGATGGTAATTGCTGATGGAGGTTTAGCCTGGATTAGACACCAGCCTAATAGACAGTGGATCATTTCATGTTTGAAGATGTTTTGGGGGTGAATCCTTCATTTTTGGGGGGTGTCTCTATTACCAAAAATGAGACAGTAGAGCACTGCTAGTGTTATGGTGGGCAAAATATGTCTTTCATTGTGATAGACTATTTCTAAGTCATCTGTGTTGTTTCTTGCTATTGTAAAGCAGTCTTTGTTTTCCTTGAGACCATGAAAAAAATTATCTACCATTTTTTCTAATGATAAACTTTTGACTTGAACAATGATAAAGTTTATTAGTAATCATTATAGTGGAACAACTTTTGACTTGTTCAAAAATTTTAGTCGAAGGTGTTGGAATTGACAGTGAACCCCAAGCTCCTAGAAATCACCTGCAACCAAAATGCACGTTACATCTGTGTCTGAGAGAGAATATGATCCAAAAAGCATGCATACTTTGGTGATTTGGCTATTATTGCAGCACTACAAAGTGTTTTATAGCGTTTCTCATTTTCTTAAATAATAGGCAATTAGTTCATGATTTCATCATATCTTATAGTGGAACAACTCCAAGAATCTTGGGTAAATTGCTTGCTATAAGACTTTCTTGTATAAGACACTCAATAATGTGGGCTAAGTGGTGGGCACAAAGAGGAACAAGAAAGGATCTGTACAAGTGCACAGTGCAGTAGAATTCAAAAATGAAATTATCTTAGTTTCATTCTGATTCTCCTTTATTACCCTCACATACATACACAGCTCACTTCAATTCTTCAATGCTCTCAAACTTATACACATCCCTTATTAGCATATCTGGTCATAATTCTCCTAAAATTTACAAATATTCTTGGAAATAGTAGCTAGCTAAGACTCAGGAATTAGATATAAATGAGTTGAGACCAGCATTTATAATTCTTGAATAGGATTGAAAATAATTTTGATTTTGTAAGATGATTTGATGTGCAGTAGCAAAATTCATCCTTGTTTACTTCTGATTTATAGGACCAGTGCCTTATCCATTGGGCAAGAAATTGACTATTGGTAGGAGATCTAATTCAAATAACTTGTATAAGAATTAATCAATTGCAATCACCCATCTCCATTCTTATGCAATATCTCTTTTATGAACTCATAAAGCCTACTGATTTACTGAAGCATTTATATAATTTCTTGAATTAAAAGCAATAATAAAACCAGCATACAACCCATCCAGACTGCATTCAACCAAATAAACCTTATTTAAATGACTTCAAAGTAAACAAACCCATAAATTGGAGACAGAAATTGATGATCCACAGATATAGTGTAAATACCCCTTTGTATTATCCTTTTCATATGACTAACACAATAACCAATAGAAAACCAATTGAATGCCCAGAATAGATTGCCATTTCTATCATTTCAATTTTCTTATCAGAAAGTACAATGGAAGCAAACTCAAAACCTCTGCATACTATTGGACTGACTGAATATGTACTCTTCTTGAAAGAAACAAAAAATTGCACAAGTCTCAGACCATCACAATGCCTTGAAAACTCATTTATATAGCATGAGTTGCAACAAGCAAAGGGAAATTGTGATCTGGAAAGTGTCCAAGGAACAAAGCATCATACAAAAGACAAAAATAATCACAACAAAATGCCAGGCGTATCAAATATTCCTTCAGGTAGGCCCGTTCCAGTTTCTGTTGCAAATCATCAACTTCTGATTTGTCTTCATTATTTCTGCTCCTCAGAATATCTGGCTACCAAGCTGGCCAAAGAAGGATGATCTTGTGATACCTCCAAATCAATTTTGTCCTGCGGGTTCTCCCTACTTTCACCCTGAGCAGGCATTATTACCTTTTCCCCTTCTTCTTTTTTCAATTTTGGTGTAGAGGTGTCAATAACCAGCACCTCGCCTTCTTGTTTCTCATCATCATCTGAACTGTCCTCCTCTAACTGCTTGTCGAACAGAAGATCTACCATCCAAGTGTCAAATTGTATATCATTCGGCCAACTGAACTGTAGGATATTATTTTGCTTTTTTAAAATATAACCAGCCTCCTTTTCAAAACCAACAAATTCTTGCTTCAAAAAATAAAAAAAAATTGGACTTTAACCAATTCCTCTATCATGGTGGCCCACACGGCATGCCCATTTTCATTAATAACTTTATTTATCCTTGTGCAGAAAAGGTCATCCAATTCTTTACTCCACTCTTCCTTATTTTTCAATTTCTTCTTTCTATCCAAGGCACAAGGAAATAGATCAAATTTTTGATTCTTGTACTTATTCAAATAAGAAACAATTTTCAGTTGCAGAGCAACTCTCCTGTTATCAAAATCTGACAGGTCATTAGCAATATCATACAATTTTTCAACATGGTCATTAGAAGACTTTATAACTGAATAACATAGAAGGGTGATTTCATTTTCCCTTCTTCCCCATTTATTAACAATAGGCTTCAGGGTATCATCATGAGTTTTCAATTCCTCCCATATATCTATTACTTTTACCAACAGATCAAAGAATAAGGGCTACTCAATTTTGTCCACTAAATACATTAGAGCCTTTCTAAGCTTATCCTCATATTGCATATTTAACTCTATATGTAAGGCCCATTGTTTTCTCTTCTCTTCTTCAAATTCCTCAGCTGTATAATATTCAGGCCTTTGAGGTGTGTCTGGTATCTCTACAAGGGGGGTGGATTTAAAAGGTTCCACTGGAGGACAGGGGTATGTTATTCTTGGCCTTGTGGATTTCCCCATTGCCTTGTTTTCAAGTTCAATTCTCCTTTTTACCTCCCTATTATAGGCCTCAAGAAGTGTTTCATATTTATTCTATAACTCAGACATAACCTGTTCCTCCTTCTTAGCAGTGGCCAACACAAACTTAGAAGAATCCACATTCCAATATGTTGCCTATACATGTGAAGTGTCAGCAACCCTTCTTACAAGTATATTTCCCATCAACCCAGACTCATCTGATTGTGATGGTGTGGCTCTAGATCCCTTTCTCAACGACCAACTGACCAATGCAGCTTGATCTTCAATGAATGAAGTTCCTTGGAAGTCTCTTCTATTTGGGTCTTGCAACTCCAATCTACTTGAAACAGAATTAAAAATTAATGCATCTGCAATATCCCAATTCAGCAATAATAAAATGTTAGATGCCTTTGTCATTTTCCTCCCCTCCTCAGGGCTTATATTTTGCAATTCCTTCATCATTTCTTCTTTAATTTGGTTTTGCATGGAAGTTTCATCCATTTTTGGATGCTTTGTTTTCATCTTTTTACATTTCTCCTTGAAAACGTTCATGTTTGTCCTCCATGCAAACTGTTGAAAAGCCCTTGATTTCACAAAACTGTCATCAGTCAAAAATTGATGACTTGCCTGCTCTAATATAGGGTCCAATTCCCTACCTCTATAATCAGCTATTGTTAGATCCAAACTTGGGAGAGGAAGTTCTGGAGGGTTACCCTCATCTAATTCTGCTTGAGTAATAAAAATATCTCCCTGTGATCCCATTTATTCAACCTATTCACCAGTGAGCTGCTCTTCTCCAATCCTCAAAGGGGACTGGGTGGGTGAATATCCCTCCTCTTGAGGCCTTTCTTCTATCATTACCTTTTGCCTCTTAGGACTAGGCTCTTCAACTCTCTCCTCTTGGGCTATACTGGTAGATCCTATTATTTGTTTACCCTTGTCTATAGGAACCCTTTTATTCTTAATTATAGTATATCCGAGCCTCTTTTGTGCAATTATTTTATCATTTCTCACATTTGGAGTGAAAGCCAACCTCCTCATGACCTCTCTAGCATTATCAGGATATGAATCAATAAAAAATTGTTTATTTTCATTCATAACCTCCATTATTTCAGGGAAGGTATTCATGAGCTTACTTATTTTGTCAGCCTCTGTAATAGCATTATCCAAAGGATCATATTTATTATCAAAACAATGAATGAATTCTAAGACCCGGGAATAAACTCTCCATTTTTCCTTTTTAGTTTCCTGCTCTTGCAATGAGAATTCATTCCTTATAATATCCTCTAGATAATAAGAATCATGCTTGACCGGTCCCAACTTGATTCTATGCCTCAACATCTGATTGAAAAATCCCTCAGAATCACAAAAACGGGGATGAGAGACAGCCATCATATACTGCTCCAAAATTTTATGCAAAAAGATCCATCCCCCTTTTGTAATCACAAACTGATGGGCCACTGTGCAGGTAGGGAAAATTGACCCTAATTTCCTTTTCAACAAAAACATTTCTTCCACTCCCCCTAACTGCCATAAAACTTCAGCCATTCCCACCTTCAAAGGAACTTGGTAAGGCAAAACATGAGGGTTCCCCTTGAAACCATAGATTCTAAAAATAGTAGAAATAGGGTAGGGGATGATATCTCCCTAATTATGTGAAACTTTCAAGTCATGGGGGTTATCCATAGGCCTGATGAGACTCATTAGTACCCTAGGGATTCTGGGATTGTCACTCAATATGAGGCATATCAATTTAGCAGCAAAATATCTATCAAATCTGACAAAACTAGCATTACTTGCATCCCAGGTCATATCTGCACTCCACAACTGGACTGGCGGTATTTCCTCATTCTCCTCTTTGTTTAGTTCCATCTCATTACCAAAATATGTCACTCCTTTGAACAAAAACATATGCATTAATAGAGAGTAGTGAAGAAAAGTTTTTTCCACCCTGCTCTTCACAATCCCAACTAAACCAATGTCAATTTCTTCAGCCAAAAAGGAAGCAAAATCAAAAATAACATCTACACCGAAGGAAGCAATTTGAACCATCATGTACATGAAACCAATGGGCATAAATTCTTGCTCATCTTCATCAAAAACTTGGCATAAGGTCCTGTATATCTCTATAGCCCGGGAAGTGAAAAGACTCTTCTTAAAAGGCTCTCTAGAGGCTGCAGTAATTATTGACAAAGTTCCTATTGTACCAATTTGTGCCCTTAGTGCACCTCCCCTAATTACATCCTTCTTTTCTTTATATTCATTCTCTAATTCTAGCAGATTAATTTGCACATGGTAGTTTGATAATGGTTCCAGGTGAAAAACCTCTCTAATTTCTTCAGGAGTAATCAAGACCAGAGGCACACCATCCTTTCTTCTTACAATCCTAATGGCTTGGTCATAATTCTTAACAATGGCTTCACGCAAATCATAATCCATGAAAACACTTGGGACTACTAACTTTCCCAAATCAAAATTCCAGACATTAGCATGCGGAGCAAACAACTTTCTTTTCGAAAACCACTTTTTAAACAAGATAAGGCCAGTTTGAGTAGTTGTTGCATCCCTAACCCAGTTCCCCTTGTCATATAGGCCATCACCAATTTTAAGCCTAGGGTTTAAGAAAATTAACTTTTTAACTTGTGCAGGCTATACAGTACATTTTGGGAGTAATTCTGATAAATCATCGTGGACATTCCTATCCATATAATTAATTTGCCCATAGAATGGTTTCTTAGGAGGCATTTTGACAGTATTGAGAGAATTGGAATGCCACAGAGGTTATAATATGAGTACTTACTTGACTTGCTAAACTTGTTCTTCTCTAAACTTCTAAAATTTCTCTCGAACGACAGAAGAATAGTTTCATGTCTTTACCAGGCTTAACACGACACAATCAATCAGGCTCTTGTGCTCAAAAAATTTGCAATCTCTGTTCGTGTGGGACTGGAATTAATGAAAATCTCTGTGTTATACTTTGTTTCTCCCACATGCGAAGCTTTCACTTATCATAAATGCGCCGAACAAAAAAATAGAGTGGCATCGCACTTTCTTTTTTAAACTTGTGCTGTTGATCCTTGAAAAATCCTACGATCTGGGAATGATAACTAAGCTGACTCAGCTTTCTTCTTAACACATTGGCAGTCAAGCCAATAAAACACCTCCACCTCTACCTTTCCTTCAAGGTTGGCACTTCAAACCGGGCCCATGGATGACTACGGACACGTGTCATCAACTCGCTAACTCGTTATACATAATTCTCGAGCACCTTTCCACAACAAGCTAGCGATGATCACTGATCTTACTTTAATCATGTGGTAGACAATTGAAACAACCTTTAAGAACACGATGGTGGGTCCATTGCTCGTTAACTCGCAATAACTAATTTTCGCACATCTCTTTTTAGCGAGTTAACGAGTGTCGTCGATGCAGACTTGATCTTGTGGACAGTAATTGTACTTCAACAGTGGTGGGCCACACTCGCTAACTCGCTATACTTAACTTCTGAGCACTTCTTCATAGCGAGTCAACGCCACCCTTTGATCCCAACTCGATCTCACGATAAAAAATCTTCGTACCTAGTACACGGGAAGTGGGTCCATAATATCGTTGTCCATGATATGGGCCCTGCAAATTTCTACCAAGCATTGGTTGAAAGTTTGACCAATGAATGGCAAAAAATGTGCTGACAATGCCAACATTTTTCGACCACCGTATTGGTTGAAGTTTCGACCAACCTACTGGATGGTCGAATTTTTGACCAAAAAGTTTTCAACCAATGCCATCTAGTTTTCTACCATGCATTGGTCAAAATTTTGACCAATGTCCCACAAATTTCTACCAAGCATTGGTCGAAAGTTCGACCAATGAATGGCAGAAAATGGCTCAACAAGCTGAACATTTTTTTACCAACGTATTGGTCAAAATTTTGACCATCCAGTAGGTTCATCAAATTTTTTACTAGAAAATTATCAACCAATTTGTTGGTCGAATTTGGTCGAAGATTGGTCGAAAAATGGGTTCCAGCATCAATCTGAACACTTCTTTTTGCATCAAAGGTTCCAGCTTTGGATTAATAGGCCTTTGCTTTTATCGAACTGGCTTAGCTGCTTGTTCGAGCTCTATTGTATGTTGTGCCAGTCCTGGATTGAACTCTTTTAAATCATTGTATTGCCAAGCGAAGACATCACTGAATTCTTGAAATAAATGAAGAAAAGCTTCTTCTTCTTCAGCTGAATTTACCTTGTCAAACTTAAGGCATTTACCTGGTGCAATTTCTAGATCTGCATATTGGTTTTCTTTGACCAGCAAGTTGGCCTTTCCTGGTCTGAGCTAATCATCAAAATTAAATACGCTTTCCAGCATCACTAAACCTTTTGGTAACTTGTTGTTTTTAAACTATATCACCTGATCACCATACTGGTCTTTATACCTCTGCTGGTTAGAGTTGGCAAAAACGTCTTCTTCCAGCATAAATTGCAAAATTTGTTCATCGTTGTCAAAAAATTGCCAACTAACATCATTATCAGGAACTGAAGGCCTGGTAATAATTCTGATATGCTACTGATCAGCATGTGTGGACACGTTGTTAACAATATCATACTGAGCTCCTACAACTGCCAGTCTGTCAGCGTGCTAATTTTCTTTTCTAGGAACAACCAGTATATTAAATGCATCAAAGTTTTCAAGTAAATCCCAAACGTGATGTCTATAAGACTTTAAAATGTCATTTTTTGCAGCATTCAGACATCTGATTTGATTTACTACCAATTCGCTATCACCATACACCTTTAAACACTTAATACCGCATTTTCTTGCCCATTCTAATCCCTGAATTAAACCTTCGTACTCTGCTGTATTATTGGTACAAGAAAAACTGAATCTGAAAGTGGCATAATACCTCTCATTGTCGAGTGAAACGAACATGACGCCTCCACTAGCACCTTGTTTACCCCTTGAACCATTGAAAAACATGCTCCATAGCTGATCTTGAGATCCTCTGCACTGATTCGCTGGTTTAACCAGATTGGGAATAACTTCATTTTCTTCATGTATAATGTAGGTCCCTAAGTCAGCATTCGTCATATGATAAAACTAGTTTTCATAGGTTTGACTTGATGCCCATTCATCAAGAAGAATATCTGGGACATCATCTAGCTGGGTTCGATTTTCAGCAGCTGCATGACATTCTGCTTGGTCAAATGCAAGCAGGTTCGCATTGACAGCACTAGGAACATAAGGCTCTATGTGGTTTTTTGCAAGTAATTCAGATTTAATCGTCACTTTCGTGCCATACCTAGTCCTAAAAATCATGTGGGACCAATCAGATGACAAGTAACCACCGATTTTGCTGTGAAATCTCTAGACAAACAGATGGCAAAGTATGGAGGTAAATCTATAACATAGATATCCTGCCGAATGGAAAAATTAGGGCAGGCATGAAGGGTGACACTTGCATTTCTAATCATGCCTATAGTACCTACAGATGTCCCATCAAGCTGAACAACACCCTTTTCAATGGGTTGGTATTTTAGTCCTAACTGATCAGCTATCTTTTTTGGCATGACTGAGCTTGTAGCTCCACTATCTACCATATAGTTATGGACTAGTTTATTGCCAATAATCAAGGAAAGATAGAAAGGAGGTGGTTTTATTACCTTATTTGGTTCCTTGGCAATTTTATCGTTGTCCTCCTCCTTTTCATCAGTACTGGTTAACACCACTCTTGCTGGTTCATCAATCACCATTGCGAGATTCGCTTCATCTAAGAGAGCCTTTTGCAAGATATCCGCCTGACCAGGGATGGCCAACGTCTCCCACATTGACATGGGCACGTTCATCTTCTTCATGTTCTCCATGATGTTGAATGACACAACAAAGTGTGATTTCTGATGTGCTTTAACAGCACCATGCTCCGCTGGCCTATGAATGGTCTCTTTGGTGACAGGAACGTGAGTGTCTCCCACTGCATTTGTGGCATTTGATGATGGCTCAATAGTATCAGGTAGTCTACCCTTATTTGTTGTTTGCTCCATTTCAAGGGCTCTTTTCTTAGCTTGGGTATTTGCTGATATTGGTGAGTCATTATTGACTGCACAAAACTCATCTTTCTGCCAGTTAAGGAAACTGGTTTCAAGAGTAGGTGCATCATGTTGCTGTTCAAGTGCATCATAAGTGACATTTTGTTGTCCTGCCACTGTATTTTGTACCATTAATGCCTGATTTATAACTCCATTTGTGCATGTGGCCTAATTATGCGGTTCACTACAGGGGTAACACCATTCAAAATCCACTGCAAGGTTATTTTGCATGGGGACTATGTCTCTTATTAGATTTGCAACATTAAGAGGGGCCGGGTTATAAGGTCGAAAAGGTCTTTGATTGATATTTTGCCTATAACCCATTGCATTACCTTGAAATGGTTATCTATTTCCTTGGGCCTAACCTTGATTTTGCTGTTGGTAAGGCAGATTTGCAACTGGATTCTGTTGTTGGTAAGGCAGCCTAGGCTGGAACTGTTGTTTTTTAAGATTAACCAGCTTGTTACTAAAAGTTTGCATCATGTTTTCGATCTTGAGCTGACTATTTTTTACCTCCTGCAGCTCTTGTGAAGGGCCTGCAGTACCCGAAGGGCCTGCCATGGTAATTTCTTGGCTGGGAACAATAGGTAACTGGTTAAATTGTGGAATTGTCAATGGCATATTTGGGTGAATGTCCGAAAAAATGGGCATTGGAGGCCTAGGGGCTATTTTACCAGCTTGAATAAGACTATTTTCAGCTCTAATGGCAATATCATAAGCTTGAGGCAAGGAAACACCTCCCATAGATTGAATCATTACTGATATATCGCTATTTAAGCTTCTCAAATAATAAAGAAAAGCATGATCGGCTAAAGGTCTCACCGTAATGGGTATTCTAGTCCAGGTTCTTTGAAACCGGTTGTTAAAATCCATCATTTGCTCTTGTGGTGCCTGCTTTATAGTTGTGAGCTGCTCTACTAGCGACAAGAAGTCGGACTTGTCTTCAAAATGTTTCATCAAAGCGTCACCCAAGGCATCCCATGAGCCTATAGAGCCAATAGTTAGACTTCTAAACCACTGTAATGCTTTCCCCTTTAAAGATGCTGCCAACAACTTAGTAGCCAAATCCTACTCTGTAACATGATGTACGTTGCACAAAGTAGCAACATCCCTTATGTGCTCATAAGCTGTAGTCTGATTTTCTCCAGTAAAATCTAGCAGACTCTTCAATGCTGCAAGTGGTATGTCATGATGTTGGGAAAAATTCAAGGGGCTCCCTTGATTAAAAGGCACAAAAGCAAACTGTCTCGCCATTGGCAGAGGTTGCTGTAGAGGCTATTGTACTGGTTGTTTCATAGGTTGTTGTTGTATAGGTTGCTGTTGAGTAGGAACACTTTGTTGAAAGCTCATATTTGTTGTACCTGCTGGTATAAAACCAGTACTTGCTGAATTTGTAGGTGAATCAATAGATATGTCAAATAATTCAGCCCTTACTGATGGACTTGCTGAACGACTGACTTTTCTTTGGCTTGTTCTACTGTACACGCGAAAACCAGGGGCTGATAGTTGCCTTCTTGGTGCTGGCTTCGTTCTAGCAATACTCCTTCCACGTCTTTTTGGAGTTTCTAGCTGCAGATATTCAAAAGAACTGGAACTTTGTGTTTGTATCTTTCTCATAAATTCATCATTTTCTGCTGGCTGGTTGAAACAAGGCTTTTAGCTATACCAACACAATTGGAAAATGTATTCGGGTCCCACCGGGCGTGCCAAAACTGTTAAGTTTCAGGATTTGCACCCTTTACTGAACTGAAAAAAAGTTCAGTAAACCCTTACTTAACATGGGATTCACTCCATTGTATGGGGACTAGACAGTGAGATGAAACCTCTAGGTTCTAGGCCGGCTCCTGTTGAATCTCTCAGTGATAACCTCTTGAAACTTAAAGAAAACTTGAGGGAAAAGGGGAAGAAGTTACTGAAAACCAAAACCAAAACCTTAAGTCTTAAACTAAGGAAGTGATACACCAAAGAGGGGTATGGAAATGTAATCCACATGTGACAGAGAGGATAATATAGCTTTATGAAACACAGATGAAACACAACTTCCTGTAAAGGCTTGCACAAATGATTTATAATAAGGTTTTCAACTGAAACTACCAAAATAAAGGCAAACTAATACCTCCCTTTGACTAATTTCACCCAAAACACATGTTATAACCTACAAACAAACTTACTGTTCTACACAAAGGTGTTGAAATGAGACAGAAAACAAGGAATAATGAAACATTCACAAGTTAATCTATCTAATCATTTTAAAATGCACACAAAAATTGTAGAAAGGAAAAGGGCTCACTGATAACTTCACCAAGCATAATCACACTGCTGCAACCTGTAATATATCTCCAGAAAAGAATTACAGACTCTGTAAATGAAGTCCTGGACTTAGAGAAAAAGTCACAAAACCTCCATCCACACAAATCAGAACCCCCCACTAAAAATGAGCCTTCAACTCATTCTTATGCACCAAAAATACCCAACTACATTTTGGAAGTCATAAATGTCGGGTCAGATTCAACCCCAAAGGCCAACTTGAGTCTTCTACAAGGCTTCAAAAAGGTGTACAAAATAGCCCAAAAGGCATGGTCTGATAAAATCACCAACTACCTCTCATAAATGAAGCCCCAAAACTCCTGCCAGACTCCAAAAGCAATGATTTCCTGCCCCCTAGTCTTATCATACATGACTGATGCTATAACTTTGCAAAAAAAATCTTAAGACACTTCTAATTATTTTAAAGTCAAATAAATATCATTTTCTTTTCATTAATATTAAATATTTTATGATTTAATTATCTAGTCAATATTGATCAATATCAATTAGATAAATAAATCATAAATTGTTTAATATTTTATTTAATAATATTTATTATAATACTTATATTTTATATTTCGATTAGTATTAATTGTATTAATAATGTTATTAAATGACACGTTAAATCACTTAACATTATTAATGCAGTTGATACTAATTAAAATGTAAAATATAAGGTTTGTGATAAATATTATTAAATAAATAAAAATATAAATATAAATTATAGTGTCATGAGTATCGTTTTGATGTATCAATTGGATTAACAATGTCGAGTGATTTCATTTAAAAAGATTTAAATCATAAATCACTCAATAATGTCGCTAACATTGATCTATCAAAACACACTCTTAATACTATAATGCATATTTTAGAGTATTCATCTTACCTTTAAAATAAAGTTAGAGAAAGATAACTTTTTTGCAAAATTATAATTAATATCAATCAAAATAGAGAAGGCTCACGGCATGAAATAAAGATTTTTAAAAGGATAAACATATCCCACAAAATCGATAGGAAATATGAAGTTCTAGAAGGCATATGCATACCCTAAAACATACCGAAATCATTTCATTTTACACATTGCAAATGCGAGAAAGAAGAGCTTTTGCCGCCATGGGGAAGAATGAGGGTTTTGTGAAAAATTCAGAGCCTTCCTGTGCATCTTCTTGTCCCTTCTTTCTGCATTCTTTGCTGGGCCTTCCTGATTATGGCCGGCTTGGAGGAACTTGCTGGAGAATTTGTGGAGGATGAAGAGCAATGAAACTTCAAGGCCGCCATTTGAAAGGTATTTTGAAGCATTTTTTCTTAAAAGCTTTGCCATTGCTTGATATTTGAAATCTGGTTTTATGGAAGAGGCTGAACTCGTTTTTTAATATAAAACACCCAAATGGGGTCCTTGTGCGTAGTTCATTTGTTGAAAGCTTCATGCGACTGATATATGTGCTGAGAAATCTCGAACTTGAGCTTGCATAGCTCCCTCTGTTTGCTTGTTGGGATGCTTATAAAAAAAAGAATGGTTTCCTTCCTTGTTGGTGGTTATCACATGTACCATTGCCTTTGAAACCCGAGTAGGGTTTGTTAGGATGCTGAAAAAGATCCAAACTATTATAATTTTCCATGTTTGGGAGAATGTTTCCATGTTATACACCTGTAGGTTACATTCTAGAACTCGAATGAGTTGATTTTGCCTGAATTCACCATTATACTTGCTGGAAGTTGTTTAAACACCATACATTCTAGCCGGGATTTCTGTGACTCAGACCTGAACGACCTCCTTCATCATAGATGCCAAGTCTGCCTTCCCCCTGTGAACTTCAGGGCTGACTGGAGTGCCATATCCATGCTTGCTGTTTGGGCGCCATTTGAAAGGCATTTTGATTTTTGATGCAAATTGAAGCTTGCTCTTTGCATCGATGTGTTTTCTTGCTTGACCCAAGCACGACTTCCTGTCACATAGCCTCTAGATGTAAATTTCGCATTGCTGCTTACAATTATTTGCTTCAGTTGACATTAAATCATTTGCTGGTCACATCTGCTATATTAATTGGTATCTTTATTACTGTATTGTTGTAGCTATTCCTTTTCTAAATAACAGTATCATGACTTCTTGGAATATCTATAAAGGACACCCCTCTTACTGTGCATGAGTAGTTCCTTTATAATTACTGAAGGTGAAGCCATCATTGTTGCCTTTTAAATGCAGCCGTAGATATAAACTTGGCGAAGTTTTATTTGTTGTTTGGAACTTTTTGAAATGATTGATTTGCTAGGGACTCTTACCAAGTTACAATACCTCTATTTTTTTTTTCACACTTTTGTCTTTCTAACTTATAGTTGTGGTTACATAACCAAGCTGTATATCAGCACCATGTCTTGATTGATATTTGCTTCCATATTTCTTTTGTTGAATCAAGATACGGAACTTGGATTCCATTTGCAGGTTTGCAAATGTTTGTAATAACTTTATAATGCAAATTTGTTAGTCTGTTCATCTTTTCTATCTTGTTGCATATTTTATGAGGTTCGAGCACGGGCTCGTGACACTCACAAATGGTTTTATTTCTTTCAGCACTAAATGTTAATATCACTACTTGTTTTCTTTCATGACGGAACACATTGACAGATAGAAAATATAGTCGTAGAGGTAGGTAGTCATTGCTTAGATCCCTCGGGATCTAACATCAGTTGCCTTGTGTTTTTCTTGCAGCTGCGGGGGACCATGGAGCTCGGAGCTGGATAAGTGCGGCAGGAAAAGAAACCATAACCAGTCAAAGCAACAGGCAATGACTGGTTATCTCTATTCCTGTTTCTTTCATGTATATATTTATCTGTTAGTGTATTTCTTGATGAAAGAAAGTTAATTAGTTATCCTCACGGCTTGTGTGAGACTTTCTCCATTCAACACATTAATTCGTTTCATTTACATGTAAAAATGAGAATTGTACATATCATTGATGATCTATACAATGATCATTTGTATTTCTTTGCTCATGATTATATATGATTGCAAAAATGATGAAATTGAAAGAATAGAAAATGTGCACTTTCTTTTGCAACTCTTTCTATGATGTTACTTGAAGTAACATTCAGCATGTGTGAAATTTTGGTAACAATAAAACAGGTCATAAATAGCTCTCAAAACTTACTATTAATTTGCAATGGAAATTGTAATAAGAATGTATTTCATGGGTGTTTGGCATAAAATGGGTTATAAATAGCTCTCAAAACTTACTATTAATTTTTTTGATAAATCTCCCCAAAATTTTGTGATCATTACAATACAAATATTGAAGTCTAGTGTAGAGTTGTAAAAATGGAAACATCATTCACCTTTATTTCTACAAAACAACAATATCCATTTTTATCCAAGGATCACATACTAGTAGATAATGTAGCTTTAAGTTTGGGTGACATGTCTAGTCAGGCTAGAAAGTAGGATGTAATGGACACATAAGTGTAAATGATCCTAGCATGTGGTTTATAATTAGGTGAACCAGTGGAGAATGCTCAAATGATAAATTGAGCCATAGAGTTTGCATAGACTTTCTTGACTTGGATTCCATTTTGGCAGAGCAATGCCTAGAATGTGAATGAATTTTAGGGATGGCATGATAAATTTGAGATGGTGGAGGACACCAAATTTACCTTGCACGTTTAGAAATTTGAGGAGAATGAGCACATACAATATTTTAAAGGAGTTCATAAGGGATGGATGGTTATGCAATTATTGCTAATGATAAGGCAACTATAGGAAGAGATTGAATAAATGAAGTGTAAAGTTGGAATAATAGAGGTGGAGATTCCTTGGAAGAGGCATTCATCATGAAAGGGACAAAGGGGAGGTGCACCTTGAGATGAGGTGATGGAGCAGGTGATGGAGCAGTTAGAAACAATGCAAACGATGTGTCAACAAACCAAAACCCACATGTTCCTTAGTAGTTTCTAGTGACCTTCTTTTCATTTCATGAGCTTATTATTAATTCGCAATGGAAATTGTAATAAGAATGTTTTTTTATGGGTGTTTGGCTTAAACCTTAATTTTTGTAGTTGATTTCATGAACCAAACTCTTCAACCATCGAGGAAAGGAAAGTGCAGGGTCAGGATAATAGTTTGATGAGGTTGATGGATTTTAGGAGATGACAATTGGAAAAACTTTTTTATGTACAACAATTTTATTTATAATAATAAAACTAAATCTATTACAAAAATCTATTATACACACACATATATATGTATATATAATGATTGTTATATTATTTATAAAAATACTTATAATAATTTCCATTCTATATTAAATGCATAATATTATTATTATTTTTTTGACCATTAAGAGGTCAAAATTAAGATTAATTATTACTATTTATTTAAGATTAATTATTATTATTTATTTATTTAATTCAAATAGATTTGAACCTAAGTACTCCTATAAAAGAGACTCACAATTTAGTGTTGTGTTGTAGGCTCTTGCTTCAAATGCATAATATTATTATCTAGAATACTATAAATATTTAAAATACTATTTTAATATTTAATAATAAATCATATTATTAAAAATAATCTAATATTTTAAATACTTAGTAGTTTAGTACGGAACATTTAATTAATTAAGAAATTAATCTTTTAATTGAAAGTAAAAATAATATGATATTAAATTTGAGAAATATTTTAACTAAAGACAGAAATTTCATAAGGTTAATTTGATTAATAATTAAATGAAGGACTAAGAAACTCATAATTTTTGATTTGTTAAATTTTGTTTGATCAATAACTATATTTCCTTCCATGCTGTGGCAAGAAGTACTAAAAGAATATATATCTAAAACAATAAACGCTCCAACAGAATTAAAATCAGACTTTAGAAGGAAAAGAGCGCCACGTTAGAGAGGAAGAGCAGCTGTGGCATCTCATGCAATCACCCACGTTGTCAACTTACAAGTCTCATTTCGTATCCATCACCACTTGCAATGGCGCTCTCGCCTTCACCATTGTTATTATTCACTTCTCATAATTTTGACATGTTATGTGCAACATTCCCTGAAGATTTATGCAAACATAGAGCTTCACAGGCGGGGTTTCAGTATACATTTTTGTAATTGTATTGACTTCCTCCTTCATCTAAAGATGGGAGCTCTAGCTTTACTGTGTTATTGTTATGATGAAAAGAAAGTAGCTGATCTTCTAACTTGCTTGGTTCGTTTGTATTTTGTTGCAGGCTGCTGTTTGATTCGCATTAGTCATGGTGTGCAACTCTTCTGAAAACAGATGATTAAGATGGAATCAGTATTTTATCTTTACAAGTGGGCTCTCACGGTTGGTGGGATTTCTGTTGCAGTCGCTCTCACACTCGCTTTCTTCTTAATTTTTCAACATCTCAGAGCCTACAATAACCCTGCGGTTCGTTCTATTTTTATTCTATCGTTTCCTTTTTCTATTTTTTCATCTGAGGGTAATTTTTTAACAGCTTTCGACAGAAGTCTCTTTACATCTTATGCTGTTACATTTGCTCTTATGAATGTGACAATCGAATTTTCACACTGAGAAACATCATATTGTTTGACAACCAGATAGTGGGAAGTAGGTTTGCTCAAAGAGAGGTGACGGGTTAATATAAAATTAACAGGGTTGAGTTTCAAAACCCAAGTTAAATTTATGGTAAGTTGCATGCATGCACCCTTTTATATACAGCATAAATAGTTTTCAGAAGGGGTGGGGTGTTAGCTCTTACGACCTTAACTGAAATGTTTTTTGGCATTTGATAACTGACTGTATGTATGCTAAAATTAACCTGACTTGCAGTCAATTCACGGAATTATTGAATTGCTTAGTGAGTACAAATTGGAGGTTAATAAGTATTTATCCACTGATAACCATTTTGACTGAAAAGAGTATAAAGGATACTCGGAATCAACATGTTATGATGTTGTTGAGACCCTCTTCTTAATAATCTATGTCTGCTAGGAGAAGCAACGCTCCATAAAAATGTCTTACATTGACCTCAAAAAAAAAATCCGAAAGTAAATATTGAAACAAATTATTTCCATGATGATTCTTATGTTGGATCATCTCTTTCATGAATAGACACACAACTTTAAATAATGACCCTCGACTTTCTCTAAGAGAAAACCTGGCACCAATCTCGTGGTACATTGGACACCCAAATATATAGTGCTCCTCTAATTTCGTCCATTGTTGCTTAGAATGAACATATGTTGGCGTTTGGAAATATAATGCTTGGACAACATTTGAAGTTGATGGGAGCGCATAAGAAATAGACCCAAGGAGAAGTTTGAACCAAACGAGAATATGAAACAAACAAGAACCGGAGATATTTGAAAAGAAGAGAGGGATAGCTTTGTTAGCCGATACTATGTTGGAATGACTATGGTGAACTTGGTCATATCCTAAAGCTATATGCAACACCAGGGAGGGTCTCAGCAAAAGGCTCAACTCACAATATGTTCTGAAGGGAAAGTGGCATCTTTTTTATGCATTCATGGTCTAGTTACCTGCAGATTTATTCTTTGTCAGGGTAGTTAGTTATTGAATTGACCATTAAGGGACGGTATTAGAATAACATTGTATGATTTACCTCAAGATGGTTATTTTAAGTTGCATAGATGTATTTGGTCGCTTAATGTATCTAGTCTGGTTTGAAAGGAAGCCAAATTGCGGAAACACTTCCAAATCCTAAATCTAACAAGAGAGATGATGCTGAAATTTGTTACAAACCCTTAAGATATTGCAAACTAGGTAAACACATATAAATTCAGATTTAAGAAAATAAACTCATAACACCAGATATATGTGGGAAAACCCTTTCGAAAAAACCCAACCTCTAAAAGCCATACTCAATTATATAATCAGCAACTACAACAATTACAATACAATTCTTGAGCCAATGCTCATCAAGAGATTAATTTACAGATGGAGAGAATTCTAGAGAATATCCGGCACAAACACTCTTTAGAAGATGTCCAACCTAACCACATAAAATGCACTAAGTAGCTACATATTTATAGAGCTCAACACAGGTGGAAAGAGCCCATGGTTTGTAAAACCATCTCCAATACCAAATAGGTATGTGGTGTCAACATGCTAAACCAATGACACGTTGCACATAGAAACTCCAGCATAACTCAACTATAATGGTCACCATTCCATTTGCAACACTTACCTCACACCACTTGTCAACAATGAACTCCACCATAAATATAAATTGCCAAACATTAACTCTCTATGACTCTTCCACCAAACTAGTAACTACCATAATCATGATATAGATTTGTCATAGGAACTTATGACACTAGCTCCTTCACTTTAGGACTTCTAAAGTGGGTTAAAAGAAATAAATAAATAAAATATAATGTTTGGACTCAAAAGGTTGAGACACCTTTATCCTAATATTCTCCCACTTGTTGAAGACTCATCAAGAATTAAATCTCTGTCATCTGCTCAAGGCTCCAAGCCCCATAGAACCAACACCATTGAAACTTCTCAGTGCTTTCTAGCTTGGTTAATACATCTGCAACATTTTCCAAAGTACCAATTTTTTCTAACTTCATCTTTCCATGTTCCACCATATCATGAACAAAATGATATTGTACATCAATATGATTTGTTTTGGCATGGAAAGTAGCATTCTTTGCTAAACAAATAACACTCTGGCTGTCGCAATAGATAATAATTTGTCTTGCATCAAAATCAATATTAGAACACAATTGCTTAAGCCAAATGGCCTCCTTAGAAGCATGAGAAGCTACCATATACTCTACTTCTGTTGTGGACAAAGAAGCTACAATTCGCGGCTTACTCATCCAACTAATTGCACCACCAAACATTATGAAAATATATCCATTGGTGGATCTTCTTCTGTCAATGTCACCTACCTAATTTGTATCCACATATCCACGAATGCAAACTTAACGTTGAGATCCAGTAGGATTACCATGAAAACATAAGAAATAATCGGATGTACCCCTCAAATACTTGAACAGTCTCTTAACTGCATCCTAGTGTGCGTACCCTTCTAGGATTAACCATATACCGACTAAGGACTCCCACTACTTGGGCAATGTTATGTTGGTATTGACTCGATGCAAGTGATATGCTATCAAGAATTCATTGTTGAGGATGGTTTTCATAGCATGCACAACAAGATTGTGTCCAAAGTCGATGATTGATTTTAACCTCTTCTAGAAGACATTCGTCTCTTCTTTGCCAAAAGTTGGATTGGGGTATCTATTTGTTATGAAATACATACTTCACATAGAAATCTATCAAGTTACTCACTTGTCATCACAAAGACCTTAAATCGAAAGGCACCATGAGTCATCGCGTCAACATGAGGATCTTAGCTTAACATTCTATGATGACATGCAATCTTGTGTTAATGCATCGAATTTGGTAAAACCCACTCATCTTTTGTGCTATTAATACCTTCTCACTAACCATTATTAGGTGCCAAATGATCATTAATCTTGGCCACACACCAATCCATTCTCAATCCCTGACCAATTTTACCCTTTGCGCTAATGTGATTTCTCGAGATTGGTCCTTTTGCTTTATCCTACTCATTTCTTGGATGTACAACAAGAAAAACCATGAACTACTATAACTACTAGTTATTGCCCAGTACATCTCTTGGTTGGCTATCAAGATGAGATAAAGATGGCTGACAATATTGCGAAATCTCCCAATGTGTCATCTATGCGTCCTTATGCTTGTTGATTCTTAGAGGTCAGCTTTGCAATTTCATCTACCTGCCTATTTCTCTCATAGTATATATGCGGTATTGTGAATTCCTCAAAGCCTTTGATCAAGTCCCAAATTGCCTTCAATCATCTCCCAAGCTTCCAATTAGTAGTTCAATTTTTCCTTAGCATTTATTGTTATCAGAGAGGCCCCCTCTTGGTGGAGATACGACACTTTCAATTTGACGCCTAGCTTCAAGTGAAGGAGAGTTGCTTGAAATTTCATGAAATTGTTGATGGCCACCCCCAAATGCTTTGAAGGCTCAACCAATATGATCTTACACAATGTAGCCTACCTCGTTAGGACCTGGGTTTCCTTTTTCAGCCCAATTGAAGTTTATTTTGATCCATCCTTTCTAGGGAAAACCAATTACACTTGCATGCAAATTGAGCAAAGGATAATCCCTTTAGACCCCATTAAAAAGTGAGTAGGCAAAAATTTATTAGGCAAGAGGGGCTAGTATAAATCATCAAGAGAAAGATCCCACTATAGTAATCAATTAATAAACAACCAGCCAAGAAGGCATTTGAAAAGAGCCTCCAATTAACCATCCCTATCCTCCATAGCAACTCTGTCCAAAATTTGAGAGAAACCATGGAAAAAATGTCTCCGGTCGTCCACATTCCAGCAATCGCCTGAAAGCACATTTAGCGAAGTAGTTTGCAGCCCAGTTCCATTGATGAGGATTATTACCAAATGGCACGAAACCCAAAAAATCCCTTAGACTAAGAATTCATCTAATTAATGAAGCCAATTGCTAATTAAGATCATTCAAACTTTGCTTGTTCTACATATTCATAATAATCGAGAATTAGACTTGCAAATAATCTTATGCCAACCAAGAGAAAAACCTCTTTCAAGAGAACAACAAATAGAAAGGTTCTTCACAAAATTGTTAATTTGTTTCCTTTGATGCACAAAAAAGATGAAAATAAAAGTTCCAAAACTTTTTCTATCAATCTCACCAATACCACCATGCTAGGATTTCCTCTAGAAAAATGATGAGTATTACTCTTCAAGACTCTTTGGTGGGGAGCTCATTGACCATCCCTTTGGTATTTTCTTAGCACACCCACTCTTTGTTATCTAGGGGCATTGAAGACTTCAACCAAATGCAATTTCTCGATAATATACATTTCCCTAGGGTCTACAATCGTAGAGAGGTCACACTTGGCCAAAAAGGTCTCTTGTAACATACAATTAATTCAGTTCTAAATGTGAAGCACACTTGTCTTCATATATAGAAATTTTGGTGATTTCTTTCTAGCCATAATCTCCATAAAATGGACGGGTTGATATCCCCATGTAATGTTCCTGACTAGCAGAGGAAAAATTTGAGTAATCTTGGAAGGATTTCTTTCGTTGGAATTAGTTGTAGGGTTTCTCAGTTATGGTACAATAGTTTGAGAGTATAGTGTATAGTTTGTGAGAGGTGCTTGGAGATCATTGTAAGTGGAGCAATTGCAAATGCAATGTACGGACTGCTGGTAGGAATAGTATGGAAGTAGTCTTTGGATGTCCGTATGGGGAATGGAATGGAAACCGTACGATGGGGAGGGAGTGTATAATGGTTGTACGGTATGGCCGTACAATGTGTGGGGCAGTTGTACGGTGAGGGTAATGAATAGGCCGTACAGTATGTGTTTAGGCCATAGAGTTTGCAATAAGTCGCGTGGTGTATTCAAATTGAACTATAAGTGGATGCCAAAACAATACATTCACTGAAGACACCAATTAACGCCAATACAAATGTCTTAATCCAATCTCCAGATATATATGTGAATTTGCAAACAAGATGGTGCGTGGATTTGCCAGATTTGAGCAAGTAATACAAAGATGGAATAAGGTGAGGTTTGAATCCCATCGAAACTGGAAAGCCAAGTAGGGAAGATCTTTCACTTTCGAAATGGTGAACAACAGAGAATTCCAACACGAATTCGTAGTACAAAGAAATAATCCAAATCGCATCACAACTACTACCTACACGTCGTGCTTAAATACCCTTCGGAGGAACTCCCAAGGGTTTAGAAAGATAGCCGATGGCAACACCTATGGAACAATTAAAATAAAATGGATCCGAGATATACTAAATCAATCGGAATCACAAATACAAATATTATTAACTTGGGCCCCATATTAATTAATTAAAGCAACTAATTAAAGGTCCTTTTGTTATATTTTTTAAATTTTGGGACCAATTAATTAATTAATTAAATTAAATTATTACATTCAAATTTGGGGACATGACACCTAATCTATATGAAGAAAGGAGGTCTTAGTTGGGGTTCTCCCTAGGCTATTATTGAACTCAATTAAAGAATTGGCATTTCTTAGCAAAGGTACATTGAAAGAAAAGTTTGAGGAAAAATCTTCACTATTTGGTTTCCGTCGGCTATTCTAGAATTGAAGTAGAGAACTAACACAAATACAAGCATGTTTCCAAAGTTGCCACAAAAAGATGCCAAATTTCCTTGGCAAAGGTACATTGAAAGAAAGATTTGAAAAAGCTCTTTTCACTATTAACACAAAGAACACAAATAGAAGGCTCTTGAAAACCTCTTTTTCTAAGATTTTCTCTTGAAGACCAAGTGAGGCATCAATTCTACACAACCAACCATACAAGATCCTCCTGGTCTAAAATGTATCCTCTAAGTGGCCACTCAAGAGGTTCTCCCAAAAATTGACTCGAATTCAAAAAGTTTCAAAATCTGTGCAAGCTCCTCTTGATCTTGAATTGATCCTCTAGGTGGTGACTCATAAGATTCTTTCCTCTAGACAGGTCTAAAAAATTGAATCAAATTCAAAATGTTTTGAAATCCTTAACTATATTCTAGTCAGCTTCAAGAAAGATATTACATAACATATGCAAATTAGGAAATTGAGAGATGGTAGGTGGATTGCCATCCCAAGTCATGTTGAAAATGAGCTTCGAAACCCTGATCAAAGATTTAAAGGAGTCATTTTGTAGTTAATTGAGCTCCCCTCTTGAGTATTCCAAACTGTGTAACCTTTACTGTAAGGGTTTTTGACCCAATCTCGATGCTGATTATATAAGCACCTCTAATAAAGTTTAGTAGCCAAAGCTTGGCTATACATGTCTCCATACCTTTGACCAAGACTAGTTCTTTTGGCTGCAAATGAAATCCCACTTAGGTAAACTCCAATTTGAAGAAAGAAAATTCCTAGACCTTAAGAATTGATGACAAAGCACCTCAAGTTCCTTTATAAAACTCATTGGAGTAGTTTGAAAAAAACATCTACAAATTGTGAGATCCTAAAACAAAAACTTCAATATTGCCACTCCTCTCGCATTGTAGAGCCCTCTCGCATTATAGAGCCATTTATAGGTCCAATATCTAGCCTTGAAACCTTATCCAAGACATCTTGCCAAAACCCTCATGACAATGGGCCAAGTACCAAAGGAACTCCAAGATAACAAAAGGGAGGGAGACAATTTGAAACTAAATCCTAGCAATTCTTCTTTGAATAAGCTTAGGAGAAATAAAGAAGAAAATGGAGGACTTTTTGTTCATTAATCCTTTTGTTTCCAAGTAAATATAGATATACTTTCTAAAGTTAATTGCTTGATTAATTCCCATAGTACCCATCAAAGTTCTTTCATCCATAAATTATAAGTGAGAGTGGGGAGAGAGTCCACCACCCCAATATAAACCTTGAATAAAACCTTTTCCTGCATGATGCTTGGTAAATCTTCCCAATCCTTCATCGATAACAATAAACAAATAAGGGGAGAAAGAATCACCTTGTTTGAGCCCTCCAGAGGCCCCAAAAAATTTGGAAGGTTCACTATAAATAAGAATTGAGAAAGAAGAGGGAGTAATGAAGCTCATAACCCAATTAATCCACTTATTGTCAAAACCAAAGGCAAGGAGAATTTCTACAAGAAACACACTTGACAGAGTCAAAATATTTGGCCATGTCAAACTTAATCTCCCTAAAAGTTTCCACAAAATGAATAGCTTCGGTAGCAATAAAAATCCCATCTAGGATTTTCCTACCAGCCATAAATCCTCCCTGCTCCCCTGAGATGAGTTTATTGAGCCATGGCTTGAGCTTTTTTTGCAATCAACTTCATGATTATTATATAAATCACATAAAAAAGAGCTATAGGTCGAAAATAGCCCAAAGAACTAGATCCTTTTTTAGAAGTGAGGGTAAAGAAAGCAACATCCATAGCTCTTAGTATTTGCTTAATCTTATGAGATCCTTGCATAGCCTCCAAAAGATCCATTGATTATCTCCCAAATTCTTAAAAAAAATCAATTGGTAATCTATTTGGACTAGGGGCTTTACCTTTATTATATTTTAGACAACTTATGACTCAAATATAGAAATGGGCTTACTGAGATATTCATTATTGCTCTACAAAGTACAAACAATATAGGGAATAGAATCAATAATTAGATTCTCTTCCACCTAGAAAAGGAAGAATCCTTAGTAAATAGTGCTGCATAGAATCGCAAAGACTTTGTAATGTCCCCTTTTTGGGACATTAGGAATTCTAAAGATGAATTCATAAAATATGAAATGAAATGAAAGATTTTAATAATGTCCACGAGGCTAAGGCAGCCTATGGGACCCACACATAGCACCCACCCCCAAAATAGGGGAAAAATTAATCTAGCTGTAAACTTTTGATTAACCCGTCTCTCCGTTGATGAATTTTGATAATCAAGGTCGCTGTTCTCCTCAACTAATTCTCCTCAAATAAGTAGTTCAAGTCTCTTTTCTCTAAGATCTCAGCATATTAGATTTGAGGTCACTGTATGTCGGGCACTCCATGACAAACTGGTGCTCTGTCTCCACCACCCCCATATTACAGAGTAAACATGTCCTGTCTGTCCACTCTTCTTTTGGAATCTGCCATCTACTGTTTTCACATCTCAGCTAGTGAGAACTAGTTCTGAGTTGAGCTATAAGCATTTTTGCTCTCCATTTATTAAATTTGGCTTAAGGGAGCTTAATGCAAAATTATCAATGGGTTAAACTAATATTATAAAGTGGGTAAAAGGTGACAAGAAGGAAAAAGACAAAAGGACAGGAGAAGGTAACTGAAGGGTCACTATTTTGAGCATAAAAGAAGGATGATAGTTCCTTTTTAGTAGGCTTGGATTATTGTTTGTTTGGGAAATTTGGGTTTCTCTTGAAGAAATGTTGGGAGAGTTAACATCTTCCATTTCAAGCCTGAGGATGCAAACCTTCAGGCCATTTTTGGTGGATTGGATGTAACCCCGGTTGATCACTGCACTGGATTCAAGATAGAGTTCACACTGGATTTTACAGGTTCTTTTTCATGTTTCTAATCTGATTGTTATTGCTGTTTGTAAGATTGGATTTTATGCATATTTTTGTATTGCTGGTTTATAATACAATAGAAAACCTGAAGGGTTATATTGAGTCTTTTTTTGAGCATACTAGTTCATTTCTAGCTAATATTGCTGGGCTATATTGCATAATTTATTTGTTATATTTTGAAAATTGTTTGTGAAAAAAATCTGGAGACAATATTGTACTAGGATATTACAGTGGTATCAGAGCATCGAACTTTCCATCTTGAGTGGTATAATCAGAAACTTCATCAAAAATATTTCTACAAAAAGGTTTATCAGAATTTTTACCAGATTTGTTTGAGACAAATATTTAGAATAACTTGCCCAATTGAAAATTAACATTGAAGAATCTATTTTTGAGTTGAGAAAGAGAAATATTTATCAAATGTCTTATATTTGAGGTTGTGTGCATGTGGTAAATCAAAAGATTTTATCAAACAAGTTCTCTTTATTAATAAGTTTTGAGAAAAGTTTTATCAAAGCTGAAACTCTATCAGAGAAGTGGGGAATATTCGTTGCTTAGGGAATGTGAATAGTTTCTATGCCAACAACCATAATATAAGAACAAGTTGGGCTTGATTTTTCATTTGCAATGGCTAAGGCTCTGCTATGATGAGGAAATATGGATTTCTTATTGGTTGATGCTTTCTTATTAGTCGAGCCTTCTTGTATGTAGACCATATAGACCACATAGAGGTTTCTAGAGAAATGCAAGTGATATTTGAGTATTTGGTGATTGTCATCAGATTACTACAAAAATTGAATATCAACAATTTGAATCAATTTCTTTACTAAATGAATCAAAGAAATATTTTCATTTGATATTGGATATATCTAGCTTGGTTCCTCCTTTCATGTTGGGCTTCAGATCATACCATTTGCAACACCAAGGAAATAATAACTATTTGTGCCATGAGTTAATGTTTGAAAAGAGATTTATCATTTAACTTGACATTTGAAGATATTGTAATGTTGCGGATATGAATTGAAATTGGCAGACTTCATTAATTGATTCATTTTAGTAGTTGGGAAATAATTTGGAGGGACTCGATTTTTATATTTGTGAAGGAATAAGATTTTAGGTGAATATATATCATTGTGTTGATTTGTTGAAGGGGTGATTATTTGAAAGTTGAAGAGAGATTATTTAATTTAATCCCTTCTATTAGTTGGTTCTCACCACCATAGAAAACAAACACATAGCCCATTCGTGTATTCGCAGGGCCATCAAGTTAATATTGTCGTCCATGAAGTTCATAGGAAATTTGCAAGGTTATGATATTATCGGTGAATAATTTGCTCTCTATATTTTTTTGGGCTCTAATGTTTGGGAATGGAAATTTTCCTTATTTTCATGGAAAAAAATATAGATAAATTGAAATATTGGGATTCTATTCTTAAATTAAAGAGGTGACTCTTAATATTTGTGTGGGGTTGTTTAATTTCTCAGACTCTAGCTTCCATAATAGACATTCTTGGCAGAATACAGGAATATTAAATTGAAGTTTGGCAAACAAAATAATTAGTTTCGTTTTTACTGTCAATTTTCAGTGGTCATGAAACAAGTTTATAACGTTACAATTATCCTCGTTGGCTAGAGGAGCTAGCTGAATTTGTAATGGGTACCAAAAAAAAAAAAAACAAAAGCATTTCAACTCCTTCGACAATGTAGCAATAGGGAAAAATCAAAGCTATTGTCGAGTTTAATATTTTGTTGTGTGTCGTTACATGTTGCCGAGGTTGCAGAGACACTTCATGTTTAGAGCAAAACAAAGAGGAAAATCTTCAGTAATGGAGCTATGTTCATGATGTGGAGTTATAGTCGCAAGAAGGCTATTGCCATGTGGGTGAGAAACAAATTAATTTCTCGCACTGTTGACAAGCGTTGTCCAAATCTATGTTTATTTGCATGTGCTAAGTTGGTTTAAATGGCACGGGGATATTTGTATTGGCAGCTAATGTTGGGTGTGTTTCAGCTAAAATTGGGGTTAAGGGGCAATGGATATTTGTTGGCTTCAGTTACAGACGATACTATTGGAGTTAAGAGACAAAGGATATTTCTTGGAGGCATATTGTGTGTATCATTCGAGTTCATTGAAGTCAATTAAACATTTGCATGAACCTATGAATTTGTTGTTAAAGAACAAAATACCATCACACAAAAAGGATGAAGGGAGTTATAGAAAATTCCATGGAATCTAGGAGTATTGAGCAACATCAAGTTTAACCTCTAGTTCGTACCCGTGCTTTTTGGTGGCTGTAGGTTGCAGGATGTAGATTGGCTTCTGAAGGAAACGCTGTTTATCAGAATAAATAATTCAAAGAATTAACAGAGTTTGTATCGCTGTTGAAGAGGGGTGAGGTTTGGGGTGATGTGCGAGCCATTCAAGTCATTAATGAGATTGTTGTGTGACTCAATGCATCTTAAGAGTAAATAGATTTCCAAAATCCACGAAATCAATTGCTATGCTTTTTTGGATTCGATTGTGTAACTACTTTTGCATGAACATTTCGGATCACATTTTTCACTTACTCCTTATGCTCCTTTACTCATCTGGATGATGGATTACAAAGTGATCCGGAATGTTGATGCAAAAAAAGTTACACAATTGAATCCAGAAAAGCATAGCAATCATGCATCTTGATATAGTCTTCCGTTAGCGTTGAGGAGAGTATTTGAATCAATAGTCATTGTTTAAATCTTAGCAAGAAACTATTACACTTGGCAACATATTAGTTGATTTTGGGGTGCTGAAGCACAGTCATTGTTAGGAAAAGGAAGTGTTTTTCAAATTTCATGCACTTGAAACCAAACAAGACCACTTCAGTGCTGTTGAAATCAGGTGATAGCATTCAATCTGATGCCGTCCAGCACATTAGCAACGTCACTAGTCAAGCATGTAGATTTCATTTATGAGCAGTCTACACACTGGTTTTCCCTTAATAGTCCATGCTATCTTTTGAAGTATGTGATGTTAGAACAGTGACAAAATTTTTAGTGCAAAAGATTTGCAGAATCAAATTTAATTCAATGGAAAATTCAAAAAACGAGGTATTTTCCAAGGAATTTAATGGAACTTTTAATAGTGAACAGCTAAGGGATTTGCAGAAGGAAAGGGCAATAGGGAACAAGTTGTACATTATGGGATGGCAATTCAAGTCTATGCAAGATATGGATACTTTTGTTCGTAAGTTGGAAGAGCCAGAAAAATGTTTGTCTGAGGTAAACTAGACAGATTAGAGGCTTCTCAATTGGGCTTTATAACCTTCAATGATTTCTTTGGTTCAACACAAGTTTATGAAACATCCGGATAAAAATGTCAGACTTGCAGTGGCTTCATGTCTCAGTGAAATCACACGGATAACGACACCTACAACACCCTATAATGATGCTGTGTTGAGGAAGGTTTTGCAGCTTATTGTGGATAGCCTACAGGGGTTCCATGATGACAAACACCCTACTTGTAGAAAGAAGGTATATTCTAGAACTAATGGAAAAAACCAGATTTTTCATTCTCATGTTGGACTTCAGTTATGAGGAGATGATTCGGCAATTTTTTCAAATTTTCTTAAGAGAATTTAGGAAACATCATTCCAACAATGTGAGAGCTTGCATAAAAAACAATTTGTCATTAATCCTTGATGAGAAAGATGACATATGTAAGCAATTAAAATCTGATTTTTTGGCTATATGGAGAGGGGACAATATAATCTCACATATGGCTTACGAGCTTATGGACAAGTTAATTGAACATAAGCTTGACATGTTCAAGGAGTTTATGACTGGATATGAGTTAACATCAGCAGGTAAACAAGTTACAAGATCTCCAAAAATGAGCCAAAAACGAAATGAGAAGAGATCAGATTTGTTTCTCATGCCAGCAAACATGGACAGCTAATCACATTTGTAAGGGGTATAATGATGTTGAGGCAAAGAAGAAATTTAGGCTGACAATGAAGAAGATAAAAATTCACAGCCTTGCCCCTACAAAATACTACAAAATAACACAAGTATTGGTTATACAACTCTCTACATTGGTGACTTGGAGTTGGTTATAGATGAACATCTTGAAGGGGATGGTCTAATTGGAGGAAAGAATGTGTTGGAGATTTCAGATGATGAGAATTTGCTTGAAAATGATAACATGACAACCACCATGTCATTGCACACAACTCAATCAAATAGGGAGCTTGAAGTATATGATGACATTGATGACATTGTTGTGAGGAGTGATGAGTCATGTATTTTTTATGACAACTCACCTATACATGATAGTGATTTAGTGGAATAATCGAAAACAAAATTGCAGGATGAAGATGTTATGGGTGACCAACTAGAAATACATGCCAAAGTGACAACGATTCTTTGAAAAGACAATTGAAAGTTGATGAAAAGATGATTGTTGCAGCCTTGTTGTGTTATGATGATACTCATAGGATCGTTGAAGATATCTTTAAGAAGGAACAAATAGAAGAGAGGCACAAGGAAATGAAAAGTGAGTCTATTGTTGTTGATTTACAAAGGCTTAAAGTAGCCTTACAATCTTTGAAATCAGATTATTTGTGTTTGATTTCAGATAGGGATTATAGTTTAAACGTTGTTGAATTATATCCTACTCAACTAAGGAAAAAAGAGGATGAGGTTAATAAGCTTAACAGGGAGCTTGACAATGCTCAGGAGGCATTGAATAATGCACGAGTTACTCTTTATAAACCAGGAATCAGATTGACATCATCAAACAATCTAGGGAGCAAGAGGCTAAAAGAATGCATGAGTTTTTCCAAGAAGTGATCAAGGAACTTGATAGCATTCAGCTTACTTACGACTTGAATAACTGCCCCAAGAGATCAAGAAGTGAAGCTTTGGCTTATTTTTAGCTAGTAGACAATTCCTTGCTTGAGGTGGATGCCGATTGGACATTTGATAATCCACTTTTTGAGCTGAGTATAGAAGATCTTTCTGATTTTTGTGATGATGATGATCTTGATTGGAGGATGTGGGACCCAGTTGCAGTTCCTAGCAGTGAGTTTTATTTACAAGATTGTGTGGGGACCCAATTTTTAGATCAGACACTTTCTCATTCTCTGATCAGCTTACACATGGTTTCAGTTTTTGACTTACACATGAGTTGGATAAACTCCTTGCTTCACTAGTTGAATAGATCATGGTTGAGGGTTGATGGGAGTTATAATTGATTGTGGGGGATGGATTTTTAGTCCTTTTGTTATCCATTACAGTGATGTACCTAGGTATATTTCAGATGGATGACGGAATGTATGGCCTCTTAGCACCCTTGGTATTAGTTTAAGCTATTGAGTAGTTTGATTCCTTCATCAATAGTTCAAGATGGACAATTATGATGGAGATTAATATGCATTTTCATGAGAGATCACTCATAGATGGAGAGTTGTCCAGTATTAATAGCTCCTCGAGACATTTATATCTTCTCATATTTGATAGTCATAATAATATATAGTGTGGAGTCCTAGTATTGGTATGATTGATGCTTTACTGCAACAACGTATGGATGAGTGGCTTCACAATTTTAGACCCATTATTTATATCAGATTGGCATAGTGGGATGTTTGAGCATTTTTTCGAGGCTGTTTTGGGATCCGAGAGTTGATAGGATGAGTGCCTTACCTTTTGAGGATTATGATGAGTTGCTATATAGACTTAGGCTTGGAGCACTATAGCGTAGCACATGGGTATAGCAGTAATTTTGAGATTGGGCTATAGGGCTACTTGTAGGTTTATATGAGATCCTAGTTCTGATTGCTTGAGGACAAGTGATCTCGAGGAGGGAGGACTTGTAATGTCCCCTTTTTGGGACATTAGAAATTCTAAAGATGAATTCATAAAATATTAAATTTGGCTTAAGGGAGCTTAATGCAAAATTATCAAGGGGTCAAATTAATATAATAAAGTGGGTAAAAGGTGACAAAAAGGAAAAAGATGAAAGGATAAAAGGAAAATCAAGGGTCATTGTTTTGAGCATAAAAGAAGGACGAGGAGTTCATTTTCAGCAGGCTTAGCTTGTTTGTTTGGAGAATTTAGATTTGGGTGAGTTTATATCTTCCATTTCAGACCTGAGGATACAAACCTTTAGGTCATCGTTGGTGCATTGGACATAGCCCCGGTTCATTGCTGTGGTGAATTTAAGACAGTTCACGCTAGGTTTTACAGGTTCTTTTTATGTTTCCAATCGGACTGTTATTGTTGTTTGTAAGATTGGACTTTATGCATGTTATTATATTGCTGGTTTATAATACAATAGCAAATCTGAAGTGTTAAACTGAGTCTTTTATTGAGCGTACTGGTTCATTTCTGGTTAATGTTGCTGGGTTGTATTGCATAATTTATCTGTTATATTCATGAAATTGTTTGTGAGAAAAAATGGGAGACAATATCCTACTAAGATATTATAGATTCCCTCAAAAGTTCAACTGAAGAGGAAAGTTGAATCCCTTGAGCATCTAAGAGAGGTAAAATTTCCCATCTTTTATAGAGTTAATAAAAATATCCATATATTTATCACTTTCTTGGAGCTAATCTATGTCTACTATTTGCTTCTAGAATATCTCTCCACATAATTCCTTGTAATGTCCCCTTCTCCGTGCTAGACCTTATGGCGCCTTGTTGGTCTATCTTTCTATCCGGATAGACTAACAAAATTTATTTTGAGGATGCCAGCCAGTCACAGTAGTCTATTTGGTTTCATTGGGGAGATATTTAAGTGGAAACTTCCTAAAGTTAAGTCACTTTGTTTTATAAAGTTGATTTATAAAGTTATTTTATCATTTAAAGTCACTTCATGACAAAAGTAACTTAAGTGAATAAAAGATGAAATTAGCTTTTATCCCACATTTCTTAGTTATGTGCATCTTCCCTCACATCGAGGTTATAAAAGCAAGGAGCCACATTAGGATTGACACCATGAAATATATCAACATATTGTTATGAAATTGGTTGCTTGAATGTGACTAGCTATCTTAAGGACGAAATCCCTTAAGATGTTGGGAGATTGGACGTAGCCCCAATAGCTCTCATAAAGTGTTCAAACAGGTTCAGACATATAGTGGCAGTATACAACTCTCGCTTCCAATTGAATTAGCTGGTCAGGAGTAAGTGTTACAATAATATTTATTAGGAGTTTTTCTTATATTGATTGGAAATATATAGTTTCAGCTCCTACATAGTTGTTAGAGCAAGAGGAAGTGTGGTATTGGGTGTGGGAAGTAAGGTGGACGACATTAACATTAGTAGAAGGACGAGGTCGGGTCACTGTGACAATAATTTGAGGTGACATTGCAATCTGCACCTGTGACGAGTGAACATAAGTGTGGATGTGAAGCTAGCAGCAGTGGACAGAAGTACAGGCGAGACGAACTCTAGCAACAGTTGGGGGTGGAGTTGTCTTCACTTCCAACCACTCCAGGTCACGTTAGCAGCAACAATAGTTGTAGACATGTATACATCCACTGCTACCAGTCTAACTATTGATGCATTCAGCATACAGGAGGACCATTAACGGTGAGGAGACATAACTAAGCTAAGGATGCCACAAATCGGGGTCACCACAGAGGAACGAGGTCACAGGTCCAAGCATGGTAAATGTTACCAATTTAACATACCTCCTAAATTGCTATGTTATACTTGCCTTTATATTGAACTAGGTGTTTCAAGTTGCTGAGCACAATATTCAGAATGAAATGGATGCAGAAAGTAAAGTACAGATATCAGTAAACAAGAAAAATTGATCATTTTTTTTCAAGATACAAGTACCAAAACCATACATTTTTATTGAAATATTCAAAACTATTTTGATGAGGTACAAAGTGTTCAAATTTTAAAACAATACTTAATACAATGCATCCAGATACCACATTAGCATTCTCAGCTGCTAACATAATATCTGAATAAACACACTATATAAATAGAAAAGTACTGATAAGATAAAGGGAAAGGCCTCCATTGCTTGAATGGAAGGATCGTTGTTCTGAATGTTGAAGGTTTGAGTCCGCATCCCCATCTGGGAATTGACCTGCAAAAATTGAAAGAAGAGGAGGGTCAGTTCATACGAATTGAGCAATGGAAATCTTTCCAATTATCTCTACACTACTGTTCCTACAACATGGTTATTTAGATAACTATATTAAAAGATAAAAAGGCAAGAGAGATATTTGAAAAGCGATACAAGTTTTTGTGCTAATGAGTTTGTTTCATGTGCAAATACAGGTATGAAGTTTGAGGTTGTTGAAGGATCTTGCATAAATTACATGCATGAAGCCTTTCAACTAAATCATGTAGAGGCCAAGACTGAAGGACTAAGGAGGCTATTGAAGGGACACGCATAAATTACAAACGTGAAACCTTTTGGTCAAATCATACAGAGGCAAAGACTAATGACATGGGGAGATTGTTGAGGGGGCATACTTAAATTAAAACTATGGGACCTTCAAGTTGAACCATAGCAAAAGGTTGAGGACACGAGGTGATTGTCAAAGGGACATACATATGTTATAGGTATGAAACCTTTTAGTCAAATCATGGAGGGTATATGGAATTCTTAGTTTACAAGCTGAAGGAATTGGATCTTTACAAGTATACGGGTAGGAAATAAAAATGTGTCAAACAAGAGAGATTTTATGGAAAAATTTGAGATATGTAATGAAGCTGAATAAAGCTACAACAATTAATACAATAAGGCATAAGTGTTTCTATTTTACTGTCATACATGTTTCAGATATATAGAGTAATTAACTTTTATTTTATTAATGAGTAAATCTGAAATATCATTATGGAATGCAATCTGTGAATTCGCAAGTATTTGCCAAGGAAAAAAGTGTATGTACTAAAGATAAATATCATATTACACGGTTTGGGATAGATTTCTTGGATAAGCAGGGAACATCATAAAATGAAGGCGGTTGTTGTTCATCTACAACAAATGGAGGTATATTTTTTACAACAGTGAACATTCATTTACAGCAAATAACTTCCACCATAGCTCGTGAATGAAATAAAGTCACACAGCATAACATGAAATCATGAAATGATAGCATATTCACGGCTTTCATAATTGAAACAACAAGAAACTCCATGAAGTAATGAAGCTACAGAAGTAAAAGAAATACAGATTTTAACTCCAACATATAAAATACTGCAGAGACTTCCATCATAGCTCATGTAATAAAAGCAAATCTGGAAAAAAGATGAAGCTATAGCTTCATAGAAGCATACGTCCATACAACCCATGAAATAACAGTGAAAATAAGGAAGAACTCACAGATGTAATCAGACATGAAATGGAGTTCACACCAGTAGTCTTGAAGAAGAAGTCACAGCTACAACTTTATAGTATTATACAACATGGAACCCTTGAGAACAAAAGGAGAAAGCAAGCCATGAATCTGGCACTCAAATAGTAGGAACCCATGAAAGAAAAGAAGCTTATGGCACTCAAATAGAAGAGGAACCCGTGGTAGAATCAAAACTCATGAAAATCCAGACCCAACAATCATGGTGCCCATCATAGCTCATAAACCGGTGGAGAGAATGGAGTCATGGTTAGATGATACCCCGCAGATATGGCGACCAAAAGCCATGAGTTGATAAGGTAAAATTGACAGATCTAGTAGAGAGGACAAGACCCAACAAGAATAGAGTCTAATAGAGCTGACCATGAAAGAAGCTCACGCCATACAAGCCATAGGAAAACCAGAGAAGGCGTCCATCATAGATATGGCGTCCATATCCAACAACAAGATAAACCCTTAAAGTCAGCAAATGCCGTCCAAACAAGAAAGATATACAACAACATGGCACCCAGCTGATATGGCGACCAAAAGCCATGAGTTGATAAGGCAAAATCAACAGATCCGGCCAAAATGGAGTTCACACCAAATTTCTTTTGCAAATAAAACCCATAAATATCAAGAAAATGGCATCCATAGTTAATAGAAATCATCATGAAGATAAGCATAGGAGTCGCGAAATGAAGAAACTCACAAAAAGAGCAGATATGGCATCCAAAAGAAGCAAGAATAACTAGTCGGCATCCATCACAGATCACCATATCTCATCGAACCCGTGAATGAATGCCAGGCATCCAAACAAGAAAAAATTCAACAGAAGCATGGCGTCCAGCAAGAAGAGCTCTCATGGTGGTGGCTAGGGTTTTCAAAACCTTCTTTTCCTTCCTTTGTGTGAAAGACCAAATGATCAAAACAAACCAAGTTTTTGCCCTTTTTGCCTTTGATAGCCCTTTGTCATATTTGATAAAATTTCAGGTCCATGGTAGAGCTTATACTATTAAAGCTTTGAAACCTTTAAAGCATTGCATATAGATTTTATACATATTAAATGAATTAGTCTATTTTTATCATTTAATATATATAAAATTTATAAAAAATGTTTTATATTCCCTTTCTCCCATATTCATTAACATTAATGTGTTTAAAATTAATAAATAAATAATGTTAATTATTAAACACATTAATATTAATAAATATAATAAAAAGAAGAATATTGTTGTCAAACTAAAATATCAAGTGGCTATAATTATAAAGCCTTTGTTATTATTAATTTTTATAAAAGGGCAGTTAAGGCGAGTTTCAAATTTTAAATGCCTAAATGCAAGGGGAGAAGTTTAGTATCTATTTTCGAACTCACAAGTCAAACTCTAGACTATGGAGTCAAACATGGAGCTATTTTTGGAAGCTAAGGGCAGTTTGAGTTTCCCATGCAATGATGGAGCACTTTAGTGCTATTTTTGGCAATTTATGGAGTAGTTAAGGCTAGTTGTGCATGCGGTTCATTATGGGAGCCTGTTTTATGCATTCCTTGCATATTTTTGAGGAGTTTTACATGATATATTTTTGGGTTGATCTTGGATTCCAAGTTAGGGTTTTTTGCATGATTTTGAGGAGCTTGAGGCAGATTTCTAGTTATCTATTAGTTAGACAGGTAGTTGAGAGTAGTTTTCATGGGCTTCTTCATAGTTTGTATCATTTTTGACTTATTTTTTCCAAGCATGATCTTGAAATCCGAATTAGGGTTATGAGCTCTATTTATTATACATTCACCTCATTATGAGGATCTTCTTTCAGATTCAGACTTTTGCACATTGCAGATTTTAAGTTGATTGTAAGAGCAATTTGTACCAGAGTTTTTTCAACATTGGTTATATAGATTCAGCAGTTCCTTCTCATTGATTTTCGTGCAATATTGTTGATTCTTTACTTTTATGTTGTGTTCGTCCTTCATTTAAGTTATATTCCTTATTGCAGATTTGAATCTTGATACGTGCGATTACAGGTCTTTGTTTGTATCCATTATTCTTTTTGCAAAAAATTGGTAAAGCTTAGGTTTTCGTTTTGAAGCAAAAGATACCAGTCCTTGCATAGAATCACTTTTGTAGTTGTGTATTTGTCTGAGTATTGTGAATCAATTGTGTCTTGCATAGTTTGTGTTGATTTGATTAAAGTTACATTCAAAATCATTGGTGTATCACCTCATTTAGGTTAGTATTCATTATTTGTCATTCACTTCTCATCCCTTATCTCACATATAATTTAGGTTTTAGGTGATCACTATTTAGGAACCGGCCTAGCTTCTAGAGATTCATCTCTTGTTTTAGGATAACCCACCACCCAAGAGAGTTTCCATGTTTCAACAAGATAGCTAGATTCTGCATCTTGCTATAGGCGCAATCCTGATTGACAACAGTAAACTCTAGTAGGGTCAAAATTGATACTTTCAGAATGTAGGCACTTGAAGTGTCACAAATGTGATTGGACCAACCTACAGGACATCCGTGTTATTCTAGGTTCCATTGTTTCTTTTGTTTTGTGATTGAAAGACTATGTGATCGCATTTAGTAATCCTTACTTCACATTCAATAGTAGTCCATTAGTGGAACTAAATTTGATGTAATTGTTTAAGTATTGTTTCATTGCAAGTTTTTTTCGCATCATATAGAACTCTTTTAGCCATATTTGCTGCATTACTAGAGGTGGAATTTATTAGTGGTATGAGAGCCACAAGACCTGTTGACTTGTGGGTAAATTATTACATTGTAGGCGGGATTTAACAAGAATAATGTCAAACAGGATTTGGGGTAAACTTACAAGTTGAACAAGATGAACAAGTAGAACAAGTGGAATAGGTTGAACAGGTACAAGACATTCAAATGACTCATAATGAGAATGAACAAGAACAGGAAGTGAGAGAAACCTTGCGGGCTATTAGAGATGGACAAGATAACATCGCTACTATGCTTCAGCAGCTTATAGGTGCTATGCAACAGCTAGCCCCGACTCACAGGAGAGCACCAAGTCATCACAACAGAGGTGGTAGTGTGGTAGGATCACCCCGAGCTACTAGGGCCCCCACACGGAACACTGATAGGCCATTGATGCCCATTTTTAATGCAGATGAGGAAGTAGTGCAACCCGTGGCACCAAGTTTACTTCCGGATAATGTTATGGCTATGTACGATGAAGGGGATCTATTCCCTGATCAAATTAAACAAAACCTAACTTTTGTTCAATACTTGAATCAGAAAATGGAGACAGAGAGAGCACAGTAGGACAAGAGGCCTAGGGCACAGAACATGGACTTGAAGCATGCAATGAACAAATTATCTCCCCCCATTTTTTATGGCAGCAGTAAGACATCCATGAGAGCTTGAATTCACAAGCTAGACACCTACCTAACACTTAAGCCCATGTCAGAGACAGAAGCCATTATGTTCACCGCATTTAGAGGGAGCAGCATATGATTGGTGACTTCATGGGCTGGTCACCCAGGATCATGGTCTCATTATGTCTTACAAGACTTTCAGCTCTAAGCTGATCACCCGTTTTGACAAGAAGGACATTGAGGTCTACTATAGGGATTTGGTGTAGTTGCGACATAGGGGATCTCTGGATGACTTCATTGATGAGTTTCACAGATTTTGGTGATGGTCCCAGATACGTAAGAACAACGTAAGGTAATGTTCACTAAGGGTTTACAAGACAGATATAGAGGTTTGGTCAAGGTCCTTAAACCAAACACTTTAGATGATGTTGTTAAGATCACACATGATTTAGACTCATCCTCTTCGATATTACAGCCTCCTACGAAACCTTATAAGGGGTCTACTTCGTTCCAAAAGAACAAGAATCAGCATAAGATTACCCCTCCTAGGTTGGACTTTGAGACACAAAATGAACTTAGGAGGAAGAAGCTATGTTTCACTTGTAGGGAGCCTTAGAGACCAGATCATAGATGCCTTGGTAAAGGAAAAATACATTATGTCACTTGGAAGAGGAGGATGAGCAGCAGGGGAACAACAATGTTGATGGCAGTGATGAGGAAGAAAGTGAGGAGCAACCACCTAGAGAGAGAAAGAAGGAATCTACTCAGGGACAGTCTCCTATCATAGCTTCCCTTTCCAGTGATCCCATGGGTCATCCCTTTCGTTTGAAGGGTGTAGTAAGAGGACAACATATTGTGTGTCTTTCAGATGCATCACATAACTCCATAAGCACGCATTGGGTTTCAAAGAGAAAGTTACAGATTGACGACATACCAGAGTTCGAGGTTAGAGTGGCAGGAGGTGAGAGATTGAGGTGCACAGGGAAAGTGTCAGAACTTCCGATTCACTTTGATGACTTTCTTCTTGGGGCAGATTTTTATGTGGTTGATTTGGATGGATTAGACTTCATGTTGGGAAGACAGTGGTTGTAGACTATAGGTAGGTACACAGTTGATCGTGATAAGATGTAGCTAGAATTCTTATAAGATGGCCGATAGGTGATCTTCAAGGCTATGCCAAAGGGTGAACCAAGGTTGATTTCAGCCCGCAGGATGGAGGCTATTATGAGGCATGATGACATGGAGTGGGTAGCACATTGTTTCATTTCCTCTAAGGCTACTTTAGACTCAGGGCAGCAGATTCATATTGACATTCAGCCGATGCTTGATAAGCACAAGAGGGTTTTGGAGGACATACCTTCGGGCATTCTCCCAGATAGAGGGTTTGAGCATATCATTGAGTTAGAGGAGGGTGCCAAACCTGTCATCATTACACCTTATCATCATCCCAGGAACTATAAAGAGAAAATAAAAAGGACTATTAAGGAACTCTTAGACATGGGACACATCGGACCTAGCTCTAGTCTCTTTGCTTCTTCAGTTGTTTTGGTGAAGAAGGATGATACTCTTCGCATGTGTATTAATTATCGTGCTCTCAACAGGAGGACCATAAAGAACAGGTACTCTATTCCTCGCATTGATGAGTTACTAGATGAACTACATGGGGCAATTTATTTCTCAAAGATAGACATTATTTGGATACCATCATATACGGGTTCGCGAGGAGGATGTGCATAAGACAGTTTTCCGATGTCACTATGGACACTATGAGTTCTTGGTTATGCCATTTGGGCTCACTAATGCGTCGGCTACATTTTAGTCATGTATGAACCATACTCTTAGAAAACAACTACGAAAGAGCACGTTAGTATTTTTTGATGATATCCTAGTCTTCAACAAAACTTGGGAGGAGCACCTGTAGCACCTAGATGAGGTACTCAGTATCATGGAGAAGCACTCATTGTTCGTGAAGGAGTCAAAGTGTGAGTTGGGATTGATTGAGATTCTTTACCTTGGTCACGTGATTAGTGCAGATGGGGTGAAGGTACACCAAGAAAAGATACAGGCAATCCTAGATTGGCCACCTCCGAGGAATATATCAAATTTGAGAGGCTTCCTCGGTCTTTGCTCTTATTATAGGAGGTTCACTAGAGGTTTCTTTTAGACAGCAGCTCCCCACACTGATCTCACACGGAAAGGGGCATTCAGGTGGACTGATGATGCAGAGGTGACCTTTGATAAGTGCAAGAAGGTGATGAGCACATGCTCGATTTTGGCACTTCCCGATTTCTCTTGCCCTTTTGTCCTAGAGTGTGATGCTTCAAGGAGTGGAATTGGCGCAGTTTTGATGTAGGATAGGCATCTAATAGCTCATGAGAGTAGGAAACAGAAGGACGGTGAGAGATTGTTCTCCCTCGATGACAAGGAAATGTTAACCATTATGCATGCTTTAGCCAAGTTTAGACAGTACTTGGTGGGTGGCAAATTCATAGTTAAGATAGATCACAATAGTTTGTGATACTTTTTAGATCAAAAGGATCTTAATGAAAGATAACAAAAGTAGGTTAGCAAGATTTAGGCCTATGATTTTGACATCGAGTATGTCAAGGGTAAGAACAATATAGTCACTACTGCACTTTCTAGGAGACCTTCAGTAGCAGAGTGTTGTGTCATTTCCGAGATTTTGGCAGATTGGAAGTCTCAGTTGCTGGTTGAGTATTCTAAGAATAATCAAGCACGTTAGGTCATAGATGGGCAGCTCCAAGATAGCAGGTACAAGGTAATTAATGATGTGAATTTTTATCAGGATAGGATCTATCTTGTACCAGAGTCTAAGCTCAAGGGAAAAGTTATGGAGACTCTTTATGATGCACCCTCAGTCGGACACTCAAGTTTCCTCAAAACCTATAGACTGTAATATCCCCGTCATAAAATAGTTTATTAATCAAATCTTTATTAATGGGCTGATTGATTTAAAATATCTTAGACCCATTTTAGTTTTGTTTTTGTAGGTAAGTGTAGTTGTCAGCTATCTTTGTACACCCTCAGAAAGTTTTCTTGATGGGTATTTAAGCATGGCTTGTAGGTAGTCATAGGTATCCAATTTGGATTATTTTCTTTGTACTATGAATTCCTATTGGAGTTCTTTTTTGTTTGCCATTTTGGAAGTAAAAGACCTTTCCTATTTGGTTTATCCGGTTTCGATGGGATTTAACCCTCACCATATTCTGTCGCCTGTAACACTTCGCTCGGATCTGGCAAATCAGAGCATCATCTTTCAGCATATATTAATTGAAGGATTATTCGTGTTCAAGTCTCTATTATTGTGTCTGGATTTCATCTAAATCTATTGTGTTTATGTATGAGCAAGATTGCATTCTTAGTTGTGGTTTATCATTCCTGGCTCAGACGACTAACTGTGCGTCTTCCGAAACACTCCCGTACTGCTTCCTCATGTTCTGTATGGCCTTCATTCTCTCTTCCATACATCATCCACCCACACCTTCTTATGACCCTCTTACCATACTACATCAGCATATTGTCTACCGTACACACACCATACCGTACGACCTTCACCTCCAGTCTACTGTACGACCAACAGGCCTCTTCTGTATGGCCATCAGGCCCCTTCCGTACGACCATCCAACTCTACCAGCCATACATCACTTCCTTGTCTATTGTACAATCCACTTACCACCTTGTACGACCACTCTGTTTATTACTTCTCCATCCTGCACACCGTACAACCTCAACATCAAACCAATGAGGTACTGTACAACCTATCTAGGCCTTCCTATCGCATGTAGTAAATTGTATTCGGGCAATCTTTAGACACACACACACATCAACCTGTTACTAAGGGTCAGGGGGACATTGGAACATTACAGTGGTATTAGAGCTTCGATCTTGCCAGCCCATGGACAGTGAATGAGAGTTTATAGCTAGAAGAGAAGAAGATCCCATTCTGTTGATAAGATGGCTACCGAACTGTAACCCGCAACTGCCTAACTCGTGGCACTACTAAGAGAACTTGTGAGGAATTAGGCACATATCAATGATACTTAGCAACTCATGGAAGAGACTCTCAAGAAGTTGGCAGACAATAAAATATTTGGAGAACAAAATGGTCACAATGCGGACTCAGTGTCAGGTAAAGCAAACCCTCATCCAACACGCTCTCGATCTTCCATGTCTTTTCCCCATGAATGGAGGCACCACCAAGAGGGAAGAAATTGAATTTTGAAGAAATGCTAGAACAACTGAGAGAAGACTGGAAGAATGCAAATTTGGAGGAAGATATATCCTACAAAGCTTACGCAGATCTGAGAATGAGATATTTGGGAGGTGGAAACGGAGGATATTTTAATGATGATCTCAGGAGGAACTTGAGTAAAGTAAATTTGTCTCCATTTGATAGATCTAGATCCATATTTGTGCAAGAGTGGGTAATGAAGGCCGATACTTCCTGCTTAATCCTATGCTAGAAGAAGAAGCAATTAAATTTGCGGCATTACACTTGGAGGGAGTTGCGCATGAAAGGTGGCATCACGACACCATCACACTAAGGCGTGATCAAATAAACACCTATGCAGAATTCTTTGAGAGATTGATAGATCGATTTGATGGTAAAGATCCAAAACTCAATTTCAATAATTTGGCATGGGTGAGTCAAATTGGATCAGTTGACTAGTACATTGTGGAATTTCAGAAACTCTCCATTTTGGTCACAAACATTTCTGAAAGAAGATGAATAGTGCACTTCATGGATGGACTGATAGAACCTCTAAAAGGTTGGGTAAAAGGGTTCAATCCTACTGCCTTGTCAGAGGCCATTAAGAAGGCACGGAGTATGGCATCATCGTTAGCGTCATCCTCTCGAGGTTACTCACACTCCAAACCACCAATGTTTTTGAGGGACAAAGATAATAAACCTCCACCGAGGGAGCCGTCGTTGGACGAAGCTACCAGACAGGAGGTCCAAAGGAAGAAACTATGTTTCAACTGCAACAGACCATGGGAACTTGGGCACATATGCCTCGGGAAAGGAAAGATCCCTTACATTGAGGTCATGTTCGATGATGAGGATGAACAAGAAGATATACCCACCGCAGAAAACCAACCCCACGAGGATACTGAAATGGTAAGTTTGAATCGTAGAAAAAGAATTGCAACATTGGTATGGCGTGGAGGAACTATTGCCCTAGCCAGTAGCCCGAGGTGCACAATGTTTTGTGTATGGGAACCCTTCAAGCACAAAGGGTTATGGTGATGCTTGATAGTGAAGCTACTCTTAACTTCATAAACTCATCTCTGGTGAAATGAAGAGGTCTACCTATAGAGACGCCCGTAGGATTTCAGGTCCAGGTTGCCGGAGGTACTCTTCTGCCCTGCACACACCTTGTTCCTTAGCTAAGTATCACAATGGCGAATCACACGGTGACCAAGAATTTCTTCATAATGGACCTTGATGATATGGAGGTTATTTTGGATATACAGTGGATGAAGACACTTGATCAGAGCTTCAAATGTATGGAATTCACTTTTGTTGTCGATGGAAAGAAAGTCGTTCTCTGGGGAATGGAAAATGAGGGTCTGAAGGAAGTTTCTGCATATTGATGGAGGCAATTTTTCAATGTGATGATGTTGCTTGGGCTGCACACTATTTTGTCTTGGCAAAACCTATAAAAGGGTGATAGACAGCTTCCCAAGATGATGATCTTCAATTTATATTGGGTTGTCATGATAAAGTTTTTATAGATATTCCTCCTTGCATACCTCCTCATCAAGGTTTTGAACATACTATCGTGTTGGAAGTAGGAGCCAAGCCGGTCATAACCATTCCTTGTTGCCATCCTAAGAAATTCAAAGATGAGATCCGCCCCAGTTCTAGCCCTTTCGCATCAGCAGTGGTATTGGTCAAAATGAAGGACAAGACAATGCGCATGTGCGTGGACTACCATGCATTGAACAATAAAACAATAAAAAATAGATAACCCATTCCAAGGATAGATGAGTTGCTGGATGAATTACATGGCGCAGTCTATTTTTCGAAAATAGATCTCGGTATACCATTAGATCTGCATGAGGGAAGAAGACATGGAAAAGACGGCCTTTCGTTGTCACTACGGGCATTACTAGTTTCTGGTCATGCCGTTCGGATTAACAAATGCGCCTGCTACATTCCAATCATGCATGGATTGCATCTTCAACAAACAATTACATAAGTACTTACTAGTATTTTTTGCTGATATTCTTATTTATAGTAGGACATGGGAAGAGCACCTGAAGCATCTAGATGAAGTCCTACAGATCACGAAGGATCAGTCCTTGTACGCCAAGCAATCCAAGTGTGAATTTAGTATGATAGAAATATTGTACTTGGGACATGTTGTCAGTAAATATGGACTTTAAGTTCATCAAGAGAAGATTCAAGCTATTCTTGATTGGCCTCCCCCAAAATCACTCACGAAATTGTGAGGATTTTTCGGACTGTGCAGTTATTACAGGAGGTTTGTTAAAGAATTATCTTAGCTCAACGAACCCTTAACGGATCTGACAAGGAAGGGTTCTTTCTAGTGGAATAAAAAGGTGCAACTCATTTTTGATAAGCTGAAAGAGGTAATGAGCACTTGCCCATACTTGCATTACCTAATTTCACTCGTCTGTTCATTTTGGAGTGCGACGCATCTGGAGAGGGCATTGGTGCGGTCTTGATGCAAGATAGACACCCCATAGCCTATGAGAGCAGGAAGCTTATGCAAACAGAATGCTTATATTCTATTTATGACAAAGAGATGTTGGCTATCATACATGCACTAACCAAGTTCTAATAGTATCTGGTGGGTGCCAAGTTTGTCATTTGTACAGATCACAATAGTCTAAGATATATTTTGGAGCAACGAAACTTGAACGAGAGGCAACAAAAATGGGTAAGCAAGGCTTAGGCTTTTGATTTTGACATTGAATATGTGAAAGGAAAGAACAATGTGGTTGCAGATGCTTTGTCCAGGAAACCCGCCATCTGCTTACTAACCCAGATTTTAGCTGATTGGAAAGCACATTTGTTGGTAGAATATTCCAAAAACACATTTTCTTGTGAGCTAATGGATGACAATACCTAGGATGATCAGTACAAAGGGGTGAATGACATCATTTACTATAAGAATCAGATCTTAAATCCAAATTGAACCAAAAAAATCTTGAAGGAGGTACACAACTCACCCTTGGTAGGACACCTGGGCTTCCTTAAAACTTATAGATGTCTTAGGGAGAGGTTTTCATGGAAAGGTCTTAAAAGAGACGTATTGCAGTATGTGAGAGAGTGTGCGATCTGCCAGCAAAACAAATCCGAGCATACTATACCCATCGGATTATTGCAACCTCTGCCAATTCTAGAACAAAAGTGGGAAAGTATCTCGATGGATTTCATAACTGGACTTCCCAAGGTGAATGGAAAGGATGGTATCTTCATAGTGGTTGATAGATTGGCAAAGTATGCACATTTCTTTGCCATCTCAAATTTTCAAGCCACATAGGTTGCTGATCTATTTTCTAGAGAAGTATTTTGTTTGCACGGGTTACCCCGAAACATTGTTTTAGTTGGTAGGGACAAAATTGTCACCAAAACTAGTTACTAACCTTAGATAGACAGACAAACGATGATTGTGAACAAGTGGCTCGAAGGTTACCTTTGAAACTACATTTCGGCACAATGGACGTGGGTCAAATGGATACACCTAGGGGAATATTGTTACAATACCACATACCATATGTCCATAGGGATGACACCATTCAAAGCGCTATATGGGTACGAACTCCTTTCCTTCGTCAAAATAGTTCTCGGTGATAGTCACGCACCAAGGGCGAGGGACTGGCTTCAAGGAGTTTAGGACATCCTAAAATGCCTAAAGGAAAACTCACAATGAGCAAAAAATCAACAAAAAATGTACGTCGACAGACACCAAATGGAGAGGAGTTTCGAAGTGGGAGACTTGGTCTATCTTAGGCTGCAACCATATCGACAATCCTCATTGAAGGAGAAGGGAAAAGAAAAACTGAAGCTATGATTTTATGGCCCTTATCATGTAGTTCGCCGCATTAGTGAAGTCACCTATGAGCTAGAACTTCTAGAGGGGAGCTTTATTCATAACATCTTTCATGTTTCCTGCCTGAAGAAAGCCGTGGGACAAAAATGTCATGGTAGCTTCAAACTTTCCGCCTCTCAATGAAGAAGGAAAGCTCATATTGGAACCAACCGAGATTATTGAAGTATGTGAGAAGACCCTGCGGAACCAAATGGTGAAGGAATATTTGGTACATTGGAAACACTTGCCACTAGACGACACAACCTAGGAAGGCGAGCACATTCTACAACATCCAACATTGCGTTTGCTTGAGGACAAACAAAATTTGGGACGAGAGAACTATAATATCCCCGTCATAAAATAGTTTATTAATCAAATCTTTGTTAATGGGGCGATTGATTTAACGGAAGTGATAGACCTTCCCTATTTGGTTTATCTGGTTTTGGTGGGATTTAACCCTCACCCTATTCCGTCACTTGTAACACTTCGCTCAGATCTGGCAAATTGGAGCATCATCTTTCGGCATATATTAATTGAAGGATTATTCATGTTCAAGTCTCTGTTATTGTGTCTGGATTTCATCTAAATCTATTGTGTTTATGTATGAGCAAGATTGTATTCACAGTTATGGTTTATCATTCCTGGCTTAGACACCTAACTATGTGGCTTTCAAAACACTCCCATACTGCTTCCTCATTTTTTGTACGGCCTTCATTCTATTTTCCATACATCATCCACCGACACCTCCATACAACCCTCTTACTGTACTACATCTGCATACCGTCTATCATATGGACACCATACCGTACGACCCTCACCTCCAGTCTACTGTACGACCAACATGCCTCTTTCGTACGACCATCCAACTCTGCCAGCCATACATCCCTTCCCTATATACTGTACGGTCCACTTACCACCACGTACAACTAGTTTGTTTATTACTTTCCCATCCTGCACACCGTACGGACCTTGGATCAAACCAATATAGTACCATATGGCCTATCTAAGCCTTCCTGTCACATGTGGTAGATGTTGTTGTTAGGAAATAATGTAACCGGATGTACCTGTTAGGGTAACGTGATGTATGCGTCAGTGTATCGGGATGTTCCTGATGGGGTATCGGGAGGTTCCCGATAGTGTATTAGGATGTTCTCGACAGTGTATCGAGAGGTTCCCAACAGTGTATTAGGAGCTTCCTGATGGGGTATCAGGAGGTTCCTGACGGTGTATTAGGAGGTTCCCGACGGTGTATTAGGATGTTCTCGATGGTGTATGGAGAGGTTTCTGTCGGTGTATTGAGATGTATGCCGTCAGGCCGACATGTATTGGGATGTAACCAGAAGGTTCTATTATTATAGTTGACATGTTGCATGTGGCCAACGGATACCTTCGAGAAGGTTCCTCGGACAGTATTTATATCCCCCTTTGGGATCATTGTAATCATCATATCAGAATCTAATGTAATATCTTGGCATATGCGAATAATAAGAAGAGTTTTGCTATTCGAGTTCGTGTTCATTATTTGTGTGCAATTCTTAATTAACCTATGCGGTAAACATTTGGCGCCGTTGCCCAATGGACCTGGAAAGGCAGGAGAATGAAGAGTAATGCCGAATCAGCTGAATAAGAATAAGAACAAACTAAAAGACAAGGATGAAATACGCACAGCACACGGCGATCTGATTTTGGCACAGCAAGCCGAATGTTGAAAGAGATTCCAAAAGATTGTTGCCGATGAACCCAGAAGCGCGGAAGCATTGTTGGAGGAGATGCGACAGCGGGTGGAGTTGGTAGAAGAAACATGCGAGGAGTTTTTGAATTGGTGTTCACCGAGGGAAGACAATCTAGACGGAAGAGAATCAACTTGCACGGCTCGGAGTGCCGAAGGAGCAAGAGCGTGGAGTGAACTCTTCGTCCAGGATCCACTTCCAGAAGGAACAGATTCACATAACAGAGACCCTTCTTCACCAAACACAGCTGTCGAGATACCAAGGGTGAGCATTGGGATACTAGGTGTGAGCATCAGAGGAATACCAAGTGTGAGCGTCGGGATGGCGGGACCAAAGGAGAAGTTACCTAAATTTGATGGTAATGGAGCAGCTGACCCCATCCGACATTGTAAAACCTGTGAAATGATTTGGAGAGCTAATGGCATAACGGATACAAATGAATGGATGAGGCAATTTCCAGCAACCCTACGGGGTGTTGCAATTGATTGGTTTACTGATACCGATCCACAAAAGTTAAACAGTTGGGATAACATTAAAAAAGAGTTCATCGCCGAATTTCAACTTCTGCGCGATGATAATGAAATTGTAGCAGAGATATTCAATACTAAGCAGGGGAAGAATGAAACAGTTCACGTCTTCACAGGGAAATTGAAGGACTTGATCAATAAGATGGAGAATAAGCTAGCTGACGGGTTACAGAAGAGATGGTTCATTGAAGGCCTTCACCCAAAGCTACGGAAGAAGATGAAGATCATGCCACCATCGACATACATTGAAGCATATAACCGGGCAATGAATTTGGAAAGTGAGCAGAAGACCAAGAAGAAGAAGAAGACTAGCTCATCCAGTTCTGATGACGACGTGTCCTCAGGAGAAGATAGCAGCGATGATGAAGGCAGCAGCAAGAAGGTTCGTGCCCTTCAAAAGGACATGATTTGGATGATGAAGGGATTCAAGAACATGAACAAGGAGACTAAGGGCAATGAACTGTGGTGCACGGAGTGTAAGAAGGAAGGCCATACAAAGGGATCCTACCTGAAAGATCAATTTTGTGAGATTTGCCAGATTATGGGACACTCGGTAAAGGAATGCCCTTTCAATTTGAAAACAAGAACACCGCAGCAAGTGTTCCTGACATAGGAGGCATCCCCGTCAGGAGGGAACGTGAACACCAGTACAAAAGGTGCCGCATCGGGCAGATACAGAAACAACCGGCACGGTCAAAACAACAACAATAGCAACAACAACAATAATGGTGGAAGGAGTCGAATTCAGTATGATGCGAATGGTCGGCCGATAGTTCAATGCCGCGCATGCAATCTGTGGGGTCACTTCGCCCGAGAGTGTACAATGGCAAACACACCAAAGTTGTTATGCAGATGGTGTGGACCTGGTTATCATGAAGATGCTAGGTGTCCGAAGTCGGGAGCAAACTTGATCACCGTCGGGATAGACGAAGAAGAGGTTCTGGCCATCACGCGGCAACAAGCGAAAATGTACCCCAACCCGGTGGAAGAAAAGAAGAGACTGGAGGAAGCACGGGCAGAGATCTAGAGAGCAACACAAGTAGGAACGACACACCTGAAGGACACGCCGAGTATCTCCGTACAGAACTGCATAGAACAGAACATTGTATGGCAAATATTGCAAGCCAAGATACCCGTTAGGATAAATGATCTGTTGCTCACTATGCCTCAGCTCCGATCGACACTCGCAAACATCGTTCCCGCTGCTAAACTCCCAGGAGAACATGGAAGGGAGCAGGAATGTGGAGTAAGTACAGCAGACAAAAAGGAGAAGGAAAGTGGTGCAAGTGCAGAAGATTCGATGCTGTTAGCCCTCTCATCCGGACGCCATCCGACAGTCATCGAAATGGGAATTCTCGAGAGTGTATTGACAGAAACGATTGTGGACAGAGGGTCCGGTGTCAATGTGTTTCCTGAAGACACCTGGAAAAGGTTGGGACAACCGACATTATGGCCGCCTACATTCAAACTGTTAACAGCCGATCAACATGGAATCAAGCCATTGGGAGTCCTAATAGCACAACCAGTGACGACTGGAACACAACCATTCTTGTTGGATTTTGTCGTGATCCCACTGAAGCGGAGAGGATATGATGCCATTCTGGGTCGGGGGTGGCTGATACAAGCCAAGGCAAAACACGATTGGAAGAAAAATACTTTATCACTTGAAAGCAAAGGCCGGAAGTATGTCATCGATCTACACACTCAGATGGTTGGAGAAGAAGCTCTATCGTCGGATTCCGAAGGAGAAGAGGATGAGAGGAGGCAGAGTATGGAACCCGATCAGGAGGGAGTCCTACAATTGGAAGGAGATGACGATTTGGATTCAGTAAATGGTCTTTACCACTGGCAGATAGAGGATTACGAGCTCTTTCCAAGTTGTAATATGCTAAGTATCGACGAAGGTAAGAAAGAAGAAGGAAATGAATGTCCGAAGGAACACAGAGAAGCCGAAGGAGGAAATGAAAGTCCGAAGGAACACGGAGAAGCCGACAGAGGAAATGAATGTCCGAAGGAACATGGAGAAGCTGAAGGAGGAAATGAATGTTCGAAACAACACAGAGAAGCTGAAGAAGGAAATGCGGGTATGATTGAAGCTGAAGGAAAGAACATACAGTACGAACCCGAAAGGAGGAAAGATTCCACTGTACGACTGCGCAAGAAGAAAGTATTACGTTGAACCACAGATATAGTAGAAAGGTGCCAGCAGCAAGGAAGACACATCATACGGTTCGCACAGGAAACAAAGCGGAAGGGTTTAATAAAAGTTGCAGTAGCACGGAGTGGATGTGTTATTGACAGACAAAAGGGGCAGCTGACGGAGTCCATGGTAGCAAGCTTCGGGAACAAATTGGGTGATATGGAGATAACACAGAACAGGCATAGCAAGTATCAACTCGGACAGTGGGTGTTGAAGTATGATGACCGGAATGAGATCAAACTAGGCAAGTTCAAAATTAAATGGGTTGGGCCGTACCAGGTTCGAGAAGTGGGTGATAACAGAGCAATAAAACCATGGATACTAGATGGAAAGGAGGTGGCCAACGCAGTGAATAGGTGGAAGTTGAATGTCTACCATGAAAGAAGTAACGTACCTCCGTGGCTGAACAACTGAGATAAGAATGACTGTAAGTACTGTATATATGTAAATATTGTACAGAGTTATCTGCTAACAAAAAATAAAAATAAAAAAAGGTAAAAAAAAGAGAGAAGAGCACCATACGGTCAAGTGACCGTACAGCATTATGAAGGAGCAGTAGACATCTCGTCGTACGAACTTAGTAAGAGTCCAAATGGCCACCGTATGGTGTTCCTAGTCACTCACCATACGGTTTCTCAATTCATATCACCGTACGGCTTGGAATTGGAAAATGAATCCCGTACGGTTTCCAGTCTGTCCAACAAGTCATTTCTTCCTAAAGCACTGAAGGCTAAGTTGCCGATTCGGGTTCGGGGTTCGGTTCGTGGGTTCGAGCAATTTTTTTTTCCCATTTGGGTTCGTGGGTGGGTTTGTTAGTATATATATGCAAACAAAAATATAAACTCATATAGTTGTAAAAGTAAAACTAAGTCATTCCATAGTATGAATATATCAATGTTACTTGATTATTAATCAATGCCAAATGTCAAAGATAAACATTAAATACTCACTCATTAATCTATGCTAATGTTGTAAATAAAATCATACATTGAATTACTAAAATGCAAAATGGAATTTCAAAACATAGACTACTTCATCAGATTGATAGATAATAAATTATGACTTAATAAAGTTTGAAACTGTGAAACATAGTGATAAATCATAAATGACTCAACGAGTCAATGACAAATGTTTAAACATAGTTTATCAAAGATGCAAATGCCCTTCAAGGGTCAAATGGGTCATCAAAATATGAGGGATCAATGGCTTCATCCTCATCTATATCATCGACATTTTCCACATCATTGGAACCCAAACCGGTTCCACTAGCCCCAGATGCAGCCACATCCTCCTCCTCGTCCTCCTCAACATCTAGCAAGGCAATTCTAAATATATCTTGGACAGTTATATCCAAGTTAGAAGTCTCAGGTAGTACATCCCACAACTTCTCTAGTCCCTTCCTATATCCTGGATCCTTCCGTGATAAAAGGTGCTAGTTGTTGTGAATAAATACCAAGTCCTCTGCTTTCTTCGAACCCAACCGGTTACGCTTCACTGAGTGGATAAAGGAGTATGTACTCCAATTCTGCTTAGCAGCAGAAGAGCTTGCAACCTAGAGAGACAACCAACAAATTTTTAAAAATTAGCTAAGTAATTTTACAATACAATAGGAATTTAAGAGTGCTAATTCGATAAGCTAAGTGGCCATAAGAAAAGGAAAAAAAACTTAAATACATACTTGTGACAAGATCTTAATGGCAAGAGGTTGGAGGTACATGTAACTTTCCCCATGTAAGTACCACCATCCAATGGCATCCAATTTACTTTGGTCATTGATTGCATCAGGCTCTGCATTTTTGCTTGAGACAAAATCAACAAGCTCTCTCCTAACTTTTGATGCCACATCAGGATCACTAAAGAGCCTGTTAAGTGCCCTCTTATACCCAGCAGCAACTTCAGGATCTTTATATGGTGCCACTCTACCAGGAATAGCAAGTATCTCACTGCTATAATATCTAGGAGAAAGTGCATATGCCAAGAGGTGTAAAGGTGTAGTCATCTTGTTCCAACGATGTAGAACAATTTTCTCCACCTTAGTGTACAAGGTATCAGGATCCTGCCCTCTCCTCTGAATGACCTGGGATGTCAAATGATGTACATGTAAGTTATCTTGATGTAGTGTTAATAACTAAATTAAAATCAAAAAACAAAATCTCTCAATAAACAAGGATGAAGTATTGTATAAAAATTTGAACTTACTGATTTCATTCTTTCTAACATAGAGTCCATGGCATCATATATGTTCCCCAAACAAGGCTCATCCGTGTCGGCATACCAAAGCATAGACATGATGGGCTCGGTGAGTTCTAATGCATATTCCACCCTATTCTAAAAATTATCACTCAAGATCAAATCCTTTACAGTTTTGGCCTTCTCTGTATCAGCTTGCTTCCATCCACCCCATTTGTTGATAATAACCATTTGACCCAATGCCTCTTTCACCCTCACAAGTCGTCTAAGGACGATTGTGTGTGAAGCAAACCTTGTTTCAGCAACTTATTACCATGTTAATTCAAATTGTAAGTTAATATGATAAGTTGATAACACAAAAATTTAAGAATATGTATTAAATTTTGTAAAGTATGACACAAAAATTAATATTGTAAATGAAGCTAAATAAAGTTTAGAATTTACCTTCAATAATTCCAAGTGGGAGAAAGTTCTGAAAATTTCTTGTGACATATGGTGGTTTGTCACAAACATTTGGATCTGCTCACCCTCCTCATACACATTTTTCATCCATTCAATTTGGCTGCCCATTGTTTTTATCACCAAGTTCAAGGTGTGGACAGTGCATGGTGTCCAAAAGATATGCTCATATCGTGCTTCTACCAAAGCACCTGCAACCTTACAAACTTTAGCATTGTCCGTTATTACTTGGACAACATTGTCAACTCCGACAGACTCTATGGATTCAATGAGAAGTTGGGCAATAAAATTTGCATCCTTTACTTGCCCTTCACAATCAACCGCCTTCAAAAACATTGCCCCCTTGGGGCAAACAGCAATCACATTTATTAATGGACGGTTTTTGCAATCTTTCCATCCATCAGAGACAATGCTCACCCCCATTTGGATCCAAGAATCTCTTATTGGTTTAAGGAGGTTTTCTACATTCTTTCTCTCCTTATGCAATATGGTGGTTCTCAACTTTTCATATCCAGGGGATTGGTAACCATGAGGTGCATCATTTATTGCTTTCACCATCTCTCTCCAATAAGGGGATCTCACTAGATTGAATAAAACACCATTTGTAATGAGGCAACGCCCAACCTTTATGTCAGCAATTTCTCTCTTGTCATTTTCAAATGCCGTATCTAATGGGCCTCTCTTGCGGGATGCGGGTGTTTCTATTTCATCTTCATCCATAGATGGGGTAGGTAGGAAGGGATGTGGTTTACTAATTGTTTGAGAGGGTGGTGTTGGTGGTATTTGCTTTGACTTATCTTTTTTTGCCTTTGACACTAACCTATCAGCCTCTTCTTGTTCTTTTAACATCCCTGCTATTTGAGGAGCCGACAACCCTTTTTTACCTCCCTCTGGGGGCCCCTCACACATGGAAATCCCTTGACTTGGTGGACCTATCAAATGATGTTTAACCCGAAAATAGAAACTTCTATATTGGTTTTGGCAAAAATTGCATTTCCATATATACCCTCCCCCACCAGCACATTGCTCAATTCTTGTTGTATACTTCCACAAAGGAGAGCCTTTATCAATTTTAAATCTTTGGGATCCCACCCCACCCACTGAACCCTGACTACTCATTCTTGAATTCTTGCAATCTATAAAAACAAATTTAAAAAAATATTTCAAAACTTATACAAAACTTGATAAAAATTTACAACAATAAATATAAAAAATTTAAAAAACTAAAAAAAAACTACGAAAGAAGCAAAAGGAAGGATCAAATGCATACCTAGAACACTCAGCACTGATTATTTGAAGGATTTGAGACTCCACAAACAATCTCTACAACCTTTTCTTCAAACTTGCAAAATGGCCACACCAAAATGAGAGAGCAAAATGACAAAGCAAATGAGAGATTAGATGAATGAAATGCATCTAATAGGCCTTACTTTAGGGTTTGGCAAAAAAAATAATGAAAAAAACATAATTTTAATGCGTTTTTTTGGCCCCACCTGCCGCGGGTCCGCCCGGATTCACCCGGGTCCGCGACGGGTCCAACGGACCCGGGCGGACCTGCAGGCCAAAATGCAGACCATGCCCCGACCCGGGCTCGAATCCGGACCCGAATGAATTTGGACCCGGACCCGAGCTCCAGGGTGCGAATCCGGTAACTTAGACTGAAGGCATTCGTCACCGTACGGACACAGCGGAGCACAAGTTGAACATGGTACGGCTTCGAGAGGTGTCCACATTGAGCCGTACAACTTCTTTCTAGACAACAGCATTTAGCATTGAAAGTGGTAATCTCGTACAGTGTATTCAAGTAAGAATCGAGGCACATCAGCCATACGGCGATGCAAAAGGACCGAAGCACAGTAGCTGTATATTGGCAGTGCAGAAGAATGATGACAGGAGGTTTTCAAAAAAAAAAAAAAAACGATAACAGATTCAAGCTGTTCGAAATGAGTAGCAGATGATGCCAAATGGAAGGGGAAGCATTAGTGGTTGCCAAAAAGTGTGTAGAATCGGCAGAAAATGACAGAAATGGTGTGTTACGTGCAGTTTTGTGTGGGTTTCGGAGTGCACCCCCAGTTGTTGCAGATATCAGTCGTGAAGTGTGACCAGTTGAGAAGACTTGAAGCTGCTGCAGGCATGGATTGTCTGTGTACCAGAGGCACTAGGAGTAGGTGTTGGCCGAGAGGCTGTCTTGGTGGATGCGTAGAGAGCTCGGGAGGAGTCGATCATCCAGTTGAAGGCACTTCAGCGACACTTGGCTTAGTGGACCCAGAGTTGGAAGCTGACTAAGCAGCATGGGTGGCTATCAAGGTCAGCTAAGGAGAGTTTTTGTTGTCTAGTCGTCGGGAGATGACTTTTCTTTTTGGGGGGGATGATGTCATCAGGAAATAATGTAACGGTATGTACCTGTCGGCATAACGGGATGTATGCGTCAGTGTATTGGGATGTTCTTGACGGGGTATCGGGAGGTTCCCGACAGTGTATCAGGATGTTCCCGATGGTGTATCGAGAGGTTCCCGACAGTGTATCAGGAGCTTCCTGACGCGGTATCAGGAGGTTCCCGACGGTGTATCAGGATGTCCCGACAGTGTATCGGGAGGTTTCTGTCAGTGTATCGAGATATATGCCGTCAGGCTGACATGTATTGGGATGTATTCAGAAGGTTCTATTATTGTAGTTGATATGTTGCATGTGGTCGACGGATACCTTCGAGAAGGTTCCTCGGACAGTATTTATATCCCCCTTCGGGATCATTGTAATCATCATATCAGAACCTAATCTAATATCTTGGCATATGCGAATAATAAGAAGAGTTTTGCTGTTCGAGTTCGTGTTCATTATTTGTGTGCAATTCTTAATTAACCTATGCGGTAAACAAATGTATTTGGGTAGTCTTCAGACACACACACGCATGAACCTGTTACTAAGGGTCAAGGGGACATTAGAACATTACATAGGCAGGTTAGGGAAAGATATTTTTTGAAGGGCCTCAAGGATGATGTCCTTTAGCATGTAAGAGAATGCTGGACTTGTCAGTAGAACAAGTCAGAGGACAAGTTTTTAGCCAGATTATTACAAGCTCTTCCTATTCCAACATAGAAATGGGAGAGTATCTCCATTGACTTCATTATAGGATTACCTAGAGTGCAGGGCAGAGACTCCATTTTCGTGGTTGTGGACAAATTGACTAAGTTCGCTCACTTTTTTGCTATAGCGGCAAATTGGTCAGCCTCTTAGGTAGCCGAGTTATTTTTTTGAGAGATTTTTTGTCTACATGGTCTCTTTCAAACCACTGTGAGCGACAGAGATAGCAAATTTCTCAGCACTTTCTTGCAGGAACTATTTAGATTGGCAGGTATAGAGTTGACACCCAGCATGAGTTACCATCCACAGAGGAACGGGCAAACCGAGATAGTTAACAAAGAGCTTGGGTTAAATGGTTATATCTAGGGGAGCACTTCTACAACTCCTACCACATGTCCATCCAAATGACTCCATTTCAAGCTCTCTATGGCAACGAATCTCTGTTGTTCGTGGATCTAGCTTTGCAAGATAGCAAGGCATCACTAGATGGAGATTGGATACAGGATTGGTAGGACATTCTTAGATCTCTTTAGGATACCATTCTATAGGCTTAGAATCAACAAAAGATGTATGTTGATCGTCATTGGATAGAGCAGAGTTTTGAGTTGGGTGAGATGGTTTACCTTTGTCTCCAACCTTACAGACAGAGCTCCTTGAAGAAAAGTGGTTATGAAAACCTCTAGCCTAGATTTTATTGTCCCTATCGCATTACTCGGAGGGTTGGGGAGGTCGCTTATGAGCTGGACTTAATAGATGACAACAAAATTCATAATGTTTTCCACGTTTCTTGCCTCAAGAAAGAGGTTGGTTGGCACGTAGTACCCTCCATTGGATTGCCCCCACTTGGTGTGGAAGGGAAGCTAGTATGGGTCCTAGCAAAGATGATTGAGATTAGAAAAAGGAAGCTGCATAGCAAGTCCACTAGGGAGTACCTAATTCACTAGAAGGATTTTCCATATGAAGATGCCACTTGGGAGGGTGAATCAATCTTGCAGCATCTGACACTGAGATTGCTTAAGGGCATGCAATCCTAGGAAGGGAGGACTGTAATGTCACCTTCTTCGTGCTAGACCTTATGGCACCCTGTTGGTCTATCTTTCCATCTGGATAGACTAATGACATTTATTTTGAGGATGCTAGCCAGTCACATGAGTCTATTTGGTTTTGTTGGGGAGATATTTAAGTGGGAACTTCCTAAAGTTAAGTTACTTTATTTTATAAAGTTATTTTATCGTTTAGAGTCACTTCATGATAAAAGTAACTTAAGTGACTAAAAGATGAAATTAGCTTTTATCTCACATTGCTTAGTAATTTCAATCTTCCCTCACATCAAGGTTATAAAAGCAAGGAGCCACATTGAGATTGACGCCAGGAAATATATCAACATATTGTTATGAAATTGGTTGCTTGAACGTGACTGGCTATCTTAAGGACGAAACCCCTTAAGACGTTGGGAGACTAGACGTAGCCCCAGTAGCTCTCATAAAGTGTTCAAACAAGTTTAGACATATAGTGGCAGTATACAGCTCTTGCTTCCAATTGAATCATCTGGTCAAGAGTAAGTGTTACAGTAAAAGTTATTAGGAGTTTTCCTTATATTGACTGAGAATATATATAGTTTCAGCTCCTACACTCTTGTTAGAGAAAGAGGAAGTTGCGTGGTATTTGGTGTGGGGAGTAAGGTGGACGATGTAAACAGGAATATCACCCTTTCTTATAAATATATAGATTACTCCGAATGATATACAAAACTGAAATATTGAACATACCATTCATACCATGACACCAGAAGGCATACTAGGAGGCAAGGAAATAGGTTATTTTATTGATACCAAAAATCATACATGTACAATATCAATGTTCCACATATTTATAACGAGTCAGTTAGTTGGAAACCAACTGACGCATTTCCTTACCACTAACTACCCAACCTTAACAAAAACAAATACTAACATAACATTTATTTATCCGACTACATCTATTCGCCCCCAAAAAAGAAGTCGTCTTCCAGATGACTTTACAATATGAAATAAAATAACATCAACTTCAAGAAGAAGGATTGGAGGACATCCTTGGGCCTCGCAACCGTTGTAGCTCCCGCTCTGTTGTCTTCTGCTTAGTGCGAACGCCCTGAAGGACCCACAAAGCATCCATCTTTTTGGCTTTGGCTGTGGCCAACTTGCCCTCCAAATCAGCACGGTCCAACTGCCAACCCGCTAACAGAGCATTCTTTTCTACCTGGGCCTGCTCATGAAGACGTTTTTTTGCTGGGCTTCCACAAAAATACTTCGGAAAGTTCTCTATAGCAGCCAGTGAGGCCATGAGAGGGGAAGAAGTAACTTGGGTCTGGGAAATGATAGTACGGCTAGTCCAAGCAGAGGCAATTTCTTCCTAGCTGTAGTTACTCTGTTCTAAGAGACCCCAATCTGTGTGGCAGTCAGTTTGCATGAACTGGGCTAATGCTGCAGTTGCGACGAGTACACCCTCCATATTATATGTCTGTGTATGCTGAAGGAGTTTTTGGGTAGAATGCTCCATAGCCTGTAACTCCGTAAGAAATCCTTTCACTTGAGCTGTAAAATAAGCTAAAATCGAAGGTTCCGCATGCCCCATATCCATTGGTTCCTCTAGCCGAGAAGGTACAGGGGATGACACCAACCCCTCTTCTTCCAGTAATTTGTCAGCCTCGTCTAAAACAGTGTCCACTCCTGCCATTGTCACCTGAGTACTTGAATCCTTTGATTGCTCCCCTATAGAGGACTTAACAACAAGAGCCACAGGTTCGACCACTTCTAGCCTGAGAGGTGTCTGCAATTGTACCTTGTGTCCACGATGAGCTTGTCTTCTTAATCAATCACCTTTGTGCGATTGGGCTGGTCGGGCGATAGAAGAGGCTTGATTCCTGGAATAGATAGCTTAGAAGCCTCCCATGTCGGAAAGTGTCTGGAGTTGGCATCCTCCGTGGAAGAAATTGGTGGTACTACAACATCATCAGTCGGAGGGGCTGGCTGGGAGACCTCAATGACCCTTATAGGAAGAGGTCCTGTTGCAGGTGGCAGGAACACCACTTCACTTGGAGTACCTTATAAGTGGCTCAGGTGAATTTCGGCTACTTGGGAATCAGAAGAAGAGGAATCCACATTTGTATCACCTGCCATATCTTCAGAACTGACCTAGTCCTCATCTTCTTCCACTGCTTCGACCTGTCATGCTTTCTTTCTGGTGGGTTCATCACAACCCTGAAAGCCCACAGGCAGGGTGTCCAAATGTAGCCAATAAGTCATTACAGGTCGGTACGGCTCCACTCGACTTGTTGGAACCAATGTCCCCCAATGTTCACTAAAAACTTGGAGCTGAACGGCCTCTAGAAACAAAGCTACTGCATGATCCCAGAAAGGAGGTGAGCCCAATTATAAATCTGTCTGTGGGATAGGCCATCTACTACTGGCAATGGCCAAAGAGCAATATCAGAGGTACGGCTACTAGTTGTGAGCTTACTTTTTACCAAATCAACCACTCAACGCCATTCTTCACTTGCAATGAAAACCTTCCTCAGCCCCTAACTATTTTTTAGAAATCTTTCCCATTCCTTATTAGTAATATCTGGGCGACACAAGAGTTTTAGCCATTTCCGTTTGTCTTCCCTTGTCATAGATGCTTTACTCAATTCCTACCCCTTGTTCGAGATTCCAAAAACCCTACTAAGTGCTTCAGCAGAATAAGAAACCACTAGCGGCTATTGAGCATTCTGTATGACAGATTGATGACCTGTTCCATCATACCCTGTAATCAAATCTTCGAGGATAGGTTCAAAGTCGTGCAAATCAAAGATTGGCATAAAAATGATCTTGTCCACCTCTACTGTGACCAATGCCTTCCTGAGAGGATGATCTGCATCTAACTTTTCCCACCATGCTCTACACTCACTGCCAAGCACACTTTCAAAACTGATATTGGAGGCATCGATCTTCTGTGTTGGTTTAGTCTTTCCCTGTGCCATGACTAGCTTTGGAGTTCTTGCAGTCGCTTTAGTACCTTTAGAATCAACAATGTGGCCCTGGCTGGGATTTCCCATACTTAACTTCACCATGTCAGACAAATATGTCCAATTGACAATCTGTTGGTTGCAATAATTCCAATGACCACTCAGAAAAATTGTTGGCCACATGCTGAAAGAGTAATTAAAACTTACAACGTTGGATAAATGATATTGCCTCCGTACGACAGTCGTATATTGCTTATCCTCTGTATAGATACCTCTATAATAGTTCCACCTTTGTACTTCAATGTTTTGTATGTGTCCATACGCCAAAGCCCTTACGTACATCACCACCTCCTCATAGCCTAGCCGTAACTCATAGCCTAGCCGTATGCTGGCCTGTACATACATCACCACCTTCTCATAGCCTCACCGTACATTGGCCCGTACATATGTCGCCTCCTCCTTACAGCCTTGCTGCCTTACTTTAGCAATCTGTCGTATGCTGATGACCTGCCGTACACTGACTCATCTGTACACTCTCACACATGCTTTAAACTGCCTGTATGCTATGTCAAAGGGTCCATACGCTGCCCAACAACCAATGTCACTATATCCTTACATTACCAAATATCGTACCTTTCCACCCCTACCTTGTCCGTACGCTATGAATCCTTGATCTGTACATTGCCAATCACTGTTTGAGTATGGATCCCACGTATGGCTAAGTGCCTCTTCTTTCTGTATGGCTGTACATTGCCTTAGTGTAATGATGGAGCCCTCTTCTTCTCGCCCCGCTAGGAAGAAATGATTCTGACTAAACTCCTGGGTATTTATAAAGTAGGCCCCCACTTTTCGTTCTTTATATATTTTCAATTTGGACCCATTTACTAAATTTTTAATTGGTTGATTATCAAGAGTAGCCAACTTTATTGCTCCATTTTCTTTTATTTCTATTATTTTGTGAGGGCCTAGTATATGAATTTGGAACTTACCCGGCTTTATTTCATTCTTTCTGTTGTATTGCAGTACCAGTTGTCCCAGTTGGAAATTCATCATTTCCAGATGTTTGTTGTGCCAGAATTTGCGTTGCTTTTGAGCCACCTCCGTGCTCCATTGGGCGATTATTCTCCTTTCTTCCAACTGAAGCAACTGATGTAGGCGCTCCTTGAGACTTTCCTCATCACTTAGTCTGTTCTGAATGGCTATTCTTAAGCTTGGAACCACATATTCTACTGGCATTACTGCTTCCTGCCCATACATAAGGTGAAAGGGGGTATGTCCCGTAGTACTTTTATAGGTTGTTCTATAGGCCCATACTATTGCTGGAATTTGCTCTTCCCAGTCCTGTCTTTCAACGCCACAAGTTTTATAAAGAATGGCAACCAATATTTTGTTAGTAGCTTCCGCTTGACCATTCGCCCTTGGATAGTAGGGACTGGAGAAAGAATGGAATATTTTATATTCACTGGTCATCATTCGAATAATTTCATTCACAAAATGCACTCCCCAATCATTGGTGAGTCATAGTGGGATTCCGAACCATGTAACTATCTGTTCATAGAGAAATCTGGCAGTACTCCGAGCCATATTGTTTGGCAAGGCCTGTACCTCTATCCATTTAGTGAGTTATTTTGTCACCACCACTATATATTTGCACCGATGAGTTCTGCTAGCGGGTAGAGGACCCACGAAATCCAGTCCCCACCTCTCAAATAATTCCTGTGGTTGAGATGGAAACTGCGGCATGAAGTCCCTTTTGAGCGGCTTCCCTGCTTGCTGGCATGTGTCACAACTTGCTACCCATTCTTTGGCATCAGCATACAACGTGGGCCACCATAATCCTGCCGAGAGCACCTTCTATGCAGTCGTATCTGGTCCCATATGGCCTCCTGCCACTCCTTCATGGGACTCTCTTAGAACCCCTGGGATTTCCTCCTCCATCACACATCATTGGAGGATTCCATTTGGTCCCCATTTGTATAACAATCCTTCAATTAATTGGAATGTACGGCTTTTTAAAGAAACTTTTCTCCATTCCACTTGAGGCATGTCGTGAGGAAATGTAGCTGTAGACAGGTACTGGCCAATCTATTTGTAGTTGTACCATGCAGGTAATACTGCAATCTGAAAAAGATGAGTATCTAGAAAATCCTCATTTATTCCATTCCCAGCAATTTCTCCTAACTTGATGCGAGAGAATTGATCAACAATCACATGGTTCCTCCCGCATTTCACTACAATTTTGAAGGTAAATTCTTGTAACAAAATCAGCCACCGACTTACTCTCCCCTGAATTACTGGTTTATTCACCAAATACATTAATGCTTGGTGGTCAACAAAAAATGTGAACGATGTAGCAAGGAGATAGTGACTGAATTTTTGGACTGCATAGACCATGCCCAGCGCTTCCCTCTCCATGGTGCTATAGTTTCATTCCGCTTTTGACAGAAGCTTGCTAGCGAAGTATACTGGATGATCTAACCCTTCCTTTTCTGTTTGAGCCAAGGTGGCTCCTATAGCATAATTGGAAGCATTTACATGGACCCGAAACTCCTTATCCCAATCAGGATAGATGAGGATAGGTGATTCCACAAGTCTTCTTTTGAGTTCCTGAAAAGTGTCTTCCTGTTCCTCGTTCCTTTCAAACCGTTCCCCTTTCCTAGTTAACTTCTCCAATGGAAGTGATACTTCAGCGAATCCTTTGATGAATCATCGGTAATACCCAACATGGCCCAGAAAAGATTCAATACCTGTCACATTCTCAGGAGTTTCCATTTCCAGGATTACCTTTATTTTGTCTGGGTCTATCTTTAAGCCTTCTTTACGTACTATATGTCCTAGGAGTTTGCCGTGTGGGACCATGAACTGGCATTTCTTAGGATTGAGCGCCAGTCTCACTCTCCGACATTTCTCTAGACATTCTCCAATCAATTTAAGGTGGTGTTCTTTACCGCTATAAACCGACCAATCATCAAGAAATGCTTTAAAATTTCCTACTGACATACCATGAAAAATGTGTAGCATAATCTACTGAAAGGTAGCTGGTGCATTGCATAGTCCAAAGGGCATCCTATTATAAGTGTATACACCATCTCCCACTACAAATGTAGTTTTTAGCTTATCCTCCTCTGCAGTACTAATCTGGTTATACGCGGAAAATCCGTCCATAAAAGAGTACATCTCATGGCCGGCTACTTCTTCCAGAATGCTATCTGTAAATGGAATGGGAAATGGATCTTTTATGGTTATAGCATTTAGGCTTCTGCAATCCACACATATTCGAATCTGAGTACCATCCTTCTTGAGTGATATCACAATGGGAGAAACCCATTCGCTAGTCTGAACTTTTAAATATTATCCCTGCGTCCAGCATCTTTGTGATTTCTTCTCTTACCTGCTTGGCATAATTTCTGTCATCCTATAGGGTCATTTCCGTACTGGCCTTGCTCCAGGTACGAGTGGAATCCGGTGGACATACACTTTTGGTTGTATTCCTTTCAAATCTTTGTATGTCCATGCAAAAACGTCTCTGTACTCCATAAAGATTCTGAGGGCTGCAGCTTTGAGCACAGGATCCCAATCCTCTCCTATGAAGATTTCTTTGGTTTGCCCTTCTTCTCCTAGGTTCAAGGCCTGAAGATTAGCCTCTCTGTATTCCACTTTTTGCTCAAAGATGTGGGCCAGTGTGGTATCCAATGTGGTTCCACCTTCTTTGTACTCCGTGTATGCCTCGGGATATCCTTCCTCTACCTCTTCTAACATGTTGCAGTGGAAGACTTCATAATCGCCCATTTGCCAGTGAAACGAGCCCTTCAGGGAGTCTGTGTCGTCCTCCAAGTACTCCCCCAACCTCAGTACTCCTTCCTCGTCAGGTTCCATTCCGTCATATTCTTCTTCTTCAGAGTCAGATGCCAAGTCCTGACTCACTGACTGGTTTTTGAGATCAATAATGTACTTCCTTTTGATTCAATAGAGAGGGTGTTTCTTTTCCAGTTGTTATTAGCTTTCGCTGCTACTAACCATCCCCTCCCCAATAAAGCATCATATCCTTTCTTTACCAAGGTAATAACCACAAAATCCAAAATAAACTGTTGGGTTCCTATTATTACCTTTTGCCCTATCAAGGTGCCAATCAGTTTGATGCCATGCTGATCTGCTCCAACAAGTTGAAATTTGGGTGGCCATAAGGTAGGTTTTCCAGTTGCCTTCCAAGTATCTTCGGGTAAAACATTTACCCCGGATCCTCCGTCAATTATTGTGTTTGACAGTTTGTACCCCATTATTTCCATCTCCACCACTGCTGGCGTTCTCCCCAAGCCTATTGTAAATAAGGTATTTTCTTCCTTTCCTACTGAAGTTTCATCTTCCTCTACCCCCTTTACTTCTTCTGGTTCCATTTGTTCCACCTTCTCTAGTTCCTTCTCGGAATCCTCCTGCTCAGTTGGCCGCATTCCTTGTGTCAAGAGACCTTGTAATTGGGGTAGTGTATCTAGTAATTCCCCAATGGAGACCGGAATGGTAGTTTCTAATACTTTCCTTATAATGTTCGGTACCCCTTTTTCCTTAGGGCTCTTAGTTGGCTTAGCTGTTGTTTCCCCCCTCAACTCATTTTGGATGTTTTGCTTTGCCTCCTCAAATCTTGCTTTTTCCACTGTGGCCTCTGGGTATATGGCTTTCTTGGCCTGCATCCTTGTTATTGCAAGTATCTCCTCTTCTGATCATTCAATATCCAACTTGTTTACCCCTTTTTGCCTTGGGCAATTTGTATCCTCATGGTTACCCGGTCCACACCATTTGCAGAGCATCCGTCCATTCTGCCCCACTCCATTTTGACATTCTCGAGCAAAATGGCCCCATTCGTTACATCTTCGGCATTGGATTATGGGTCGTCCTCTAGAATCATATTGGATTGCCCTATGGGGTGTGTTGGTGTTACTATTGTTATTATTGTTATTGGCACTTCCTCTACGGTTACTCCTGTACCCCCTTGGGGACGCTTCTGTATTATTGTTCTTTGGGGGAGTTGCTGGTGGTGTAGATTGTTCTTTTGCGAACAATACCTGAGCATTCCTGGTTTTTAAGTTATAAGGGCAGTCCTTGATAGCATGACCCCCTACCTGGAAAATCTCACAAAACATCTTCCTTAGACATGTTCCTTTGGTATGACCTTCTTTTTGGCAGTCTGTACACCAAAGGTCTTTACCTTCCTTCCTTTCATCCTTATTGCCGGCTACCTCCTTCATTAGCCGTTTGAGGTCCTTCCTAAAGGCTTGGATTGTTTTGGACTCTTCCTCGCTCTCCTTGGAGCTCTCACTAGAGCTTCCATGCCATCTCCTCTTCGATGTTTTGGTTTCACTTTCAATATCCATAGCCCGTGTACATGCATCCCCAAAGGTGGATGGTGGAACTATCTTCATTTTTTTTCTTAAGGATGGGGTGAGTCCTTCGATAAACCATCTTTTCTTTAGCCCATCCGTAGGCTTATTATCTAATTTGCTGATGAGTTCCTTCAATCGCCTGGTATAGGCCTTTACTGATTCTTTCTTGTCTTGCCTAGTATTATAGATTTCGGTGACGATTTCATCATCATCTCTTAACAGTTTGAATTCTTCCTCAAATGCTGTACGCAGGTTATCCCACATGTTTTTCTTACCGGTCTCCAAGTCTGTATACCAATCTATGGCGATCCCTCTTAATGTGGTAGGGAAAACCTTCAGCCAATCGTTATTGTCATTCTCCCCGTTGGGTTGCCATATAGTTATACAAGTTTTGCAATGGCGAGCCGGATCCTCTGATCCATCTCCTATAAATTTGGGCAACTTTTGTTTATCAACAACCATTTTCTTTGCTTGTTGCTGCCTTCCCAAGGGAACCCCTCCTCCTGAGGAAACACCACCACTAGGTGAAGCCCCAGATGGAACACTAGTTCCTAATGGAACTCCCCCTCTAGATGGAATACCCCTGCCAGATGGAATGCCCCTGCCAGATGGAACAGGAACACCCTTGCTAGATGGAACACTACTTCCTAATGGAAGTTTACGTCCAAATGGAATACTACTTCTCGATGGACTAGACTCCTGACCCCTTATGAGTTCTTGCCATTCAGGAGTTTGGGTTTCCCGCATGTGGACTGCCTTTCCGGTGTGTCTGAAATAACCAAATTGGCTAGTTCCTCAATAGTATGCTCAATCCACCCTTCCTGATTTTGATGGGAATCTTCTTGTGTTCTCCAGTTACGACACCTCTCTTGTTGTTGCTGGAGACATAGGGTTCTTAGAGCGACTTCCTCCTTAGTTTCGTCCTCTGGTATTGTCCTCCGGTATATATTTGGAATTAAGGGCATGAAGTAATTCAGGACCTATCTCCCTCTCTTGGCTTCTTGTTGGGTTCCTCAATTCTAGAATTCCGCGCCTCCTCTCTAAATCGTTGAAGTACTTGTTGCCTTCTTCTTTCCCTCTCAATTTGTGCTCTTTCATCCTCAATATTTAGGAGGTTCCTTGCCAACAACCGAGGAATCTGTCCTAGGAGATCATACACCACTGGTGGCACTGAGAGTTCGTTGCGTACCGTCCTCTCATGGGCTTCCTTTTGCACGTACTACTCGACTGCAACTTCCCACGCTGTCACCAGGTCGCGTGTCAACTGATCCTCCCTAGTTATTTCTTCTTCCTCCCCGTCACTATTAACAATTTGGATGCAAGGTGTAAACGGTCTTTCCATTAGTCCATTCTACCACTACGGTACCTCCAAATTCGAACTTAGGCAACACCGCCAAAAATGTAAACAAGAATATCACCCTTTCTTATAAATATATAGATTACTCTGAATGATATACAAAATTGAAATATTGAACATACCATTCATACCATGACACCAGAAGGCATACCAGGAGGCAAGGAAATAGGTTATTTTATTGATACCAAAAATCATACATGTATAATATCAATGTTCCACATATTTATAAAGAGTCAATTAGTTGGAAACCAACCGACGCATTTCCTTACCACTAACTACCCAACCTTAACAACAACAAATACTAACATAACATTTATTTATCCGACTACTAATGACATTAACATCAGTAGTAGGACGGGGTCAGGTCACTGTGATAGTAGTTTGAGGTAACATTGCAATCTGCACCCGTGAGGAGTGAACATACGTGTGGACATGAAGCTAGCAGCAGTGGATAGAGTGCAGGTGAGAAGGACTCTAGTAGTAGTCGAGGGTAGAGTTGTCTTCATTGCGGACCACTCCAAGCAATGTTAGCAGCAACAATAGTTGCAGACATGTATATATCCACAGCTACTAGTCTAACCATCAATGCACTTAGCACACAGGAGGACTGTTAACAGTGAGGAGACATAACTAAGTTGAGAACACCACAAATTGGGGTCACCACAGAGGAATGAGGAGGTCATGGGTCTAGGCATGGTAAACATCAGTAGGGTCAGAGTTGATACTTTCAAAACGTAGGCACTTGAAGTGTCACAAATGTGATCAGACCAACCTACAAGACATCCGTGTTATTTCAGGTTCTATTGTTTCCTTTGTTTTGTGATTGAAAGACTATGTTTTAATGTTTCGAATCATGTATAAGACTATGTGATCACGTTCAGTAATCCTTACTTCACATTCAGCAGCAGTCTGTTAGTGGAACTAAATCTGATGTAATTGTTTAAGTACTGTTTCATTGCAAGTTTTTTTCACATTATATAAAACTCTTTTAGCCATATTTGCTGCATTACTGGAGTCCGAATATTTCATTCCCATTCCTTGCAACCCCTTCATTGCTGTTAATTACTCTCTACGGAAGTCCTTGGACTAGCCGTGATCTTGAATTTGACAAGTTATGCAATCTGGATGAGATTGGGTTTTCATCTTTCCGAAGAAGTGGTTGCCACAACACTGCTTATTCCACTTTTAATCTTGTACTTGACAAAAAGTAGGATTCCCTTTTAGCCACCACTCCTAGATTAGGTCTTGAAGAGATTGGCCCCAAAGTCTTATAAGCTGAAATTTAAAGGAAGGGTTCTTAGATACCCTGAATTGAGAAACAACCAGTTTGATTAGCTAGTGATCTGAACCTCTCTAATCTAAAATCTCAAAATTGGTAACCCAACCATTCCCCATTCAAAAACAAGAAACTAAAAATCTGTCCAATCTCTATGCTATTGGTCCCTTGCTGCTTCTTTTGTTATTCTAAGTCAATAACTTGCTAGTAGGTTTAACATCCACTAGCCTTGAAATAATTTTCTCCCTAAAAGACTAGAGGAAGGAGAGGATAGTACCTCCTCTTTTGTCATTTAAACTATCAACAATTTAAAATCTCTATCAAGGATCCGAGGGAGATTAGGGGCAAGGATCAAGCACACCTTATATGAACCCAATGGAAAGATTTTCCAATGATGTTTGTTGGAGCATAAACATTAGTGAAGAGAAGAGTCTCCCTAGATTCAAGACGTCTAATAAACACAAAAATAGAAGGCCAACTAGAGATCCACCAAAGTGGGGTAGACTTTATAAATTCCAAAGGAAAACCATTGCCTCGAATTTTCCCGAGCCCCTATGCACTGAAATTGGGCATGAGCCCAAATTCTGGATGCCCTAGTAAGCATACCATCAAATGACAATTAGTTTCCTAAAAAAAAACCATATCCTAAGAATGATAACCAATCGATTCTTGAATAGCCTTTTGTCTATGGATATTATTGAAACCTCTTACATGCAATGAGGGGAGCAATCATTTTTTAGAATGAGAGAAATTAGAGTCAATTGTTTTCATTGACATTGACTCCAGCAAGATCTCCCTTGTTATTTTAGCATTTTCTTGATCGTTATGGTCTACCTCAAGGACCTTCTTTAGAGCACTCTTACTTCAGCTGTAAGCCTATAATAGGCAGTACCGCACTAGCTTTGTTAGATTTCGAGTAGGCTTTACTATACGAGGATCAATAGTAGCCAGAATTGAAACCTCATCAACCTATTTAAGCTTTTTAGAAAATGGCTCAGCAGGGTCTAGAGGTGACAAATCAATGTCCATTCGAGCATCTTGTGCATCTACTTGATCAAACACACGTTTGTCATTCTCCTTGAGATCTACATGAATAATCTCTTTAGAACAAGCACTTGAAAGTAGATCAACAAGTAACCCTTCTTCTTGAGCCAATTTATCTAGAGCATTAAAAAATTGAAAATTTCAATACACCATCTATCCCTGAGTGTACTTGTCTGATTTCTACCTTTATTTTGAGATCTAATGGGAATAAAGCCTTCCTTATTTGTTGCCCCTTCTAGCATAAGGGTTTTCCCTTTGTTAGCCATAGCAAAAGGATTAGATGGAGCGTTATATGTAGTAGATGCTTGATTGAATCTGAGAACTTCTTTTGCAAGTGATTATATCTCTTGGAAAATTTAACACCAAAAGGAAGGGCTTTTGTAATCAGGTTGTTGAATACAAGATGACCAAGATGAATCTCCACAGAGTATCATAGAGGGTTATTATAATCAATCTCAACATAAATACAAGCATAATAAATTGCCTTTATCTAGCGTCTAAAGGAGAGATTGGCTTTCCCAACAAATGGCCAATCAATTGCAAAATTCAATGCTTCCAAAACTCAAGTAGAAGTCTTGTGAGAGAAAACTAAATAGGGACCCGTGAGAGTAGTTCTTTCATAGAGTTGAAGCGCACATGGCAAGGTTTGATAAAAATGACAAATCTGGCTATAAAAATAAGGCCTAGTGTCAAAGGCCCTATTCCTATCTGTCATAATTGATAAAACTACCAAGAAATAATTGGCTGCTAGCATAATCTCTATATCCTCTTCCAGATCCTTGGTCTTCTGCACCTACAAATCCAAGAATTGAAAAGAAACACAAAACCCCTTGAATTCGAAAATTAAAGCATGTTGACATAGTGCAATGTTTCCTATAGCCACTAAGTTGACCCCTATCTTCACTGCCCTTGGACCTCCGTACAACACCTTTATGTCTCCTCATACGAACACACTCATTGGTCCTCCCATGTGCGGTCAACACGACACCATGCAATCAGTACAAGCCTTTTACCATACGACCATCCTTTCACATATGTCTGCGCTCATTGTACAACTATGAACTCCTCAATCATCTTCATATTCCTAACTACATAGGACAAGTAACTCCCCACCCCACATGACCTGTGTTCTCTTCTTACCTGTACGGAGTTGTGGTATGTATATTATGATGGAAACAAATGGATGTGAATATAATATGCCTGAAATGCAATATATTTGACACAAAATCAATGCAAAAATGAATAATCAGTAATATTATGAGGCAGTTAGTTCTGATAAGTATCTGGTGTAGGAGCATCTAACAATGCCAAATTGAGCAAAAAGAGGTCAATAAGTTGTAATCCCAGGTTGAAATTTCATTTAAAGTCATTTGAAGTCATATGATGTCATTGTGTCAAAAATTGTAATGAAATTGTCACAAAAATGACAAGGTTGTCCTCATAGGTCCTAATTTGGTCCTGGTGGTCAAATTGATGTAAAAGTGCCAAGGAAGGCCACAAATTATGTTAATGATGTGTTTTACCCATTTGGACATGTTAGGATGGTTATTGTTAAGTTTCAAGTCAAAATATGCAGAAGTGTTGTCAAGAATAGAAGGTGAACAGTCATAAGTCATCGGAGCGATTTGTATGGCCATGAAAGCTACAAAATGGAAAGAGATGGTCGTGTTGAGCAAAGTTTGAGCAAATGATCTCCGACTGTCAACAAGCACTGCAGTCCCAAAGTTGATAGTCATGGTAGAATAAGGTTTAAGTTATGTCAAATCTATTTGCAGATGTGGTAACAATTGTATCAAGTATTTTTGGTTATGTATTTGATTGAATTTGCAGAAGGAAGTTTAAAGAAATTCTGTTTTATATCTTGACTGTCAGACAGTTTGCACATTATTTCCTGTTCAAGAACATTTCCTTGTGCACTAATGTATCTGGGCAATCTCTTAAATCAATTGGAACCTGTCTAGCAATGAGTAAACCTTTGTTTAAGACTAATTGAAAAAGTGGCTGTGGAATATAATGGATGTTCTAACTAATTTTCTGCAAACTATATTGAAACCCTCAATTTCTGAGTCTATGGTAAGGGTTTGGTTATAATTTCTATTTCCACCATTGAAAATTTATGAAAGTCCGAGGAAATCAAGTAGATTCATTTCTCTTCATAATTCATTTGGTTTTAGGTTGAAATCTGTTGGCATAAGCAACATAAATGATGCCCTAGTGGGCTCTGTCAATGAACTTTCTGTGTATAGACAGTAAATTGCTTTGTTCCTCTAGTTATTTGTATCAAGGATTTTTTTTTTAACAAGTAGAAGTCAACCAAGGATTGAAGAATACTCAGAGGATCCTTAACATGCAATGGAGAAGATTTTAAAACAAGTTTGCAGCTTTGTTTACCCAAACACAGTTAAACTGTCAATAGTAGGCAGTCACATTTATAAGGAGGACCCCATTCACTTTAGAATGATTCTTAAGTCTATTGATCAAATAAGATCAAATAGATAATGATGAACACTCAGAAAATTGTTGTTAAAATGAACCATAGTCGTGCATATTCAAGGAGACAGCAAACTGGTAACTGATGACAGTCAATAAGAAATCCATAAAACAGTGAGTCTATAGTTTGAAAAATTGTTTCATGGTCAAGATGTTAATTACTTGACATCCAAGGGTGAAAGATGTGCTATCAGAATGTGTACATGGTAATACCTTGTTAACAGTATTGACTTTTAAGGACTGCTTATTCAGACCAGTTTTTCACTTGTGAATGTTATTGGTGAATGAACAGTTTGGTTTGTGTGATCTAAGGAACAAGGGACCGAAGACTTGATAAGGAACAATATGAAATGGTAACTGTCATGACAGTAAGTAGTTGTTGAGATGTTTCTGTCATGTCCCCATTTTGGAGGCAATTTGATTTAATTAATTTAATTAATTAGGTTGTCCAAAATAATGAATATTTTATGAGGATGACTAATTAATTATTTTAATTAAATAAATAAGTGGTATTAAGTTAATTATTTATAAAGCTATCAAATAAATAAATATTAAAAGGTAACTTTATATTTAATTAATTTAATAAAGTGACTTGAATTATAAAATATTTTATAAAGTCACTTAATAGATAAAATAAAATAATGTTCTAGAAGCTTCTGGAGAAAGTGGAGGAAAAAGAATAAATAGGCACCCTGGGCTTCATTCTAATCATCCAGATTTGTTGTTGTTGATGTTGATGTTTGTTGATGTGCATTGTGGAGCCTAGGGTTTCTGCAATAGTCACAACTGGCCATTGAGAACGAAAACTCTCAATTGGTACGCAATTTTGAGGGTGTGAAATATCACTTGAATTAAAGCAGCTCGAAAAAAGCAGGTCGAAAAAGCAGTTCGAAAAAGCAGGCCGAAAAAGTAGTTCGAAAAAAGCAGGCCAAAAAAGCAGCTCTGAAAAAGCAGTTCGGAAAAGAAAAAACGAAAAAGCAAATCCGGAAAAAGCAAGTGGTAAAAGCAGATCAAAAAAAAGCAAAGCAAAAGGGGCAGCATTGAAGGAAAATATGAAAGCCATCCACAATCAGGTTCTTCACTTCTCATTTGGCATATTTTCTGAAAAATGTAGGTTTTCAGCTGAGTACAAAATATAGCTTCAGCACTTCATTATTTTACATTGTACTTGTCTTTGTTTGCCAGTTGGCATTATTGGTATCAAAAGAAGGCTAGAATTTTGCAATTGAAAGAGCGTTGTAATTTTTAGACTATCTATATTGCAACTCTAGAGTTGATGATCAGCTTATTAGTTTGCATTCCAATTGTTTGACAAAATATCAATTGGCTGTAAGTTCTCTTTTTGGCATAAATAATGTTATAATTTTGCATACTAAGTGTTTATATTAATGCCACTTGGTTGTAAGTGCATTAATGCCATCCTAGGTTGCATCCAAAGTATTTGTCATAATTACTAATTGCTGTAGCTGCATTTTGCAAGTAGTTTAAGTCACATATATGTATTGAATATTGCCAAAATTAGTTGCACATTCATATTAGGTCATTGTTTAGACAATCTGGAGTCTTTTTGTAAGCATTCTCTTTGAGGCAAATCCAAACAAGAATCACTGCAGCAATCTGAAAAGTTATATCAGTCAGATGACCCTTGCTTGCAAAGTGCTTGACGAAATGTCAAACAACTGAAGTATAAGGATTTTTTGTGATTGAAGAAGTTATAACCTATTGGGGTTATTACAGTTTCTTGGATATGAATCCTAATTTTTTTAGGTCCTTTCAAATGAGTTATTAACTTGTGAAGACAGAAGGACCTTATTGATGGAAGTTAGAGTTATCTGTGATGAACCTTGGATGGTAGATTGAACTAGGACCTTATAGAAAGAGTGAGAAGGCGAGTTCTATTGCTAAATGTGGCCATAATAACATTGTATAAAGATTGTGAAGATTGTGTTTTTGAACAATAAGAAATGATTGGGTGCAAAATGCTTGCTGATTGGACTGAGACAGTGAAGTTAAATTGATTGGATAATGTTGCTTAGTAAATGTGTATGCCTCTATTGAATTGAAGCTTTTGGTAATAACCTTGCAAAGGTTGGATGGATCTACATGATCCCACAAGATAGTTGGAATTCTCTTTTCTTCTCCTCATCAGTATCCAGCACTTTTCAAGTATCTTGGGGAGGGGGGGTGATGGGGGTTTACAGTTCAGATCAATTGGAAGACTACAATGAGGATAGATCATTGAAGACAAGCACCAACCACTTCTTCCTAGTATGCCAAACAGACATGTAGACCAGGTCTCTAGAATTTATTTCTTTTCTTCCTAGATTCTGTTTGCTTTTTGGAGATGAAATATAGGGACTCATTGGGATTTTCTCTGTGTTCTTACTTTCTTCTGCCTAGTAGTGTAACCTTTAAGGTTCTTTCTATCAAAAGTCTGTTTTGTTACTCAAATTATACTCTATTTTCAGAATGTATATTGCTGCTAAAGCACCTTTTATCAATAGGCGATAGCCTATTGTGAGCCTCTTACTCTGAGGTCTTGGGTTCGAGTCTACTCAACTTAACAAATAATAATGATTAATTAATCACAAAAAATAACAATTAATCTCAGCTTTGGCTAATTACCTATAAAAAAAAAACACCTTTTATCAATTCAAATCAGCATTCTATCTATAATAGAGCTGTTATTTTGTGTGCAGGTTGGTAGCTAATGTGGTTTTATGTGATTTTCCTTTTGTGAATCCAATTGCATTATCAGTACCTTCAAATAGAACAGGCATTATTTCTATAGGTTGCAGTCTTTGTAAGTTTCAATTAATCTTAGTTTGTGAGGAATAGCCTTCATTTTTTTCCTTGTAAGGTTGTTTAAATTTTAAACTAGCCTTTCCATGAAATGTTTATACATGAACATGTAATCTCTTGAGTTTTGTAGGCATAATTGAGAGAAAATTAATACTTTGTGTATTAAGCAACATCATTACGGCTCCAGAGTAAGATTAGTGTATAACCCCATTCTAGTCATAGGTTTCATTTCAAGTATCTCTTTCCCTTTTCTTAGTATGTAGTAGTTTATGTGAGTGCTAAGGGAGTTGGCCTTCTCTGGAGGTTGATCTCTATTGTCAAGTCCCACACTTCAACAGGTCTTCCCATATTTTATCAATAAGACAAATTTTTTCTTAGCTAGGGTACATTATTTAGTGATAACAGTTACCTTTGTAAACTTCCACTTAAGTCACCTAATAACACTTTATAAATCAATTAACTACTAAATAACATTACCTGAGAATTGCATTTTATTGGATAAATTAAATAATCAATTTAAGTTTTTGTCTTATTGTTGTCTTTAGCCTACGGGAATAAGATAGGCTAAATGGTCTCTTGGGCTAATTCTCGGGAGGGGACATTACAGTTCATTATATTTTATAGAAAATATTCCCAAGTGACTTGTGGGAACTCCTTATTTTTGGCTGCCACTCTTTGTTTCTGTTCAATCAGCAGTTCATTGAGGAACTCAGAAGCTTGTTGCATAATTTGTTCTCATCTGATTTTGGATTACACTGGATATTGGAGATAATTTGTCTACAGGACTGTGAAGTTCCAATCTTCCCTTTTAATCTTAATAGCTTTCTGTTTCCATTTTCAATATATTCCTTGTTAAGCTGCAGTTTGAAAATTGGGCAGCAAAGCTTGCTATTTGAGGTAAAATAGGAATTTTGAAAACTTTATATATGCATTATCGTTGTTATAAAAAATTAGCGAGGTAAGGTGTCTTAAAATAATTGAATTCTAAACCAGTGATCATTTCAAAATTTACAAACTTTCTTCTTGTTTGTAGGAACAAAAATGGATTGTTATTGTGCTTTTCATGGTGCCTGTATATGCCACTGAATCAGTAAGTAGAATATGCTAAGCATGAAAAATGATGTTTCTTTTCTTCGCTTCTTTTCAGTACAACCTTCCTTGCAACAGGAAGATGTAATTATTTGTAGCAGTAACTGACATATTAAAGCAAATTCTAAAAGAAGATAGATGACCTGTTATGTAACTCTTATATTAGCTGTCTGTCTTGGCATTTAGAATTACTTTCCTTTGATTGTTGTTTGCTATATCTGAAGGTGGACTAAGATTTGTGATAATATCTATTTTTCAGACATTGAAAATTTAAATGTGATTCCTTAATGGGTTTACTAGTTAGATTCTATAATGTTCCCAGTCCAGTCCTATGAGTTTTGGGACTTATTTCCTATTACAGAGACCTCTTTCTATCTAAATGAAATCAATACCCTTGTCTCTAGCTTCAGCTTGAATGTTTTGTGATGTCGACCAAGAGGTATCACAAAGGCCATATTGACCCAGGACTGAATATGCTGATCAAGTGTAAGGTATATATATTGATAGGAAAAAGACTGTTGTTGCCTAATTTATGTCTTTGAAACTTATGCAGTTAATGCCTCGAATGATGCAGTTCAAACTACTATCAACTAAATACTTAAGGAGTCTGAAGATGTTGTCAACAATATCGTAGCAGCTCAAGTAATTGCAGTATCCCTCCATACGAGGTATCACCATACATCTAAGTAGCCGAATCAGGTACGGGAACAGGTATGGGTACGTGGGTACGAAGTGCTGGCATGGCAGAATTTCTTTAAGGGTGTTGGGTACGGGTACGGGTACATCCACATATATATACAAAAAATCTATATATATATATATATATATCTGTACATGTGCTGCTAAAAAACATACCAATATCAAAAACAAATTGTATTTAGAATTCAAATACCAAGACATATGCTAGCAGATAAACAAAACCATTACAAATTTCAGATTTTGAAACACAAGTATTTAATTTGAAATTCAGTTTTCGATATCAGAAAAGATCGAACTAGTGTTATCGAATATAGTTATTATTTGAAATAGAAATAATACTAGAAATCACTAATCAACTCACTAATCAAAACCATATGAGTCATCATCACTATCAAGATTGTCATCAAAATTGACATCAAATGATTGAATCCCACTATTACTTCCACTAAAAGTATGCTGGCTACTTAAATCCTCAATTGGTAAAGTTTGTGCAGCAATAGAAAAATCCAAATCAGTACGCTCCGGTTCTACATCTCACAACATTGCTGCCCCTTCCTTTAACTCATCATTTTTGTGAGTAAGAAGGCAAAAGTTTGAATGCACATAGACTAAATCCTCAGCTTTGCTTGATGCCAACCAATTGTGCTTCACTAAATGGATGAAGGAGCATGTTCTTCAATTTCATTTGGCTGAAGATGAACTAGCAACCTAATGAAGCAAAGGAAGATTTCATTGGAGTATCTAAAATTTAAGTAAATCAAATGAGTTTGTCAATATCAAAATGACAACCAGATTTAGAGAGTGTATACAAATTCATACACTTGTGTTAAAACTTTGATTGCTAGAATTTGGAGGTTTGGCAATTTGTGGCCATTGAAGTACTACCAAGAGTGAGCATCCTTACTATACTTGTCATGAATAGCAATAGGACGATGATTAGTGGATGATACAAAATCAGAAAATTCACTTGGATCTGCATCTTCCATTTCAATATTAGGGAAGAGTTTACCAATAGCTTTGTTGAACCCTTCACCTACTTTTGCATCACGATATGGTGGCACTCTTGTTGGCAAAGAAAGAATATTCTCACTATAATATTTGGGACTCGATGCGAACACAAGGAGTGGTGTGGTCATTTTGTTCCATCGCACAACACATATTGATTGCATCACTTTAAAGAAGGTTTCTTCAAGGTCTTTCTCTTTTGCATTTATGACGGATCTCATATTCTCAATCATTGAGACTATTCCATCATAAACCTCCCCCAAGCATGGCTTATCCGTGCCAATAAAGTGTATCATACCTAGGATGGGCTCTGTGAAATTAAGAAGGTATGTTGCACGATCCCACCAAGCATCATCCAAAATCCTTTTCTTGATATTTTTTGCCCTGTCAGTGTTGGATTGCCTCCATATGGTCCATTGCCAGGTGATCACCATAGCAGAAAGTGCCTCTCGAACATTCACCAACCATCTCAAGACAATAGCATTTGATGCAAATCTAGTTTCAACAACCTATTTGAAAATAAAAAACAAGTAATTAAAAATAAAGAATGTGTATATATATAATTTTGCTGAAGTAAATCACCAAAGTAAAACATAAAGATGAAGTACGTGAATTTTGAATTACCTTCAATAGCTCCAACTATGAGAATGATCCAAAAATAGCTTGCGAGAAGTGATGGTTTGTTATGAACATTTGGATATCTTGAGCTTCATCATAAACTTGTTTAATCCAAGTTATTTTAGTACCCAACTTTTGTAGCATGAGGTTGAGTGAATGCATGACACAAGGTGTCCCAAATATATGTGGGAATTGTGTCTCAATAGCATACCAATTGCTCTATAGTTCTTTACACTGTCCGTTACAACTTGGACAACATTTTGAGGACCTACTTCATTAATGCATTGTATGAGAATGTTAGCAATAAATTGTGCATACTTCGCTTGGCCCTCACAATCAACAACTTTTAGAAACATTGTGCCTTTAGGGGACATTGCAATCACATTAATTAAGGGTCTATTTTTTGCATCCTTCCACCCATCAAAAATAATGGACACACCTGTTTCTTTCCATGAGGCGTTAATAGGAGGTAATGAAGTTTCTATATGTTTGGCCTCCTTTGTCAATAAAGTGGTACGAACCTTCTCATAACCTAGGTCTATCTACCATTTTGGAGCTTAATTTATTTTTCTTACCATGTCTTGCCAATTGGGTGATCTAACAACATTGAATGATAAACCATTTGCATAGAGGCACCTAGCAATGGCTTCATTAACAATATCTCTAGCATCATTATTAAATGCCATCTCCAATGGTCCTCTTTCTCTCTTCGGATTACCAACCTCACTTTCATTTCTCCTCATAAATGGATGGCTTTCTACCACAATATTAGGAGCAACAATAGGTGTATGACTATGAGATGATGAAGCATGTGACTTCTTTGAACTCCTTCCTTTTTAAGCAATGGATGTCCCATCCTACTTCCAACCCTTTTGTTTGCTTCCTCTTGTTCCTTAATATATGTTTCTATTTAGCTGGCATATACACTTTATCCTTTCCTAGACAAAATTTGATTCCCTTTCCAAGAATTTCACACAAATGCGCTTTCAGTCAGCTGTAGGAACTTGTATACTTCACATCACATCCATGACATATCCAAATACATGTCCCCCACCTGAAACATGCTCTAATATTTTCACATGCCTCCATAGTGGTGAAGCTGAATCAACAATGAATATAGCAGTGCCTGCCATAGTAGATTTAAATAGCTGCTATACAAATAACACCCGACAATTTAGACAGAAATGATTATGAGAAAAACTTTAAAAAAAAATTCATATAAATTTAAATAATTTTACTTACTAAAGTTTTGGCACTCAATAAGCTATTATGTTTTTACTCTCAACTAGACACAACAATTACCTCTAACTTCTAAATATACCATTTTGATTTCTTAAAATCATTATGTATATTATAAAGTTTATAATATAAAATTATATATAAGAATATAAACTATTTTTTATTTATATAGTAGTTAGCATTTACTATGTAATCATACCACATACTATAAATACTAATAAAAATACTATATAAATCAAAACCTTACTGTTTATAAATTAAAATTTAAAACTATTTATAATACTGCCAATAGTATAATATGAATGTATGTTTTGTTACTTTTACATATCACATACGTAAGGTTTGATTTATAAATTTAAAATATATAATACTTAGGTCTTGTGATTTATATAGTTTTGTTTTATAATATCGCATACCTAAGTTTGTGATTTAATATAGTTTTGATTTTAACAAAACTATTGAAATGAACGGAACTATATATAGTTTTCAATTTATACAAAACTAAGTGTCTTGACTATATTGTATACGAAACTATAAGAAAAATGAAGGAAAAATACCTCTAGGTCATCGCCTTTGCTCCAAATGTTCAAACTGTGTCTTCTACAAACAATGTTGCCTCTACAACCCGTTGCACTTCTAGAGTCCTCAGCAAACAACAATTTTGTAAACAATTTTCTATGCAAACATAGGTGTGAAAGGAGCTGCGTGAAAGCAGCCGCGGGAAGAAGAAAATGAGAAAAAACAGTTGTTTCAAAGGAGAAAAGGAGACATGTCGAAATAGAAATTAGGTTTTTCCCATTTGAAAAGTCAAACCCGTGACTCGAATCTGCTTGGAGTCGCCCACGAATCGCCATGTCAGCTCAAAATATGCCCAAACATGACTCTAAACAACTTGAAACAATTCACATGTCAAAATAAGGTACCCTTTTCATGCCCACGGGGATTTGGACTGGATTTCGACTTTGAATTGTCAATTCAGTTACTTAGCCATACATGAGCAACTGTTGATGCAGTAATATCATTAAGGGTGGGTTGTAATATTGTGCTTGTATGCTGACACACGACATGTGCAAGGGAGTACGGGTGGTGACATTGATTGGATACATGTGCAATAGAATCTTATGTTGTAAGGGTGAAAGATAGAGTAAGATGGTGAGGTTATTATACATATTTAACACTACACAGTCAGCTATCATTGACCACTGTACAACCCTAATACCATATGAATCATAATTTTTGGCTAACGTACAAAGGACTTCAATGCGAGCTATAGTGTGTTGTATGAAAATTCCATAGTTCGAAAGGGTCTACACAGTGGGGAAAACTTTAAGATGTCATATGTTGTAATTATGTAGATGAAGGAGCTAATGATCTAAGGTGGTGTGCAACCACAAGGATCCACACAAACTAGGTGTGGTTGAAGGGAGTGACTAGCCTGTACGACTATATAGAAGACTTGAGGGTGTGCGAATGTGCTTGTGTATCACCATATATCGGGCATCAAGGGAGACATTGATTTGTGGGATGCATTTTGAGTACTCTATCAAGGGTGCAGTCATATAACTGTGTCATACATCTCCTAGCTACTTCGATACATTACAGTAGTATCAGAGCTAGTCTTGCCATCCTATTGGGAAATAAAATTGAATTATGGCACCAAATGATGGATTAGTAGATGCATTGAGAGAACTAAGATGAAGTGAATAGAGGCTCCACTTGAATTTTAACATAAGGCCATCAATATTGGACTTCCTCCGAGGATCGAGCAACAGGAAATGAAAAAACCCACATTGGTTGAGTTGTTGAACAAAATGAAATAGGATTGAGTAATTGGTGGATGGCAGAAGGACATATCTCCTAAATATTATATAGAATTGTGAATGAAGTTATTCGTCCTTTGAGTGTAATAAACTATACAACAATAATCTGAAGTGGGAGATTGATAGGTGGCTACATGATAAGGACATGCTCTCAAATCCACAAGAAGATATGAACAAGCAATAGACAATAATTACCCCTTCAGGTAAAAAACACCTAAACCTTCATGAAAATTGCGTAGGTGAAGAGGATGATTACAAAAATTTCATTGACCTAGCACCCTACAATCAACCTAATGGAAATGTAGGTTGTCTCGGTGATCCTTCAAAAGAGAAGACTCTACCAGTGGTTGATCAACTTTATGGAGATGCTACCAATAATCTCTTGCAAGAGCAACTACAATTGGTTGAATATTCTTCTCTTGTGCATGATAATGATCTTGGTATGTGAAGGGCTACCGCATGGAAACAACAAGATTTACCTTAGCTATGAGATTCCAAACGAGAGATTGATGAGCATGGTTGCTTGAAGACTTGGGATCTAATCATCAATGTGTGAAGATTGTCTTCCCTAGTGACTCTTGACATTGCAATGTTTATATCAAAGTAGCATACCATTGATGGTGATCTACCCACCTCACTTATGTCCAAGTGTGTATAGGTGATCATGATGGAGCATGGGGATTTCAATAGACATGACTACCAACATCCATGCATGGTTTGGGAACCTACAACTTTGAGTGGACAAAAGGTCTAATGGAGGATTGCTTGGGGGAAAGCAATCTTTGGGTACTGAGGATTTGTAATGTCCCCACTTTTCATAAGTGACTCAGTCAAATTAATTAATTAAGTGGGCCCTATAATTTTAAATATTATTATAAGGACCATTAGTTAATTACTTAGTTATTGGTGCGAGCTTTCTACCTCTAAAGGCAAAAATGGATGCATCCAGGTGTGGATCCACAAGAAGCAGCCCTGTGGATGCCATCTAGATGCAACCTCAAGGCATCTAGAAGCATTTAGATGCCTCTTTCGGGCACTTTCAAAAGCCTCCCCATGTTGAGATAGCCAAAAATGACCAAAAAGTAACTTTTTGCCACTTAGAAATGAATTTGGCATGCGCTAATATGATTTATGAACTCTTCTTTTGCTCCTAAACCCTAAAAAGTCCTAAAAGAGGCCATTCAACCATTGTTCATGTCATTTTGTTTGCAGCTAGTTTACATTTTGTATATTTCTTTAATTTCTCTGTGTATACAACAATGTGTATATATACACATTTCTTTTTAAATATACACACACACATACATATATATCCCCCCAAAAACATTTTGCACATCCCCACAGCTGATTCTCACATCCGAATCTGGATCGACACCCTAATTGGTAACTAATTAATTATTAATTAAACGGGCCCCAATTAATAAAATAATAAAAAATAGTGTCGGCCCGTGCATATTGTAACTTTATTAGATGCTTGGAGGCCTTTATAAGGTGATGTTTGGGCATTGTAAATCGTCATGGAATGTATATTACTCTTTTGTTTTTCGAAAGATGAAGGCTGAGGATAGTCCATGCGCAGTTTTAGAGGTGGAAGATCCTCCCTAGTCTACATTTGTAGTTTTAGTGGTTCACATCTACCCTAGTCTATTGTTTGATAAACCATTTAGATATTCCACATTGTGCATCAAGTTTGTGAAAGGCTCTATTCAAAGACAAATCTATCTTCAGCTTTTGATCTGAGGTTGATGTATTAAAGATCTATTCAATGTAGTCTAAAGTGCTATCATTATTGAATTCTCTTGCATCATTGCATAATATTGCGGCTTCTGAGTTTGACTACATTGTCAACAATATTGTAGCAGCTCAAGTAATTGTGGCATCCTTTTAATACAAGGTATCACCATACATGAGTAACTATTGACGTGACAATATTATTGAGAGTAAGAGTTGTAATATGGTGTCTATATGATGGCGTACAACATATGTGCAATGGACTACGAGTGGTGACATTGACCAAGAGATCAGATGCATGTACAACAAAATCTTAACATTATACAAGAGAAGGATAGAGCGGGTTAGTGAGATCATTACACACTATACAGATTAACACCAAACAACCAGCTATCATTGACCACTATACAACCTTAATACTGTGTGAACTATAATCCTTGATTACTATACATAGGACTTTAATACAAGATGTAGGGTGTTGTACAAAGATTGCATAGTTTGGAAAGGCTTGCACATAACGCCAAAACTTGTATGACATCGACATGGTAAATTTGTTGACTAAGGAGCTAAATATCTATGGTAGTGTGCAACTTCTAGGATCTGCAAGAACTGGGTGTAGTTGAAGGGAGCGGTTTGTCGTACGGCTGTATTGAGGACTTGAGAGTGTGTGAATAGGCCTGTGCCTCACCATACTTTAGGTATCAAGGGGAGACATTGATTTGTCAATTGCATTTTGAGTACGCTATTGAAGAAATTTTTTTACGACTATGTCTCATACATCTCCAAGTGACTTTGGTGCATTAAATATGTCCTATCTTCAAAATCATTTGTAATGGTTAACCTTACTTTTACAAAAATAAAAAATTGACAATGTTAATTGCAACCTATCTTGCATTTATTGAACAACCCTTTGTTATAAACCATTGATTAGAGATCACAATGTTGATGTTATGTTTGAGGTAAATAATTGAAGGTTTACTCAAAGTAATTACAAATATCACGTGTCCAATCAACCAAGCATTTTGGAATAATGCGGTACCTTTACATGGAGTAGACAATTGAAGCAAGCCTAATATGTATTTAAAGATGAACCGCAATTTGATCGTTACCATATATTTTTTGATGTTAACTGTGTTCAAACAAGAGATAGTCTGTAATAATAGTATAAAAACAGGTTCAACACAATCATAACTCTTTCATAGAATAAAATCCTCTAATTTGTATGGCAACCCTATTAAAGAAAAAAAATTGCAATTAAAACACTCCAAAGCTATGCAAACATCTCAACACATTATTCAAACTCAAGCTTCAACATATATTAGAAGGTCTCAAATTCTAGGAAACAACAAACAACATTGAAGCTCCAATGTGACTTTTAAAGCAAAACCATCATTAACTAGCTAGTGAGGAACTTCACCACCAAAAATAGAAAATTCAAGAGAATTTCATCCTCAAGGGTTCTTGAGAACATAAGTTTTTCTCCAAAAAGACCTCAACCCGCTTTTAAAACTTTTTGAACAAATAAATGTTACGTTTTTCTTATCTTCTTTAACTCCTTTTAGAAATATCCCACTATGGATACTTGGTTCAGAATTTACCAATATTCTGATGCAGGAGCATCTTACATGGGAAAAGTTATTCATAAAAAAAAAAATTTGAAAAAAAAAAAAATTGAAAAAAAAAAAAAAAATTGTGGAGGAGAGAGAAAGTGACGAAAATTAGAAGAGAAATAATAACAAAATAAAAAAAAGGAAAGAAAGAAAAAGAGGATTTCTATTTTCGAAGTGCATAGGTGGCATAATAGAAAAAAATAAAAAATAAATGGTTGTCATTCCATTTATCGAGGTGTGTGGGTAGAATTCTAGAAAGTTATGAATATTGTAGAAAGTTGTGGATATTGTAGAAGGTTATGAAAGTTGTAGAAGGTTGTGGAGGAATTCTAGAAGGTTGTGGATAAGTCATGTATTGGGTGGTAAGTGCCTATTTAAGCAAGACATATGAGCATTTCTACAGCAAGCTTGTAGAAGCTCAAGGAGAAGCTTGAGGAGTAGAAGCTCAAGGAGAAGCTTGAGGAGTAGAAGCTTGAGAAGGAGAAACTTGGGAAGTAGAAGCTTTGGATGGAAAGCTTGGAAAGGTGAAAGTTGTGGAAGGTGAAGCTTGGAAAGCTTGGAAAGTTTCAAGGTGTGAAAGAGAGGAGGAAATAAAGAGTGAGTTTTCCTGAGTGTGTAGACAGAGCGCCGAATGTGAGGCAGTTTACACTTGGATCTTGGATTAGGTTTGTGAGAAGAGCTAGTGACTGCGGTTTAGAAACAAGGAGGTTGCTTGGTGGCTTGCAAGCACAAGTTGAGATCTCAGAGGTTTCTACCAGAGTGTGGATCTGAACTAGCTTAGGCTTGGATTGGATCTTGAGAGATCTTGGAGAAATGTTATTGTAATTACTATTGGATTTTCAAGTATAATAAAATTGTCTTCATATTGTTGCATTCTAGGTTGTGAGTTGGTAAGGGTGGTGTGGCCCTTTGTCAGTGGTATCAGAGTAGGAGTTCCTGAGTGTAGAAGCAGATCGCTGAAGTGTGAGGCAGTTTGTACCAGCACCTTGGTTGGGTGAAGTTTATCAGAGTAGGAGTTCCTGAGTGTACAAGCAGATCGCCGAAGTGTGAGGCAGTTTGTACCAGGACCTTGGTTGGGTGAAGATTATCAGAGCAGGAGTTCCTGAGTGTACAAGCAGATCACCGAAGTGTGAGGCAGTTTGTACCAGGATCTTGGTTGGGTGAAGTTTATTAGAGTGAGAGTTCCTGAGCGTGTAAACAGATCGTCGAAGCTGAGGCAGTTTGCACTAGGACCTTGGGAGGACATGCAAATTGATTGATTGATGCAGAGATGGAAGACTGAACTTGTTGAGGCATGATTGTGGAGAGCTGGTGGATTGCAAATCCATTGTCTTAGACTTGTGATGTGGTTCCTGATTGTTCGTGCGAGGTGGCAGGTTGCGATTTGACTTGCAAACAATTTGGTTGTCACAAGGAGCGTGGGAAGGATTTGTTGTAGAGGGTTTACGAAGATCTTGGAGATGGCTCCAAGAGGATTGGACCCTAAGATGATTGCGAAAATCCATGATATAGTGGAGAGGAATTTTTCTAAGATGTTTTCTCGATTGGATGCTAGATTGGCTGATCAAGCTAAGAAGGTCAAGGTGGAAGAGGATGGTTTTGCTGATCAGTTTGTGGAGCCTAATGTAGAACCTGTAGAGCAAATAGAGGTTGTTGCTGAGGATATTCCTAACCTTGCTGATGTTGGGATAGAGGTTGGTTCTCATGATCAGTTGGTTGAGTCTGACATGGAGATTGTGGAGCACTCGGTTGTGGATGATCCAGTTGTTGTTGGTGGTGACTTGTATGTTGCAGAGCATCTTGCTGTGAGCAATGAGGTTGCTGATGTTGTGAGTGGGGAATGTGTTGATGGAGATCTACATGTTGGTGCTGACATGGAGTTTGTTGTTGCTGATGCAGGGTTTGTTGCTACTAGTGTGGATTCACTAGTTGCTGATGTGAATGAGGGTTTGTTGATGAAGAATTATGTTCAGTTTGTTCCTGGGAGTGAGCATGCTAATTAGATGGTTGAGATTCTGGTGTTTGATAGAGTAATGCAGATGTGGAAGATTTGCATGGTGGTTTTGTTGTCCCTGCTGAGGTGGAAACCTTTGGTGAAGATGAAGATGGTTGTAGACCTTTCTTTTTGGCATCAAAGTGTGGGACACACTTTTCTATCTACTGGGGGAGTCTGATGCAGGAGCATCTTACATGGAAAAATTAATTTATAAAAAAAAAAAAAATTGAAAAAAAAAAAAAAAAATTGTGGAGGAGAGAGAGAGTGACGAAAATTAGAAGAGAAATAATAAAAAAATAAAAAAAGAGGAAAGAAAGAAAAAGAGGATTTCTATTTTCGAGGTGCATAGGTGGCATAATAGAAAAAATAAAAAATAAATGGTTGTCATTCCATTTATCGAGGTGTGTGGGTAGAATTCTAGAAAGTTATGAATATTGTAGAAAGTTGTGGATATTGTAGAAGGTTATGGAAGTTGTAGAAGGTTGTGGAGGAATTCTAGAAGGTTGTGGATAAGTCATGTATTGGGTGGTAAGTGCCTATTTAAGCAAGGCATATGAGCATTTCTAAAGCAAGCTTGTAGAAGCTCAAGGAGAAGCTTGAGGAGTAGAAGCTCAAGGAGAAGCTTGAGGAGTAGAAGCTTGAGAAGGAGAAACTTGGGAAGTAGAAGCTTTGGATGGAAAGCTTGGAAAGGTGAAAGTTGTGGAAGGTGAAGCTTGGAAAGCTTGGAAAGTTTCAAGGTGTGAAAGAGAGGAGGAAGTGAAGAGTGAGTTTTCCTGAGTGTGTAGACAGAGCGCCGAATGTGAGGCAGTTTACACTTGGATCTTGGATTAGGTTTGTGAGAAGAGCTAGTGACTGCGGTTTAGAAACAAGGAGGTTGCTTGGTGGCTTGCGAGCACAAGTTGAGATCTCAGAGGTTTCTACCAGAGTGTGGATCTGGACTAGCTTAGGCTTGGATTAGATCTTGAGAGATCTTGGAGAAATGTTCTTGTAATTACTATTGGATTTTCAAGTATAATAAAATTGTCTTCATATTGTTGCATTCTAGGTTGTGAGTTGGTAAGGGTGGTGTGGCCCTTCGTCAGTGGTATCAGAGCGTACTTCGTTAGTGGTATCAGAGCGTACCTACATCATATTCCATAGGAATCTTAATAACTAATTTCTATTCATGCAAGAGATTATTTTGAAAATCATATAACATCAGACTGAAACATAAATTTGAAATCAAATATGAATACTGTCATCAATTAGATAAATCATTTCAAGCTTATTTTCCCAAGAGAGATGAAATAACTCTAAACTACAAATTTGTCTTCTCATAAATTAGCTTAGTTGTGAAATCTCTCACAAATCCACCAAGGTAATGAATCAGGTTTCTATCCAATTCACTAAGAAATCCGGAAGGTTTCCGTCCTAAGATTTCAGAACTGAAAGCTAACAGCTCTCAAACTCTCTAAACAAAATAATAGACCAAACATAAACCAAGCCCATGAGAACGAGCCTCTCAATTCTCTTTTACAAGACATCTCTATGACTCTTCATTTTCTTTCTGTTTGTCTCTTCATATTCCTTTTCTTTGTCTCTTTATTTCTCTCTTTAACTTATAATGACTCAATTTTTCACTACGCTCCTTAAAAGTCATTTCAATGCTTTCATTAATAATCAAACTAAATTGTCATTTATTTTGATATAATTAATAACTTTGGGCTTCCAGTTGTAATCACCTAAAAATGGTCATCTAGACTATTAGCCCCCTTTTCAACATTTTGGCTAAATTAATTTAATCACTTACCTAAGCCAAATTGCTAATAATCAATTTATTTGATTATAACCTATAGTTTGACTATGCTATCCTAAGTTTATTATTTGATTAAAAGAACATGTCCCCTTTTAATTAAATAAAAGACCCCATTCTTCTAACCCACTTAAAGTGCACACATAAAGTCCTTTTTCTATTTTGCAATTAAAAGAAAAGGCTTTGTGACTTTTGTCTTATGTGACAAGTCAACTTAAATTCTATTGGTTGATTTGTGTGTGCACATGGATCACTCCTCTTTTCAAATTCCACCGTTGATCATCCACCATCTTCATCTTGATCTCTACCGTCCATACATCTTTAAAAGGGAGAGAGCTTTCCCCCTCAATCAATCCATCATTTTTGAATATTGTTATGCTGCAGGTTTTCTAACAGATTTTTTTGGAGCTTTGTGGAGAACTTCTATTTCTTGTCTACATTCTCTCATCCATGGCATCATGGCATTTTAGCTTAGCTTAGCTTTCATTTTTACATGTAGCTTAATCTCACATAGCTTAATAATGGTATTGTAACACTCTCATTCATATTCTAGCATAGCTGCATTTGACATTCTCATTCTAGCTTAATCTTCATTTGCATTGCATCCTTGAGGAACTCCTTGGGACATTTGCATTCTTGCATCTTGTCTTCGGAACCTCCCATTGCATGGTTTACTAGCAAGAAGAGTATCTCTAAGGCTCATCTGAGAGCTTTCTTATTCTTGAAATATACTCTCTTGCACTCCATGGATAGGGAGCTCTAAGCCGGCATCCGAACATTCCAACTCATGGAATCGTTTGGATAGAAGGGTTTAGAGTGGGACACTTTCGAGTGTACATTTTTGGCGCCCACCGTGATAGAAATACTCTATCACTGCTTAGGAGCATTTGTTTGATCTTCTCACTTGCTCTCACTCTATCTGCTTTTCTAAGTGTTAGTATTCTTCTTGAATTCTAACATCATCTCTTCCTAGTGTTCAGTACTACTGCTATCAGGTTGTGCATTCAGGACTTGCTATCTATTTCTGCATTTCATTCTTTGGAATCAGATATCTATATCTATCACCGCCTACTTGACTTTCTATTTTCTTTGACATAATGTGTTCCCAGATCGATCACACATTAGTCAAAGAGGGGCAAATGTAATCACCTAAAAATGGTCATCTAGACTATTAGCCCCCTTTTCAACATTTTGGCTAAATTAATTTAATCACTTACCTAAGCCAAATTGCTAATAATCAATTTATTTGATTATAACCTATAGTTTGACTATGCTATCCTAAGTTTATTATTTGATTAAAAGAACATGTCCCCTTTTAATTAAATAAAAGACCCCATTCTTCTAACCCACTTAAAGTGCACACATAAAGTCCTTTTTCTATTTTGCAATTAAAAGAAAAGGCTTTGTGACTTTTGTCTTATGTGACAAGTCAACTTAAATTCTATTGGTTGATTTGTGTGTGCACATGGATCACTCCTCTTTTCAAATTCCACCGTTGATCATCCACCATCTTCATCTTGATCTCTACCGTCCATACATCTTTAAAAGGGAGAGAGCTTTCCCCCTCAATCAATCCATCTTTTGAACATTGTTATGCTGCAGGTTTTCTAACAGATTTCTTTGGAGCTTTGTGGAGAACTTCTATTTCTTGTCTACATTCTCTCATACCATAGCATCTTAGCTTAGCTTTCATTTTTACATGTAGCTTAATCTCACATAGCTTAATAATGGTATTGTAACACTCTCATTCATATTCTAGCATAGCTGCATTTTGCATTCTCATTCTAGCTTAATCTTCATTTGCATTGCATTCTTGAGGAACTCCTTGAGACATTTGCATTCTTGCATCTTGTCTTTGGAACCTCCCATTGCATGGTTTACTAGCAAGAAGAGTATCTCTAAGGCTCATCTGAGAGCCTTCTTATTCTTGAAATATACTCTCTTGCACTCCGTGGATAGGGAGCTCTAAGCCGGCATCTCAGCATTCCAACTCATGGAATCGTTTGGATAGAAGGGTTTAGAGTGGGACACTTTCGAGTGTACATTTTTGGCGCCCACCGTGGGGCTTGAATCAAATTTTCAGCTCCATTTGTTTTCATTTCTTATCTCTGGTTTTTTACAGCAGCATATTGGGTCTAATCAAATGCTTTTGTAGAGTTATCACTTTGGTTTTAAGGCCAAGCCATAAGTAAATTGGTTTGAAGGCCAAAAACTTAGTTGGTTTAAAGATTTGATCATATCTTTTAAACCGCTTGGAGTTTGGTTCTGAAATTTTTTTTGCAAGTTGGATATATGCTCAAAATGTCTTAGTCCGATTTGCAGAGCATTTTGATGTGATTTTCGGGAGTTATGAGTTTTTCTTTGTTTTTCATAAAAAGTCATTTCTGATCGCAAATCAGCGATTTTTTTTTAAAAACTTACATTTTCAGAAATATTTTTTAATTCTAATGGGGGTTCTTTCTTTGTGTTTTGAATTTTGAGATCGTATTAAGGATAAAAAATTCGATTTGATAAATTTGGCCTGTTTTGACAAAATCAATCTCTAGGGAGAAAATGAAGAGATTTTTTAAAATTTCTTGCATTTTTGGAAAGCTCTCTGATTTTTAACAGGGGTCTCTTTTTTTCATTTTCATTTTTGGATACGAAATCATAGCAAACAAGTCCAATATTGTTGACTAGGTCAAAACCAAAGAGTAAAAATGAAAGCATTTGTGATTAACTTGCACTTTCTTTGCATGTTCTTGGTTGGAAGATAAATTAGATTTTTGAAGCAACTCACCACTTTTTATTGCAGATTTTTATGTTATTTCACACTAACTTTTTTTGCTAACAAGTTGTGATTTCAGGTTGCCATCCTTGTGAAAAAAATTGAAACATTGCATAAAAAGAACGCATGTCAAAGCTTCAAATGCACAAGGGCTACTAACGATTGTTTGCAGGGCTGCCCAAAGCATAAAAACCCAAATTTCTTGCTTTTTTGTTTTCATGTGTGACATTGAATAATTGTTCATTTTTCATAGGCACATAAAACTTGTGATTGGAGTCTTTTGGTAATAGGAGAGTATGCTCTTCACCCTTGTGGTGAATCAGAAATCTTGACTTGCCATTTGGTTTCAAAAGCAAGGGGTAACTAAATCTTCTTGGCGTGTTTGGGAGAAAATGATTGGAATAGGAGAGTATGCTCTTCACCCTTGTGGTGAACCAGAAATCTTGACTTCCAAAATTTGATCCACTTTGTGTAGTTAGAATCCTTTAGAGGGCCTGCTCTCGGACAACCTGAGAGGAACGACCCAAGTGGGAACAAGCCGATTACCTGGCTCTTCCAACCCACTATAAACTCAAGGCTATCAAGGACACAAAACCTTGGTAGACGTAGTGTTTATCTTCGTCTAGTGTGATCGCTTATGGGATTTCGACCATAGGGAGATCACTAGGCAAGAATGCTTAAGGTACTCTTGTGATCGCGAGATCGGTTACTCATCACAAGGTGAGGTGTCCCGTAATTGGGAGCAAGAGGAACACTATGAACGGAAGCCCTATCTAAACACCCTAAGTTAGTAACTACCCTTTTTAGCCACTCAACTTCTTGGTGCAAGGATTGATCCTAGTGGACTACCCGGATCACCCCAAGATTTACACTCACCATATGTGTTCCCTTGGTTATGCTTATGGCATTTCCATGACAAAGCCAATATCTCTTGTGGGCAACCACTTGGTGTGAGGCGAAGGAGCATCAAGCGTGGGCTAAGTTGTTGAGTAATGAACCATGACTTCTAGGTAGATATTGCTTGATGTGTTCTCGAATGTGCTATACGTGTAAAAATCTTTTGAACATACACATGACGATAATTCTAGGAAATTCTTTTGAGACGTCACATATGCTTGTATCATGTAAGGTTGCTTTGTCCCTTGCTTGATTGTTTGAAGACTACTCCATGTGTCACTATCTTGCTTGGAAAGAAATTTCTTTTAAACATCAAACTTGCTATGCTATCAACTATTGTCAAACTTTGTCAACCAAGTCAAAACATCAAATGCAAACATTTTCTTGTGTTGCTTGCTAAGGGGAGTCTCATCATTTGACTTTGATTTTCTATGTCTCTAGTTTTTGAACATGCTTAAAGTGGCTCTTTGGTCTTAGTGCTCTTGATCTTTTTTTCTTCATGGTCTATGTTTGCTTGCTAGTTATTCTTTTGCTGAAATGGTTTCCTTGATTTCTTGACTACACTCTTGGGTTGGAGAGTTGTTCACTTGTCACCCTGCTTGCTCTATTTATTTGGCTATTTGGGCATCTTGCCTAGCTATTGACTTGAGTCATTCATGTCGTAAGTTTCTTGGACATATTGTTTGACAAGTCGCTTTAATCTCTCTCTACTATCTTGGCAAGTGAACACTCTACCTCTCTAGTGTGGACATCAAGTTATCTTGTGTCACCTTATTAGCTTCCTCTAGTCTCCTTCATGCTTGACTATCTATCTATCACTATGGAATTAAAATCTTGTGCTACCAAACTTCAACCAAATCTAGATGATCATGATATCCTCCATGTCACTAAAGAGTTTCAAGATCTATATGCACAATACAAAGAACTAGAAGAGACAAATGATCTTTCTTACCTTCATTTCTCTAAGCGCATGACAAAAATGAAGTCTAAACTTGAGAAAAGGTTAGAGGAGAAGATTGCATCATTACATGAATCTTACTTAAGGTCTTTACATGCATATGAGTCACCTTCTTTGAGGTCATCCTCTTCTTCTAGGTCTACATGCTCTACTTCAAGACATCAAATGTCTTCATCTTCTAGACCTAAAGACCTCTTTAGAGAACAAGCAAGTCATACCTTCTTTGAGCCTATGCCAAAATTTCATGATGGACCTATCTTTGACGAAGATAATGATGAAGACATGAACGCATGCTATTCACTTGAGAAACAACAAGAAGATCCTAGACATACTTCTAATAGAACTTTTGCTCCCTTGGAAGATTCTTATGATGACACTTTGCAAAAACTTCTTAGCAATAAGATCATCATGTTACCAAAGTCTAGCTCATATGGAAACCCATTCTTGGATATCTATTGTGCTTATCATCAACATAATGAGCATAGTACTTCAGATTGCATTGAGCTAAAACATAAAATCCAAGATCTTATGGATAATGGAATTATTGGAACTTCTAGTGACTCATGTGCTGAGGATACTTTTCTTGAGCAAGATTACATTAATGAACCTATGTCTAGTAGCAGCTCTATTACATCTTCCACTTCTTCCAACACTCGTGCATCTCCCAACACTTCAAATCTTTCCAACATGCCTCCATCAAATAAAGAATCTAATGCTTTCCACATTGACTATGTGTATCCTCAAGGGCTACCTCTAAAAGAAACTCAAGCTAACCTTCACTTGGTTGCAAAATTTTTCCATGCCACTAATCCTAAACATCCTCAACCTTCATGCACTACTATGCCTAATCCAAGCACTACTCCATTCACTCTTCATTCTCCCTTGTCCTTAGAAGTGGCTCCATGTCAAGAGGACTCTCAAAAAGAAAAAGCTATAAATTTCAAGAAAGATCAAGATCAAGCACCCTTTCATCTCTTTCAAGATTTTTCCCCTCTAGATCCTATATCTTGTCCACCTCCCAAGTATGATGAAGATACCACTTCCATTATCTCCCTTGAGCTTACTGAAAATTATGAGAAAAGTTCTCTTCCTATGCTATCCAAAGCTACTTGTCAAGATCAAAGCATCCCCTCATGTTCTACTTCTCCATATCCACTTCAAAATTGTGCTCAAGATTCAAGTGCTCCTATTAAAATTGTTGTTCCTATCAAAGCTACTCATGAGTCTATTGATGGCTTTGACTATGTTGCTCACTCTAAAGATGTTGATATCCCTTCCCACTATCCCTTTGCATCTTCTAAATCTATCCTTGGTCCTTATCCATCTAAGCTACAACATTCAAACCTTCCATCCATTTTGGGGCCTTATGTTCCTCCATCTCCTACATTCACTCATAGCTCATTCCCTAGCTCTCCTATAATAACTCAAGATCAACAAAGACACTCATCCTTGATGAATTTTCACCCATCTATACATCTAAACCAGTCATATCATCCTTATTCATCCACAAATCCCAAGTACTTTGGAAGTGAGAATAAACATAATAATCCATTGAAAAAGAAAGATCACTATGTCCCATCTAATCGACATGTGAATGCTAAGAAGGAGAATTCACAAAAGAGACTACAAAGGTCAACTATTAAGAGAGCTAAATCAAAGAAAATGTGGGTTCCTAAATCCATCATTGAAGAAATGCACTCTCAAGCACCCAAAGAACAAGGAAAATCTAAAGCTATGTGGATTCCCAAGTCTCTTTTAAAAGACTTGAATATTGAAAATACTTCAAAGTTGACATTCAAGCTTCCAAAGGCTTCCATTCCATCTTCTTCTAAAAATATTTCTATAAATATTCCAAATCCTTCCACTCCACTTTTTTCCAAATCTCTTCTACCTTCTCATACATCTAAATCTCAAGCTATTTCATCCATGATTCCTCCATTGTTCCAATACCCTTCAAGGTGTGTGTCAATGTTGATCTTGTCCAATATTTCAAATACCCTCATGAAATCCTCTAAAGCTTACACTAACTTTCTATACATGAACTCTTATCCTCCATATATTCTTCCTACTACCATTTCTCTTTCATCACCCTATCAACATCTTTGAGCATACCTCTCTATGGTCTTGGCTTATCATGGCTTATCTTTCCTATAGGAGCACTATCTAAATTCAAAAAGCTTGAGCTCTTTCTAAAAATTCAAAAAAAAAAAAAAAAAAAAAAATGAAAAATGGAAAAAAATCAAAATGTGCCTTGGTGAAAACCACTTCTTGTGGCACCTTGGTAGAAAAAGTAAAGAGAAATAAATGCATCCTATGGTGAAAACTACTTCTTGTGGCACCTTGGATAAGTACCATGATGAAAACCTAGCAAACAGGCATCGTACGTAATTCTGCCATCATCCATCTATCCCTTCTTCTCTCTTTGATCTTGACAATGTTGAGCTATCTTTGCATATTGGCTATCTTATCCACTAGATTTTCTATTGTGCTCTCCCATTCACTCATAGCCTCTATCTTGAGCTTTATTCTTATTGCTCTATCCCATTGCTATACTATCTAGTTGACCCCTTGACCCTGATCATAATAAATGAAACATGGTTCTTATAAGTCTCTTGACATGGCTACTCTTTTGGACTACACGCTTTCATGCTATCTTCCTCATTGGCTTCCACTGCTTATCCTACATGCTATCTTGCTCATTTCTTCCATTGCTTATCCAAAACATGCTTCATATGACTATTTCACCTCTTTCCCTAGCTTGGGTACTCTTGAGGAGTCAGCCCTCGAGGATCACTTTCACTTGCTTCATACTCCTTTCTTATCTATCTTTGTCTATCCACCAACTTTCTGCTCCATCATGTCCTACAACTTGCTAGACATTGGGAGAAAATAATGTGATCTTGCTTGAGAACTAGTAATTTCTAAATTATTCTAAAAATTCCAAAAAAAATCATATATGATGTTGAAAAAATCTTAAAAATCAGAAAAATGTCTTGAAAAAAGATCATCTTAGTGAAAACCTAGCAATAGCCGCTTTGATGTATCACCAAAAAAAATTGAAAAATTGAAAAATACAAAAAATTGAAAAAAAGTCCTGAAAAAATCTGTCAAAGTGGTGAAAACCTGGAAACAGGCGCTACTTGAAACCCTTGCACCTATGTCTATCAATCTCAATCATCCACTTTGCTACACATTTCCTAGCTTGGAATTGTTTCTTGTCCTCATCTTGGGGGCACAACTGCTTAGCCTATTGAGGTATTCTTGTGCATTAGAGTTTCTTGGACAACTCACAAAATAGTGTTTCTCAACACTTCCCCCACCTTGACATCAAGTGTTTTTCAACACTTTTCAGATAGTTTACCTATGGTCTCCGATGTCGCGATATTTCTCACTATTAGAATCAAGTCTGGAAGAAATGGCCAAGTGACTTACACACACGCACTTTAACACTTAAACGACTGAGCTATGCTGACATTTATCTATTTTGTGTGCTGTCTATGATGATTTCTTTGCCATGTATTCCCTCCCTAATAGTCTTTCAAGGATGTCATTGACTAGAAGACTGGGGGCATGGGACATATTTTCTTGATTTCTGCTTGTGGGTATACTTTTTTTTGTCTATAGTGTTGTAAGCATTCATGCTTGTCCTATTCAACACTTTAACTTATAAATGTATCATCCTTGATTGTTTTGCAAGACCACACTCAGGGTTTATCCTGGTGCTTATGCCTTGATACAGGTGTAATCTTGCTAAATTAAACTTAGGGAATCTAATCGTGTAGTTATCTTGACTTACATGTCTCTGATGCTTAGATTGGATTTCCACATACCTATCTAATATTGATCATATTCATATCCTCATAGTTGTACTAGTGATGGTTGTATGATCTCATGATGTCCCTAATAAATGCTCAATGATGAAATTAAGAGTCTAAATGTTATACACTTCTTGCTGGTAAACCACTTTGCATATTAGCTTGCATTTTAGGTTCATTTTCTAGCTTAGTCTTGCATTCTTGCATAGGGGGAGAGCTCTCTCTTCATCTTTCTATGGACATATCGGCTAACTCCTTTCATATATTTCTTTACTTTCTTCTTGTTCATGTCTTTTCACCTTCTTAATCTTTCGCTTCATCTCTTTTCTATCTTGTCATCACATTATATAAATTTTTGACCTCTTAAATAATTTTGACGTCCTAGATTCATTTTCGAGATCGAAATCCAAATTCAAGTTCATCTTGATGGTCAAAATTGTCTTTTAAAATTCTACTTTCTTCTGAGCAGTTAGCTGACCTTTTGAGGTCTAATCTCTGAACCATCATTGGGGCATCTTCATTTCTTCATGTCTTCATCATTTCCATACTTCATATCTACTTAAATTCACTATTTCATGTCTAAAATCACCTTTCTACTCATTTCGACCTTATTTTTATGCTATATCCTTCAAGGTCAACTCTAGTCAAACTGGGGCATTTTATCAATTTTTTTTATATAGTCATTCTTGGGTTCTAATCATCTATCTGTCATCTTGGACATTGCTATATTCTAATTTTCTCATTTCTAGCCAATTTTTGCATCCCCTTACCTCATTTCAATTTCGATCCCGAGGGGGCAGAAATACTCTATCACTGCTTAGGAGCATTTGTTTGATCTTCTCACTTGCTCTCACTCTATCTGCTTTTCTAAGTGTTAGTATTCTTCTTGAATTCTAACATCATCTCTTCCTAGTGTTCAGTACTACTGCTATCAGGTTGTGCATTCAGGACTTGCTATCTATTTCTGCATTTCATTCTTTGGAATCAGATATCTATATCTATCACCGCCTACTTGACTTTCTATTTTCTTTGACATAATGTGTTCCCAGATCGATCACACATTAGTCAAAGAGGGGCAAATGTAATCACCTAAAAATGGTCATCTAGACTATTAGCCCCCTTTTCAACATTTTGGCTAAATTAATTTAATCACTTACCTAAGCCAAATTGCTAATAATCAATTTATTTGATTATAACCTATAGTTTGACTATGCTATCCTAAGTTTATTATTTGATTAAAAGAACATGTCCCCTTTTAATTAAATAAAAGACCCCATTCTTCTAACCCACTTAAAGTGCACACATAAAGTCCTTTTTCTATTTTGCAATTAAAAGAAAAGGCTTTGTGACTTTTGTCTTATGTGACAAGTCAACTTAAATTCTATTGGTTGATTTGTGTGTGCACATGGATCACTCCTCTTTTCAAATTCCACCGTTGATCATCCACCATCTTCATCTTGATCTCTACCGTCCATACATCTTTAAAAGGGAGAGAGCTTTCCCCCTCAATCAATCCATCTTTTGAACATTGTTATGCTGCAGGTTTTCTAACAGATTTCTTTGGAGCTTTGTGGAGAACTTCTATTTCTTGTCTACATTCTCTCATACCATAGCATCTTAGCTTAGCTTTCATTTTTACATGTAGCTTAATCTCACATAGCTTAATAATGGTATTGTAACACTCTCATTCATATTCTAGCATAGCTGCATTTTGCATTCTCATTCTAGCTTAATCTTCATTTGCATTGCATTCTTGAGGAACTCCTTGAGACATTTGCATTCTTGCATCTTGTCTTTGGAACCTCCCATTGCATGGTTTACTAGCAAGAAGAGTATCTCTAAGGCTCATCTGAGAGCCTTCTTATTCTTGAAATATACTCTCTTGCACTCCGTGGATAGGGAACTCTAAGCCGGCATCTCAGCATTCCAACTCATGGAATCGTTTGGATAGAAGGGTTTAGAGTGGGACACTTTCGAGTGTACACCAGTGTTCAAGAAGGGGACATGACAATCCTCCCTTCCTAGAGAATATGCATTTGCATGTTAAAATCAAATGCCTAAATCCCATATTAATGTCGAAAATGCTGCTCCGCCAATCCACTGCACTACTCTGATATAAATAACACCATGTCTAGAATTATGAAGGCCCATCAAAATCCCTCTAAAGTAATGTACCAGTTATGCCAATGCTAGGATCCTAAATTATCATGTTGTCATAACTGTCAAATATGAAGAGATATTAGTATGTCAAGGAGATAGCAACACTGAACAATTCTCCAACTGTAAATAACCTCCTGTGGAAAAGCATAACAACCATCACAGACACACAGTAAAATATATCAACCTATCTTGAGCTGCTGATGTAAAAATCAAATTGCTCAAAGGTTGAGGTCAACACCAATGGTGCAAAGACAAAAATAATCAATCTGAAACACCATTGAATTCATAGGAATCATGAGTAAGGGAGTAGTTGAAAACCCAACTCCTATGCTCAAACAATATCTACAATCAATTCTCAACCAAGAATTACTCAATTGCAAAACCACTAAATCCATTGAAATCATCTGTAGATTAAAATCCAAGCCCCTATGCAAGCTGGTCAAAAAGTTGGCAGTAGTACAAACTCTAGAAATTGAATTACTGCTCCAATCTTGTGATCAAATCTCATCTCTAGAAACTACACCTTGGTCTAAATCCTGCAATCAATTCCATTCTCACCACTTGAATTAGAAAAAACTTCCTCATCCAACTCGAAGGGTGGATTATCAAATGTCTAATCAACATCTACCTTAGACAAAGAATTGTCAATCAATAAATGATTGTCCTTAACTCCAAACTCATACCAAGGTTCTAGCTGGTCCAAACTTTTATTACTCGAGTTTTTGGGATTGTTGTCAAAATCGTAAGTCTTTTGTATGTTGTCAAGTTCATTAAACACCTCCTCGATAAATCTCCTCCCCCTGAAACGATTGGTGGCAACAATTTGATTTCTTGCCTCTTGAAGAGCCATTTGCATATTCTCCAGTATCTTGTGTACTATTAAGCTCCATGATGAGCTTAGTGATCTCATTCTCCTCTCCCTTCAATTTATCCATATTTCCTTTAAAAACCTTTAAGATGTGATTTATGTGTAAAAGTAAATACAAATAATTGATTTAATACCTTCAAAGGGTACTTTGACCACTTGCAAGTCAGCAACATAAGGATAACCTTCCATAGCCCTTTATCTCTTTTCCATTTGAGCCTTTCTATAGAGATCTTCAATGATCCCCTAAGTGTCATCATGGTGTACTAAAGCTGCAACAGTCATTTTATTTGTGATCTTCAACTGATTCTACAAATTATTTGTCTCAAAATCATCATCTTGAAATACCTTCTTTGATTGGTCCTCCAAAACACTATCATGCATAAGTGAGTTGCTTCTACAAAGAACACATGATTCATCACACCTTTTACCGGTGTTGTCAATGTCATTATAGGCCTCCACATCCTTGTTTGAGTGACCTACATGAAAAGCCAAGACCACAACTATGTCATCATTTTCAAGAAAAATCTCATCATATGAAGGTTTATAAACTTCATTGCAAACATCTCGAGACTCTAACAAGATTGCTCCTTGTGTAAGACCATCCTCATCAAAATCTTTTTTAATAACAATCTCTAAGACACCAATATAGAGATTGTTATATCCCTTATCAGTAGTAATAGTTGAATCCATCTCCTTGCAAGAACTTGTGTTATTCAGTTGAAACAAACTGTGAAATTCCTATCTTCTTCATTGGTGGTCCAAACCTCTTTGGATGACTTGTCTTCCTTACCAACCCCACAATTGTGACTAGTTTCCCAAATGTCCTAACATGTAAAATAATTCCACTCCCTTATCATTCACTTACAAATTGTGAAATTCCTATCTTGTTCATTGGTGGTCCAAACCTCTTTGGATGACTTGTCTTCCTTACCAACCCCACAATTGTGACTAGGTGCCCAAATGTCCTAACATGTAAAATAATTCCACTCCCTTATGATTCGCTTCTTACATTAATGGGAGAACCCCTAACCTATATGCCCATTGAGATTAACTCTTTTTAGTCATCTACTTTTGGAACCTTTCAATCTTTTTCTCAAACATCCCTTTTGAGAAATCATAAGTCATGGGTGAGATATAATGCTTCTTTCTCCAAATGGTCAACAAGTTTGATTGCAATTGTTTTTAGATATTAGCATCCTCATCTAAGATTAAGGACATAATAGTTTGCATACAAGCCCTCACATTGTTTGGATGGTGTTGCTCGATTTGTGTTAAGAAGCATTTAAACATTTGAATAATCAATTCTTTACATTCAAGATCAATCATAATGACAAGTGATTGACCTTTGAGATAATTTCTAAAATCTTGGTCCTCTTAACAAAGGTAGGGTTTTTGACATCATGTAATCCATGAAATCTCTTCACAATCCGCTGTAGAATCTTCCTTAGTATGTCATTATTATAGGGTGCCATAGGAGTTGTTGTTTGTTTAATCTCACTAAGACATAAAGGAATTGCAAGTCTAACATCTTTATGTGGATGTTCTATAAACTCACATTTGACCAAAACAAGCATTGAGGGCTATTCAACCCAATTCAAAATTCTCCAATCGGAGTGGTCATCTTTAGACAAATATAAATCTAATTCTTCCAACTTAGAATGCCATCCAAAAATTTCATGGACTCTACATATAATCCAATTAAGTAGAGATAATTCCCTATTTCCTTTTCTTTTTGCAAGTCCCTTAGTTGTGCACCATTAAATGTGCCCTGAAATTCTTTTGATTAAAAAACACTTCTGATTTTCTTTTGTCTTCATTTTGCTTTTTTTCCAAATGGAATTCCACCAAATCTATTGCACACTTTCTGCACAAGTTGAAAAAAACTACCTTGTTATACGCTAAAACTTTTCTCTCTTCCTTTATTTTCGATATTCAAGCACTACGCCAACATTTTGATTGCATGTTAAACACGAAAAGTCCCCTGGTTATTCTAATTTCTAATAATATCCTGTACTAGTTCCTACAAAATTTATTTCTATCTTTTACATTCATGATGTCAACCACTTGGTAAGCTTACTTTTGTTTATGAGTAAATCTTTGTTCTATTGTTTACTAGATTGAATGTGTGGAATATTTGAGTAGAGTATGTTTTCTCTTTGCTAGAATACGGTTGTGGCAAAATATTGAGAATGAGGACTCCTAGCAATGCTACGATTCTCAAATATGTTGTCATGTCCCCTCCCACGAATTGACTAATAACTCCTAACTTGCCTACATTTCATCCCAGTAGGCTAAGGGAATTTATTAAAGGGATGATTGGTGGTTTTTCATTACTTATGCTCATCTTTTTATTATTATAAAACCACATTACAATGTCACTTAGCAGCTTATTCAGCTAGCTCATCCTGCTTGGCAGCTAACGTGCCTTCCACTTGTCTCAATTGGTTGGGATTCTCCTTGTGCGACCGTAGGCTTAGTAACGTATCTTCCTTCGAGTACCTTAACGCTTTTATTCCTGCTCTTGTAAAGCACATGATGTATTTTGAAGAGGAGTTGGGATGAAGGCTCATTTTGAAAGATCAATCACTTTCGTAAGGTAACGACACTGAGTTTTCTTTGAGAAGGACACAACCCCTTCTGACTTGGATGACAATCTAGCCACTAGTTTTCTAGCTTTCATCAAACCTTAGCTGAATCTTATGCTTGATTGTATTGCAGAATTGCAAAGGCAATGTTGCGAGGTTGATAAAGCATTTGAATCTGGATGTTCTTCGCATTGAATAGATGTGCAGAGGAGTGGTTTGAATCTTCAGTGAAATCTTATTATTCCCTAACATCCACAGTAAGGTGTATGTAATAACCCCAATAGGTTATTACTTCTTCAAACACCAAAAATCTTTATACTTAAGTTGTTTGACATTTCGTCAAACACTTTGCAAGCAAGCTCTGATACCACTGTAATAACCCTCCTCAAATCTGCTCTCAAAAATGCTGATTGAAGGCTCAAAGAATTTTGTCAAACAATTCACATGCAAGGGACATATGACTGATATAGTATTTCAGCTTGCTTTAAATGACTCTTTCTTCAATTTGCATCAATGAGAATCTTGAGCTAGAAGATTCAAAATGGACTACACAATGACCTAACATGAATGTGCAACTTATTTTGACAATATTCAATGCATATATATGATCTAAGCATGAGAAATGAACACCTACAGCCAACTGGCATTTCTACAAACAGTTGGTATGTAAACTAACTAGCTGATAAATAATAATATTGTATTGCTCAAATGACACTAGCAACTATTATCTCCTTAATTGCAATGAAATTTCCAATGCTCATGAAATATGGCCAAGACTTTTTGGCATTTACATGGATTACAAAAAATGATAATGCTGGTATAATGCACACCTATAGCTGAAACTTATCACACCTAAAAAAAGCAATACTAACAAAGGAACCTAGTTGTAGATGGCTGTAATAATTTTCTTCAATGTTGCCCCTTCTGCTTTTCTTTTTTCCGATCTGCTTTTTCCACTTGCTTTTTCGATTCTACTTTTTCGGCCTTGCTTTTTCAGACTGCTTTTTCGGCCTACTTTTTCGGTTCTGCTTTTTCGGCCTTATTTTTCGATTCTGTTTTTTCGGCCTGCTTTTTCGGTTTTGCTTTTCAGATTGCTTTTTTCAGCCTGCTTTTTTGATTCCGCTCTTCGGACTGCTTTTTTCAGCCTGCTTTTTCGGTTCCGCTTTTTCGGATTGCTTTTTCGTATTTGCTTTTTCGGACTGCTACCATGTTGAATCTCAAGACCATATCTTACAATGGCATCAAGATTTCCAGCTTGAAGGGATTTCGTCCTTCAAACTATTGAGACATAATCTCCAGAAAATTTTTGATTTTTTTTGATATTTCCAAACATGCTTAAAAGAAGCTCTTCAATTTCTTTTATAGTGTTCTCACAAGAGCTCCATCCTTCGTTTTCTCAATGTGGGATAAAACATAACTCCCTTTATGTAACTTATGTCTCCAATGCGTTATAAAATAAGGGGACTCTTTTTAATTTAAATATTTTCCACAAACTATAGTCTATGCATTAATAAAGTTAAATATCTAAATTTAACTTTATAAAATAACTTTATCAATGCATAACAAATCTTATCAGTGATAAACAAGTCTTCTTGTCAATTTTAAACAATTACTATCGACATACCGCTGCCCCTGGATGTTCGACCATGTCCAAGATGACTTACTATAAATAGTAAGTATGCCCAAAATTGCCTCAAAACCCCTCAGAAAGACCTGCAACTGAAACTATCTGGACCAAATGGCCTCTAAGTCCCTTTAATATCCTATTTAGCCTATGGGACCGTGGGGAAATAGGCTAACGACAACATCATGCTATGAATGCTAAAAAGGGGACATTATAGTGTATGTGACAGAGATTTTGGTTCTATCTTGGATGACAGTCCTAGCGAGTCAGCATTGTTCCAAACTTCACATGTGACTGTCTATTTTGTGCAGAAGGATGATTGCATCTTTTGTCTGAGACTACGTAAGTCAACACTTGCTGGTTTTGAAAGCATGTGTCGGCTTAGGCATTCCTAGCAAGGAGTAGAGATTGAATTTCAAAGCAACATCCCTAGTGGTCCTGACATTGTTTTTATAAGAGGAAATTGCATAACTGTCGTTGATAAGCAATGGATACATGCATCAAGCAATGGTGACCAATTAAACCAAGTTTTGTCCTATCATTTACACTATTGTAGACTAGGGTATGTTATGTAAAAGTTTTGATCTAGGTGTTTGACCCATTTGTAGCTGTAGTTAACTTTTGAACATCTACATAAGTATTATTGAATGAAATAATTATATGTGTGCATTTCTTAGTAAATTGTTTGTGCAATTTCGGGCATTGTGAACTGTGAATTTCAACTTTCTGGGTTAACACTCAGTGGAAGATATTTTATAACTTATTGTTTGAGCAAAATTATATCTCAGCATTGAACTATCACCTTGGGATATTACATATGCTACGTTCCCAATCATTTATTTATCTTAGCTACAACCCAGTTAAGCTTTAGGTGGTTGTAATAACCATTGTAAAGTACTGTCCATGTTGTGACCCAATTTTTGACAAACCACAACTATTAGTGTATATTGTCAAACAAATTGTCAACTATAACATTCTTGTTGTGTTCAACACCAAAACATGTCAACAAATACTTTGAAAGGTATACTTTATAAGAGATTCAGTTGTGGAGTTCTTTTATTAAATATTAATGTTTGCAAAAAAGAAGCTCCACTTTTATTCTGGTTAAACCTTACTAATGCAATTTTAATGTTTTCAATATTCTGAAGTAATTAGCACTCAGATCACAAGAAGATTAATTCATGACTATAATACACTTGAGTCTAGCAACTAGAACTAGACTTCCATAAGAAGATAACAACATTCTTTACTAAAAATGTTTATTGGAAACCGGACTTAAAGCTTCTATTTATAACCTTTAAAGCTATCCAAGAGCTCAAACATCCCAACGCTTAATTAGCGTTGAATAAAAAGGACTCATGACACTTTCAATTCCCATATACAAGAAACACAGTGTGATGCCAGTTGTAACATCCAATTGACTCGTCAAGAAGCCTATGATATTATTTTCTAGTTTTGAGACTTGATAGGGATATATATCTTTGAGTAGTTTATCAACACACAAAAAAATTTGAAACAAGTGAAAGGAACAAGCCAACTCTGTGTGCAATGGTAAGGTTTTTTCTTCATTTTCAACCACATGCCTCACGGTAAACATAACTAACAATTCTGCTAGACGCCCAATTCTAACAGTATGAATAGATGAATGTGACAGTGAAGAAATGCCCCTACTCCCAGACCAAAATTCTCACTCTCTCCAACCACAATCTGTGAATAGAAACAATGTTCTAAAATATGATTCTCTTTAAGTTGTATAACCCACATTACTGTACACAACATACACTGCAATAAGCTTCTTTAACTTATCAAATCAGAACAATGCTTGCTACTCTAGAATCCGTCCAATCATAATGTCATATTAAATTGAGAAAACTATAGATAAATGTTATTTTGCACCCTATGTGTGATGGAACTACCATTTCATCCCCAACCATTGTATATGACATTTGAGCTTAATAAGATCGATAAAATATTACAATAGCTGCTGAGATTATGGAGAGCTCCTGCTATAACTTGAAACCAAAGTGTTGGCTCCTCAGGCTCAAATATTATCGAAAATCCTAAATGGACATGAATTACCAAATATCAAATTTTCCATTGAATATTAAATATTTTATTTCCAAAGTATGTGCAATGGAAAAACCTAGTTAAATATAAGTTGGGCCACACTTGAATATTGAACCGATACTTGAAAACTCAGATAAATATTAATCCTCAATCTTTATTTCTGCAAACTACAAACTTATGGCGATACCTTATTTCTTGTGACAAAAAACTTTAGCTGAATGAAAATTTAATTTTAATAGTGCTGTAATGTTATTGGTATGATAGAACAATACAAATATTTATCCCTAACTTATAGCTTTTAAATATGTATAGAATATATGGCCAATATTTGCGTTGGCTCTTCAATGTTTTCCTAAAAATATTAATCTTCAAGCTTAATGCTTCTCCTGTAGTGGCTTATAATTGACAGCATGTAAATAAATCTCTACAATAATAAAGTCTGTCCTTTCAAGCAATCCAGTTGCACTTTTGTTACTCATTAAACCTTGCAGGCTGGCAAGAGAACCAACTCTGGTACCACTCATATATCCCCCTATTGATATTTGCTCCAAAATTTACCAATATTCCACAAGAATGTAACAAACAATTTTTATGAAAAGTAATTTTTATTCACGCAATAGACAATTTCACGGGAATTGTAATAGACAATTTTCATGAAAAGTAATTTTTATTCATGCAATAGACTATTTTTGAAAATCACATAACATCAGATTGAAACAAAGATCTGAAATCAAATATGAGTACTGTCATCAAATAGATAAATCATTACAACTTTTTTTTCCTAACAGATATGAAATACCTCTAATACTAGACGTTTGTCTTCAGATGAACACAAATTAGCTTAGCCATGTCCTCTATTGTGAATCCACCCAAGGTAATGAATTGAGTTTTGGTCTAATCCACTAAAAAATCTTAAAGATTTCCATCCTCAAGTTTCAGAACTGAAATCTAACAACTCTCAAACTTTCCAAGAGAGAATAATAAACCAAATATAAACCAAGCCTATGAGAATGAACCTTTCAATCTTCTGTTCTCTAACTCCCCAAGAGAAAATAATAAACCTAACATAAACTAAGCCTATGAGAATGAGCCTCTCAATGTTCTCTTATAGAACATCCTTGTGACTCTTTGTTGTCCTTCTTCTTGTCTCTTCATATTCCTTTTGTTTATCTTTTATTTTCCCTCTTCAACTTAAAATGACTTTATTAATTTTTCTATGGGCTCCTTAAAATCATTTTAATACCTTATGAAATAATTAAATTAAGTTTTTATTTGATTTGACAACTTAAAATATATTTATTTAATTGACTTCTAATGTCCCAAAAATCTTACCTCACTACTGCTGCTGCTCTATGTTTATTTTCTTCCTCTTAGCAAATATGTCAAATCTAAAAATGAGTAGAAGAGTTAGTGTTTTAGTGTTTAATGGACCAATTATGATTTGCATATTTTTATTATGTCTTTAAGACGATTATCTCATATTATTATCTCTTGGCATATGCGAATGATAAACGAAGTACTGCTGTTGCTGTTCTTGTTCATTATCTGTGTGCACTAACCAATTAATCTATGAGGTAAACATTTGGGTAAATGAATCGATGCATATAGACAATAGATAAGAACAACAAAACTCCTTGTATTATTCGCATATGCCAAACATATTACATTATGCTTCCATAAGATGATTACAATGATTACCTGGAGGGTGTATATATACATCCCGAGGAACCTTCCCGAAGGTGTCCGTCGGCTACATACAACATGTTGGCTACATAACAAGAACCTTCCCGAAGGGGCATATACCAACAAGATACATCCTGACACACACCCTGTTGGCTACTCAATATCTATCGACAACATCATCCCCCCCAAAAGAAAAGTCATCTCCAGACGACAATTACAAAATATCTGAGACAAATTAACAAACGAAATATGTTAACTGACTAACTACAACAAGATAGATCTGCCACATCACTTTCACATTCGTCCTATGCCTACACCAAATTGGTCTCCAACCCACATTGCATCTGTAGCCTCTGCTAACACAATACTGTTCCTTAGTCAAGCTGACTTGGATAGCCTCCCGTGTTACTTTCTCTGCTTCCAACTTTGGATACACTCAGCCAAGTGTCACTGTACTGCCTTCAACTGGATGATCAGCTTCTCCCAAGCTCTCTATGCATCCACCAAGACAGTTTCATGTCCAACCCCTACTCTAAGTGTATCACCCCTCTCGAAATGCTTGCTCCGTTGATCTTTCCATCTCTGGCACACTATGCCTACAACAGCTCCAGGTCTCAGGTCATACTTCCACGACTGATAACCGCAACAACCGGGGGTCTAGGGGATAACGCCCCTAGCAGGGTTGAGGGGCAGTGCCCCTGCGGGGTCCTGGGAGCATGATACAGGGTGGGGTCGAGGGGTAGCGCCCCCTCTGCCAAGACCAAATTAGCCCTTCGAAACCCACACAAAACTGCATGGAACACACTGTTTTGTGATTTTCTTTTGATCTCACACTCTTTCTGGCATGCTTATGGCTTTCCCTTTGCTTTGGCATCATGCGTTACTCATTCTGAACATTTTTTATTTGTCGACTTTTTTAATTTTTTTTTAATTTAGAAAACCTCCTGTCACCCTTCTTCTGTGCTGCCAATGTATAGCTACACCATGGATTACTTCTGCCATAGCCGTACCCCGTATGGCCTCTCAACTCCTTTCTTAGTCATACAATGGAATGAACCCCTGTGTATAGTGAAATGTTCTAGGCTGCCATACTTGATACCTTCATTACACTCCATACTTGTAATATGGGACCATACGGTGTCTCCAGAGTTGCTTTATGCAACTGTATGGTGCTAAGAAGACTACATTCGCTTGGTAGAAAGGGTCGTACGGTTGATACTATGCCTCCTAATTTTTTAAAAAGTGACTCCTCATGCCGTACGATGCAGACTAATGTATGCCCTCCATACTACATCGTCTAGAAAAGGAGGCATAAACACTTAAAGATTATGCCGTCAATTACATACCATACGGTGATCACTTTCAAGCCGTACAGTGCAAACTAATGCATGACCCCGTATGATATGGGTGTCGTACGGTACTTTTTCATCATTTTTTTCCCTCTTTTCATTTTTTTTCCTCTCTTGATACTACTGCTCCTTGATATTCTTAGCTGACACGTGATAAATTTTCAACTTACACCCGTTCATTGTTTCTGAAACTTCCTGTCCATCTAGCATCCATAACTTGATTGCTCCATTATTGCCTACTTCCCGAATCTGATATGGTCCGACCCACTTAACTTTGAACTTGCCTGGTTTGATCTTATTCCGGTCGTTGTACTTCAACACCCATTGTCCCGATTGAAACTTGTGTAGTTTCAAGTGCTTATCGTGCCATGCTTTGCACTTGTTCTGTATCACCTCCGTGGCCCATTGTGCTTGCGATTGTTGAAGTTTATTTAAGTTAGACGATCTCTCCCTCAAGTTTTCTTTATTGCCTAGTTTGTTCTCGACACTCGGTACCATGATTTCCTTCGGCTGCCACTCCTTGCCGTCAATAACTGTATTCTTGATTTTAGAACCTTCACTCCGTACTGCTGCAGCTTCTATTAAACCCTTCCTCTTTGTTTCCTGTGCAGACCATATGATGTGTCTTCCTTGTTGCTGGCACCTTTCTGCTAAATTCGTGGTTCAACGTAACACTTTCTTTCTGTGCGGTCGTACGGTGGAATCTTTCCTTCTTCTGGGTTCGTATTGTATGTTCTTCCCTTCACTTCAGTCGTAACTGCCTTTTCTTCTTCCGCTTCTCTTTATTCCTTCGGACATTCATTTCCTTCTTCTTTCTTAACTTTGTCGACCCTTAACATATTACAGCTCGAAAAGAGCTCGTAATCCTCCATCTACCAGTGAAAAAGGTCATTCAATGAGTCTAAATCATCCTCACTTGACCCTCCTTCTAGTCTCAATACTCCCTCTTTATCAGCTTCCATTCTCTTCTTCCCCTCGTCATCCCCTCCACCTTCGCCTTTGGAATCCGACGACGCTGCCTCCTCACCTACCATTTGTGTGTGCAGGTCAATTATGAATCTTCTGCCTCTGCGCTCCATTGATAGAGTATTCTTCTTTCAATCATGCTTAACCTTTGCTTGCACTAGCCATCCACGACCCAGAATAGCGTCATACCCTCTTCTTCAGCGGAATGACGACGAAGTCGAGCAGGAATGACTGTGTTCCAATTGTCACTAGTTGTGCCATGAGGACTCCCAACGGTTTGATCCCGTGCTGGTCTGCCATCAATAATTGGAATGTAGGTGGCCACAGCGTCGGCTGTCCCAAGCTTTTCCAGGTGTCCTCTGGTATCACGTTGACACCGGACCCTCCGTCCACAATCGTGTCTGTCAAAACAGTTCCTAGAATTCCCATTTCGATGACTGTCGGATGCTGTCCAGATGAGAGGGCTAGCAGCATTAGATCCTCTACACTTGTGCCACTCCCCTTCTCCCTTTTGTTCACTGTACTTGCTCCACTTTCCTGCTCCCTTCCGTGTTCTCCTGGTAGTTTAGCAGCTGGACCAATGTTTGTGAGTGCTGTACGGAGTTGAGGGATAGTGAGCAAGAGATCGTTGATTTTAACTGGTACCAGTAGTGTCCCTCAGGTGTTCTTTCTCTGCCTGAGTTGTCTTCTGAATCTCTGCCTACACTTCCTCTAGTCTCTTCTTTTCTTCTGTTAGGTCAGGGTACACTTTCGCTTGCTTCTGTGTGATGGCCAAAATCTCCTCTTCATCCCTCTCGACGGTGATCAAATTAACTCCCGACTTGGGGCACTTAGCATCTTCATGATCGCCGGGTCCGCACCACCTACATAATAATTTTGGTGTGTTTGCTATTGTACAGTCACAGGCAAAGTGGCCCCACAAATTACATGTGTGGCATTGAACTATGGGCTGGCCATTTGCATCGTATTGAATTCGACTCCTGCTGCTATTATCGTTGTTTTGACCTCGCCGATTATTTTTGTATCCTCTTGACTTGACACCCTCCGTACTGGTGTTTCCGCTCCCTCCTGACGTGGAAGCCTCCTATGTCAGGAACACTTGCTGAGGTCCTTATGTTTTCATATTGAAAGGTCATTCCTTAGTAGAATGTCCCATGATCTGAAAAATCTTGCAGAATTGGTCCTTCGGACAGGATCCCTTTGTATGGCCTTCTTTCTTGCACTCGGTGCACCATAGCTCATTTCCCTTGGTCTGCATGTTTTTAAATTCTTTCATCATCCAAATCATATCCTTTTGGAGAGCGCGGACCTTCTTGTTGCCTTTTTCATCATCACTACTCTCTTCTTTTGAAGACGCGTCGTCATCGGACTCGGATGAACTACTCTTCTTTTTCTTTTTTGTCTTCTACTCACTTTCCAGGTTCATTGCTCGATTGCATGCTTCAGTGTATGATGACAGCGGCACAATCTTCATCTTCTTCTGCAATTTTGGGCGTAGGCTTTCAATGAACCATCTCTTTTGTAGCCCATCAACTGGCTTATTCTCCATTTTATTGATCAAGTCTTTTAATTTCCTCGTGTAGACTCGGACTGTTTCATTTTTCCCCTATTTTGTATTGTATATCTCCGCTACAATTTTGTTATCGTCCCGCAACAGTTGAAATTCTGCAATGAACTTTTTTTTGATGTTGTCCCAATCGGTTAACTTTTGGGATCTGTATCGGCGAACCAATCAATTGCAACACCCCGTAGGGTGGTCAGAAACTGCCGTACCCATTTGTTTGTATTTGTTATGCCATTCGCCCTCCAAATCGTTTCGCATGTTTTACAATGTCAGATCGGATCGGCTGCTCCATCACCATCAAATTTTGGCAAATTTTCTTTTGGTCTTGCCATTATTACTGGATGTTGTGTAGGGGCACTGTTTGGTATTGCAACACCGACGTTCTGTATTCCAGTACCAATGCTTTGTATTCCGACACCAACACTTTGTATCCCGACACCAACGCTTTGTACTTCGGCACCAACGCTTTGTATCCCGACACCAACGCTTTGTACTTTGGCACCAACGCTTTGTATCTTGACACCAACGCTTTGCACTCTGGTACCAATGCTTTCTATCCTGACACCAATGCTTGGTATCCCGACAGCTATGCTTTTTGGTGAAGAAGGGTCGCTGTTAAGAGAATTTGTTTGTTCTGGAAGTATATCGTGGACAAAGAGTTCACTCTACGCTTGTGCTCCCTCGGCACCCTGAGCCATGCGAGTCGATTCCCTTCTGTTTGGATTCTCTTCCCTTGGCGAATACAAGTTCAAAAACTCCTCCCTTGCTTCTTCCACCAACTCCACCCGTTGTCGAGTCTCCTCAAACAATTCTTTCGCGCTTTTGTGTTTGTCAACAATCTTTTGGAACCTCCTTCCGCATTTAGCTTACTGTGGTAGAATTAAATTTCCTTGTGCTGTGCGTATTTCATCCTTTTCTTTTAGCTTATTCTTATTCTTGTTCAATTGATTCAGCATTAGTCTTCATTTCTTTGCCACCACTTCACACATTCCCCCGTTTGGTTAGCGTCATGCACCTGTCGTTATGACCCCATCAACAGTGGCAGATGTTGTCCCATGGGTAGTGGCTGAGGGTGTCCCATCGACAATAGATGTTGTTGTATTGACAACCACTCCAGATGTTGCTTTCTCCACGGTCGTGACAGATGTTGTGTCTCCTATAGCTTTGACCGAGGGCTTGCCTTCCTAGGACTGTACGCCAGACCCTGTTGTACCAGCAAAGCTAGAGTTGATAGAGTTGCTGGCACCAGAGTCCGAACCCCAAGTTCGTTTGGATGTTATTGGTTCAGATGCTGTGCTCACTATTTCATCTTCCTTGTTGACAGAGGCATAGTCAGAGCAGCCCGAGAGAATGGAGGTGATAGAGCAAGTGATAGGCAGTAGTTCTAGCTCATTCCTGTAGAGATCGGACCATACATTCAGTCCCCAAGTCATGGAGGAGTCCCTCTAGGACCGGTAGCCATATCAGAGCCATAGGAGGTGGCAGTTCCACTGTTGGAGGGTGTGTCTAGGAAGGAGGAGGTAGCACCAGATGTGGACATGGTTACCACAGCAGTAGTAGAGACGAATAGTGATGAGGAGTGGACCATGGATGATGTGCCAAAGGAAGATTATGAGTCGGATAAGGACAAATGCAGAGATTACCTCAGGACTATGCGGGCTGCACTGTAGAAGGGACACAATGTGCCATTGCAAGCTATGACTCGGCAGAGAGAGTGGCATTTGGTTCGGGCTTATATCAGGGGGATTTTTTCGTAGCGGTTCCGTTCATGTTTTGAGAACAGAGGATGGCTAGCAGTCGAGACATCAGAGATGTTGGCAGATTGGGCCAACGAGCTGGAGTTGGGTCTGTGCAACACTTCCATGGAGAAGCTAGCACACGAGATAGAAGGATTGTACAAAGAAGTCTACTATGCTCGCAGGCGTGCAGAGGTGGATAGGGCAGCAAACAGGGTCACAGCAGAGAGGTCTCTGACAACAGAGAAGGAGGCTAGAGAAAAGGTAAATGCAGATTTGGCTAGCCAGAAAGCAACATGGGCAGCTGAGCGTGCAACACTGTTACGGGATAAGGAAGCGACTGAGCAAGAATTACAGTTAGCAAAGACCCAGGCTATGGATGCAACGCTTCTCCTGAAGGTAGCCATAGATGTTAACACACGGATTCAAAAGGATTTGAGCATCCAGACGGAGCAAGTCTATGAATTGCGCCGGCAACAGCATTCTTCAGGATCACAACCTCCTCTCTAGTGTATATTCTTTCTCTATTGTATTTTGTGGTCTCCTATTTTTGTTAGTTTTGAAGTCACCAGGAGACGATTTTTCTTTTGGGCGGGGATGATGTTGTCGGTAAAGATTTTGTAGCCGACGGGTAGATTAGTATTGTTATGTAGCTGATGGACCCCTTCGAGAAGGTTCAACGAGAAGTATTTATACCCCGTCTGAGATCATTGTAAAGCATCTTATGCTCTGTATGGAATCTCTTGGCATATGCGAATGATAAACGAAGTATTGCTGTTGCTGTTCTTGTTCATTATCTGTGTGCATTAACCAATTAATCTATGAGGTAAACAGGGATATCATAGTCTTCTCTCCCCAAGGTTGCTTTCCCTCAAGAAATCTCAACTAAATCTTGAGTTAGCTCAATATAACCAAATAAATTCTAGGATCCCAAATATGTTTGAAATTGCTTTCCTATGATCTAGCTGATCTACACTGATGCAACTATAGATTTCCAAATTAGCATTTTTGGTTTCACTGAGAAGCGATCTATGTCATGTCCCCAATTTCTGCCCTTCCTTAGTGACAACATTTCTAGCAGGGTTGATCTATTATCTGGTTCCCTTAGGCCAACAAAGCGTAGAGTGAACCAACCCAGGGGCTTTGAGAGTCATGCATGAGCTTCCCAAGTAGTTTGGAGCAGTAGACAATAGTTTCCTACAATTTAGGAGGGATTCCTAATTTGTAGGGATTGACTAGGAGTGGTCTAGGAAGCATTTGGAGACCTCGGCGAACGTTTTGGAAACTTAGAGTGCATCTCCTATTTTTTAGGAGGCATTCCTATTTTTTAGGAGGAACTCCCCGTTCAGTGACAGTTCTCTCAGAGGTGCACATAGTAGGGGAGAGTCATTGGGACTCAATTTTGGTTGATTGGGTTTGTCTCCTACTTTTTAGGAGCATCCCTAGATTTTAGGGATGGACTACCAGTTGACCCATCTTGTTCGGCATCAGTCACAGACAAGTTAGAAGGTCAGATTCATGTTTGATTGGTCATTTTGGGTCTTTTGTGACCATTTGGGAAATATTTTAATATATTTAAATATTTCCTAAGTTGGTGATTAAATAAATTAAATAAGGTTAAGTTTTAGCCATTTTGGAGTAATAAGGGGTTTTTTTGGCCTCATCTAGATGCGCATCCTATGGTGTGATAGCTCATTGGAAAGGTCTCAAAATTCTCTAAATCTTTCTCTTTGGTCTCAGGGCATTTCAGTGAATGGAATTCTATCTATGAGGAAAAAGGTCATTTTCTAGTAACATGACCACTTTAAAATAAGAAATTATAACATTTTCACTACACAACACCACTTGGAGACACTTAGGGTTCGATTTGCAATTGAGAGGGGGTTATAAGAAGATGGAAGCTTCATTCTAAGATTATCTTTTGCATATTGAAAAACTTGTTTTTGTGAATTGGCTCTGAGAGAGCAATTCTTCATCTGGGACGCAAACCCCAGGTTCTGGATTGGCTAGGACGTAGCCCTCAGCAATTATTGGCATTGGATTCTTCAGATAGTGTGCGTTGCTATCAGGGATAGAGTACACCATTCTTTATTGTGGATTCAGGTTGCAGATTTATGGTTTCAGCATTACAGATTGATTCTTTCAGCTGGGACGTGATTCCTTGCAGTCTTACGGCTGCCATTTGCAGCAGTTTGGCATCATTGTTGGATGTAAGCTCCTTGGAACTACATTGGATTTATTATTTGGCTTTATAAATCAGAAATTTGCCTGGTACGATTTATAGCAATTCTAATTTGGCTCTATGTTCTTATTTATTTTCAGTCGCCTCTCATGTTTATTGTTCATTATTCATTACTATTGTGAAAACTATCAAAAAACACAGAACAAAAAAAAAACCTTCTGCAACTTCTGTCTATTCTCAAAGACCATCAAAGAAATCACAGGAAAATATAGCTTATTAATTTAAAAACTAAAGCAGATCAGCAAGGGCATCCCAGGGATATCATAGTCTTCTCTCCCCAAGGTTGCTTTCCCTCAAGAAATCTCAACTAAATCTTGAGTTAGCTCAATATAACCAAATAAATTCTAGGATCCCAAATATGTTTAAAATTGCTTTCCTATGATCTAGCTGATCTACACTGATGCAACTATAGATTTCCAAATTAGCATTTTTGGTTTCACTGAGAAGCGATCTAACAATCTCACAAAGTCTTGGATCCCAAGCCATTGTATTATGAATTAATCTGGAGCGTACCTCAACAAGTTATCAACACATCATCCATCTCAAAATTAGTGTTGTAGGCAAACACTTCAATTGTTCTTCCATGTGAGAACAAAAATCAGCTTGTATGCAGGTTCAGAACAAATAATTACTGTCATAAGTCACATGATTCTTTACCCCAAACGGACTTAGGATGACTGTAGTTTCAATTTTTTTGACTGAAATCACTTTCCAACATACTCCAATACTCCAGTGGTCTCAAAATACTCAATATTTCAGCTTATCAAACATAGAAACAACTACGTGTAATCTAACTTTATCAAAACAAGCAACTTTGAAGTAATACAGTAGATGCAGATATGCAATTTCTCTGCAAAGAAATGAATGGTGAGAAATGCACATAATCAGCTTTGAAGAGGTTGAAAAAGGCTCCCTAGAAAACTCCAACTGCTTACAATCTTAAGTTCAATTTTTTTTTATATCAATTTAAAGCTTTTTAGTAGCTAATTTTGTATTTTTATAGGAATTCGGTTACTCAAAAATTTCCATAGTTTTCTATGTGATGCTATGTCGCAGAACAGCATTTTCTGTCCTTATGGATGACCCAACCATGCTTACATATTTCTTTGTTGCGGGTTACATTTTCTGCCAGGTACTATCCCTGTGGAATCCAAGAATCTCAATAGAGTGTGACATTTTGAGGAATTGCTATGAAGCCATTGCTTTGTATGCTTTCGGTAATTATCTAATTGCTTGTTTAGGTAAGAATTATCTTTTGAATTTCACTCATTTATTACTTTGTTTCCAATCCCTGTGGAATCCAAGAAGTTTTATAGAGCATTACATTTTCAGGAATTGCTATGATGCTATTGCTTTGTATGCTTTTGGCAACTATCTAATTTCTTATATAGGTGAGAATTATCTTTTGAATTTCCATTTATATTAGCTAGCCTATCATGGCCTTCCTACATTATCGTGTATGCCCTTTTTCATAAAGCAATTTTCTATTTCCATTTTTAATCAGGCTCAAATAACCATTCTTTCAAATAACCCTTTTCCTTTTATATCTATTAACACTGACAGTACCATAATAAATGCCAACTTGATGCACTTGGAGATTCCAAGATGGAAGTAGGGAAAGATTTTAGATTTGATATGTCACCAACAATTTGATTGTTGTTTGCTGGAAAGTACCTCCCAATTATTAAAAAAATCCTACCAATTCAGTTTTACTCAAAGGACAATAGGATGCTTTTTTCCTGTAGTGTGTGTTTCTCTCCTAAGGAATTCATTTCATTGGACCATACAATGCCATCCATTTTATTCATTCTTTCCTCATTTCACAAAAGGTTTGTGTTAATTACTTTGAAGAATTAGAATATGCCTGTTCTCATTGTAAGTAGACTGGAACCTACACAATCATTTTGATGGTTATATTTTCCATCGTCAAAGACAAAAGAATGCAGTAAAGGATCTTGATTGTGACCATCTGAATTAATTATTGGGCCATATGCTCCTTTTTTAAAAGGTGCAATAAAGGATATAATAACTTCTATTTACCAAGGAATATTTCTAGGAATACAAATGTTGCATTAGAACAAAATACAAATTTTTAGGAAAATTTTATTTGGAAGTGTCATGAAAGAGCTGCCTGATATTTTTTGTTTTAATTCTGACTTCTCTGTTTGGTATTTTGTCAAACACTTGCCATGGAGTATCTCATATGCTATGCATTCATATAGTTTTCCAAGAGCTTGATTCAGTATGACAAACATTTGTCATGTATTTCACAAGCATTGACACCACAATTTGTAGTATGCTGGCCTGAACATAAGAAATTAAATACTTGACATGCACAAAAATTGATTTCTTATATAATCATGTTTTTATGCTTCTTATTCCAACGGAACTCCCAAATTCAGCACTGAAAGTATGCAACTATCAAGAACCTCTTGAACTCCAACCAAAACTATCTTTGTATACTCATGTCATGCATTGACTAATTGCCCAATGCATAGTTGAAGACACGCAACTTATCACCAAGGACCAAAAAGAAAGATTGGTGATTACTTGACAACTTTTTGGCAAAAAAATTAGCAACACAAAAGATTGCTTCTTTTTAAACAGAAATACAGTTTGTTTTGTGCAAAATTCACTGAGGAGATGCATATAATGAGTTAGTAAATGAGTAAACAAAAGAAACAAGCCAAGTCAAGAATATTTATATGCAATTTGGGTACAAAATGGAATTGCCATATGGAATGTTGATGGTTAGTAGTCTGATAGTTTGAAGGAAAATTAAAATAGAAAATTGTCTTTGTAAAAATATATGTAAATACAAGACAACATCAAAATAGTCTACATCTTCCTCTTCCTCTTTTCTATGACCACTATTATATTCTTGATGGACGAAACTTCGATGAAGAGAGATTTGGTGGTGAGAATGTCGGCAAAGGGGGGCTCGGATATGAGTACCTCGGCAACAGGAGCCTCGGTGAAGGGTGCCACGACAATGGGAGCCTCAGCGAAGAGTACCTCAGTGAAGGGAACCTCGACAGAGAGTAACTCAACGAAGGGAACCCCAACCATGAGTACCTCAGCGAAGGTAGCCTTGGTAGAGAAAGCTTCAACGGAGAGTACCTCAATGGCAAACAAAATTTTAGTTGCAGATAAAACCTTGGTGGCACACAAAACCCTGATTGAATCCTCAATTATGGATAGAGCCTTGGCAGTGAGCAACGTCTCAATGCTAACAGACGTAGCTACTGCAACGAATGCAACCACAATGAAAGACACACAATGGTGATGGAGACAACCACGATGACATCGATAGGCACAACTACTGCGACGGGCACAAACTTGACGATGGACATAGACTCGGCGTCAGTGAATGACACAATGTCGGTGAAAAACATGATGATGGACTCGGCAACGGACACAACGGCGGTGACGAAAATAGACACAATGACGATGATGGACATAGTTATGGTGACAACAACAGTTACAATGACGATGATGGACATGACGACAGACACAGTGACGGTGACAAAAACAGACACAATTACAGTGACAGAGATTGCAACAATGATGACAACAAACACAACTATGGTGACAGACACAACAACAATGATGGATATACAACCTTGGTGATGGACATGACCACGATGATGGACATAGCTTCGGTGACAGACACAGCCTCGACAATAAACACCACCTCTGTGACGAACACGACCTTGGGGACGAACACAACCTCGATGAAAAATTGAGCCTCAGCAACAGACATAGCTTCTATGATGGACACACCTCAGTAACTAATAGAACTTTCACGACAGATAGTGCCTCAGCTACGAGCACAACTTTGGTGATGGGCACAACTTGATCCGTCCATGTCTTTACAAGTTCCATGCAAGTAACATCTTCATTTTTTAGGTGTTCTCTCCATGTTAGTGTTGTAAAAAGATTTAGCAAATCTTCTTGGAGAAGCCCTATAATCATGCCTTCATTCTCTTCACGTAATGCATCACCCTTATCATTGTTATCCATTTTCTCCCACTTGTGCAAATGAGATATTAGTTTTTCTTCACAATGCTTAAAAACACTATTGATCAATTTATGTGCTGCTATAGAGGGGACACATTCTAGAGTATGAACAACCCATACCATAGATGTGATGGGTTGAGATATTTCATCCATAAGACTTTCCATAGCAATTGAAATCTTAGTATCACAATCTTCCTTGATGGTGACCGAGAAGTGATGAAACATATGATGGAATAAATTTTGCAATTTGAGATCTAAGAGGAGGTTACTTTGACATTTGCACAATTCTCCAATATTGTAGATCTCCTTCCAAAAGGGTCACTACTAAAGTTATTAAGACCCTAAAATTTGTTAACTATCAAATGCAATATCTCTATGATCTTGTTATCATCATACAGTGCTTTAGGAGCCAAAATTCTCAAGACCTCATTGAGACATGCTGCAACTACCAACCTTTTTTACTTGTAATGGTGTATCAAAAGCTTGGGTTGACTTAATGCATCCTTAATTGGCGAGAGGATTCTGTATAAATCTTGAAGGTAATTGGTTCACCTTACACAAACATACTTCCAATATATCTAGTGGAAGGTCAACATCCTCGTTGAGCTCTTTGCCAATCTTTGGTAATGCCTTCAACCACCACTCTCTATTGCTGTTCGGTGCCATAGTTTGATCCAAATACCAAAATCTCTCAATCATCCAACCAGGCTAGCAAGATCACCAGCTTTGATACCACCGGAAGTGAAAGATCTTCCCTACTTGGCTATTCTGTTTTTGGTGGGATTCAACCCTCACCCTATTCCGTTGGTGTATTACTTGGCTTGGATCTGGCAAATCAGAGCACCATCACTATTTGCAACTGTAATCTTTGTTTGGTGCCAAATTGATGGTTTGTGCGTATTCAATCTTCAATGTTTATTTCATTTGGTAAATTGAAGGTATTTATAAATCTCTGCATTTTATTGTAATGCTCAATCCGTACACATCTCTGTCCATATGCCATTGTTATTCATTGGCATAACTCCACTGTACGGCCCCTAGTCCGTATGGACACCATCACTACTCACCATATGGTCCCCCAGTCCATACAAACACCACTACTACCCACCTTATGGACACCACTACTACTCATCAGTCCTCCTTCCCTAGCTATGTGAATCATCATATGGCCTCTAGTGAGTCACCCACTATACGCTGTCTAGTTTCCCATTTCGTACACATATGACATGCTCTCTCCCCTGTCTCCACCGTACATCATTCCTCCCCTAAACCATACAACTGCTAACTTTAGACATACTAGGTTGTACACCATCAACCATTAGCCAACTCCTCCGTTAAAATCGTGGCCTCCTAGCTCGTAGAAGTACCTCCCACGTTCAAAACATCACAGTGGTATCAAAGGAGTTGCCCTCAGGTGACAACCTCCTTTGGGAAGTTATTGTCTTCGGGTTGAGATCCCCCTCGGAACGAGATTGCCTTCGGGCCAAGATCACCTTTAGGCCTAGTTTGCCTTTAGGACATTACAGTGGTATTAGAGAAATTGCCTTCGGGTCGAGATCCCCTTCGAGAAGTCATTGTCTTTAGGTCAAGATCCCCTTCGGGCCGAGATTGCCGTTGGGTCAAGATTGCATCCGGATAGAGATCCCCTTTGGGTTGAGATTGCCTATAAACAAAGGTCTCCTTTGGGACGAGATCCCCTTTGGGCCGAGATCGCCTTCAGGCCAAGATCCCCTTTGGGCCAAGATCACCTTTAGGTCGAGTTTGCCTTCGGGACATTACAAACTACACAACTAACATAAGATTCAAATGGAAACTATGCAAATACGAGACATTTCCACCCCAAAATCGCCACTGAAGCATCTGGAAAATAAAATATTGAAGAGTTAGAAAGAAAGGTGAAAACATATTTTAATTTTTATATCCTCATCATGCATGTGAAAGACTCCAAAATTCCAAAATATTCTACTTGGGGTTTGATTGTTTCTTCCTCTCTTGGCTGTGACTAGAGAGAACAATTTGCCCCTTGCATTTTCATAAATGCCCGATTTAGAATAAATGAGGTCTCTCACCTCAACCTTAGGTATCATACATTATATGCACTTAGTGAGAGCCTCCATGACCCCTTCATTGGGATCCGAGTAGGATGGTGAGAAGCAAAACAAGGGTTGAGGAAGTACCTTACTACATGAATGGGTTGCTGGAGTTGATTGTTTCACCTGTTGGTTCCTCAAATTGTTGGTTAGATTCCTATGAGTCTTGCCTACTCGATGCTGGGAAGTCCAACACAATTTGGCCAACGGGTAGGGTTTGAGCTAAGAAACTAAACCCTCTTTACTTTAGGATTTGTTAACCTAGATGGGTATACCTAATGAGAATCTTTTGATGCCATTTATATAAATTTTATTGCTTGATGCCCTTGGGATAGCAAGTAATTCCCAAGGAGAAATCAATGATGTAGGGCTATATGCTTTATTGAATGGATGTTTCTGAAGGTGTTTGAACTAGTGTAACGAGACTCGAACTCGGCTCGGACTTGGCAAGGGTAACTTGACTCGTGACCCGGCTCGGCGGTGACTCGGCAAAGTGAAAAAACTTCGAAATTTTGAGATTTTTTAGGATTTAAAGAACATTCCATGCACCCATTATTGAATAAAGCGTAAAGACACAATAACATCATTAAATAGAAGATAATTTGATCATAATGCACATGCCACATACTTAAAGTTAAAAACTTAAAACTTAAAAGTCAAACATCGATTACATATGTACAATACTACAAACTACAAAGTTACAAACTTACAAAGGTAAATTGCTAAAAGTAAATACTATATTACTAGTAATTAAAGTCAAACTAAGATAAATCCATGCAAACCATCAAAATGTATATGTATTATCATTTATGCATTATGAAATCCAACACATCAAGATTCAATAGTCATCATCAAATTCAAATGTTCCAAATGCTGATCATATATTAAGTTACTATTAAACTGTTAAACAAAAAGTTAAAACAAGACTATAAGTCTACAGCTATGGCTCCTAGTTGGAGTCCTCATCATCATCCTCATCCTCATCGTCATCCTCATCCTCATCCCCAACCTCAGGCTCAGGCTCAGTATAATCTACAAAATGCCTCTTAGTAAGGCGTCTAAGGTAGGTCCTGGATGTCTCAGTAGCCATAGCATCAGCTCGTGAGGTGCCTTTAGGATCAAGTGTACTCTCTGCCTCTAGCTCTGCCAATGTCTGTGAGCTGCTACTAGGAACAACTGGAGCTCTCTGGTCCTCTGCTGTCATAGCCACAGCCTCAGCCTGGCCCTCTCTATCTGCCTGGTCAAGCCACTGTAGGTCCTCATCATCAAAGACAAGATCAATAGCCTCAGTGATCCAATCAGACTCTGGATCAACCTCCTCTAGAGTAATCGGAGAGGTGTCACTATCCAAAATCTCCCTGATCCTAATGCACAGGTTGTAGTGCACAAAGACTAGACTATTCATTTTCTGCATAGACAACCTGTTACGCCTCTTCGAGTGGATGTGCTCGAACATGCTCCAGTTGCGCTCACATCCAGAAGCGCTACTTGGCTGGCTCAAAATGTGGATGGCGATTTGCTGAAGGTTTTTGATTGAAGGCCCAAACATTTGCCACCATCTATTTGAATTTTGAAAAAAGGAAAACAAAAAAAATTAGTCTCATTTCAAAATTTGAACTTTAAGTTTAAAGCTAGAAATTTATAAACTAGATTGTATAAGGCTTAAGCTGCAATCTTTACTTGGCTGCAATTTTGTACGACCTTCTTTGCAAATTTGACTTGAAAAAATGGGCCCTGATGCATTATTATAGGCATCCATCTCAAGCAATATATCTGTGGGATTAGGGGACATCTTCGATACCACTGTGTATAGGCCACTAAGAACCTCCTCATTTTCCTTGAAATCATCAAAGAAACGGTATGCCGGATTGAGGTAATAGGCTGCTGCGTGGATGGGCTTATGAAGCTGATTTTGCCATCTCCTATCAATTATGTCCCAAATAGGGCCATAGCTTTCCTCAACTCCTACATATTTGGCCTTAATAGTCTCCTTGACCTTATCCATGCCCTCATAAATGTAGCCCATAGAGGGCTTCTCGCCATCAGCAACTCGTAGGAGGGCTACAAGGGGCTCGGTGATCTACAAAACAATTAAACAAGAAAACAATTTAGTGAATGTTGAAACTTTGCAAAGTTGCACAATGAAAATAAAACAAAAATATGTATGAGACAAATTAATTTATAAAATTTTAAGACTTAAGCTTTTAAAATTTAAAATTCAAATTTAAAATTACCTCCACAATCTTCGAACATGGCTCCCAAAAATCATCATCATCATAAATGCATTTTGTTGCATCTATCCCTGCAGGGCTGCTCGCAAAGGAGGAGGAACTCTATTCTAGACCAACAAACATGCACCTCAACTCTAACCTTGAACTCAGCAAGGATTTTAGTGTGATAAAGTTAGAGGTAAATCTTGTGATACCAGGATGAGCCAACTCCTTTCCCTTCGTGTATTTTCTCATAGTGTTGAGGACCAAGGCATGATTATAGATGAACTTACAAAGATTTTTGGCCTTGGTAACACATGATTTCACCCATACAAGCTTGCCAATATCCTCTAACATGAGGTCGATGCAATAGGCCGCACATGGAGTCCAAAAGATTTTTGGGTGTCTCTCCATCAATAGTTTTCCTGCAGCAATTTTAAATTAGTTAGATAGATAGATAGATAAAATTTTAACATCCACGAGACTAAAAATAGCCTATGGGACAATGAAAATCTTTGATGTATTAAAAAACTTTTAAATTTTCAAAATTTAATGAAAAACTAAAACAAATTTTTTAGAAGTAGAACTTAGAAAGTTAGAAGTTCAAATTTTACCTGCAGCAACATAATTAGCTGCATTATCTGTCACCACTTGGACAACATTGTCTTCCCCCACCTCCCTTATGACCTCCTCAATAGTCTCACATAAGAATTTTGCATTTTTCACACATGAGGAAGCATCTATGGACCTCAAAAACATGGTGGATCCTGAAAGTGAAAATTAAACAAAATAATTATCATTCAAGAATCAAGAATCAATACTCAATAAAATAAAATTTTCGTTATTCAATAATAGTATACATTAAATTTTAGACTTCAAGAAGTAGAGAATGATGAATTACCTCCGCTAGAAACAAGAAAATTTAGGAGGGTTCTGGACCTTCTATCTGTCCATCCATCTGTCATGATGATACACCCCTTTTGGCTCCAAATCTTTTTGTGGTCCTCCAACTCAAGTTTCATCTCCTCAACCATATCTAGCAAGAGGGGGCCACTCAACTCATTTTCAGTGGGGGCTTTGAACATCGCACCACAGATGGAAACTGCATCAATCATCCCCTGCCAATAAGGAGTCCTATTACATTTATAAAAACATTTTAATTAGCATATTTCAAATTTTCAAACATCAAGTTAAAAGTATAAAATTGAATATAAATTTTAAAACTTAAAACGTAAAACAATCAAATATAAATGAAGTTGAAAACTTGAAGTACCTGGCTGCTATAAATGGAATGTCGCAGAAAAATCAAAACTTGCAAATTGCTCTTACTCCAGCTTCATGTATCTCCCTATTTTAGCCCATGCTCTCAAGTGAGGGTTGTGCATCAAGAGTGGTACGTGGTACAAAAAAGTTGTCCAACTTACTAGATTTTCTGACTCTAGGACGAAGAAGAGCACCACTACTAGAAGGGGCAGCAGCAGTAGCATCACTAGAAGTGCAAGGAATAGATGTAGAAGAAGCACGAGCAACAGAAGCACTAGGACGATAGGGGGGACAGGAAGAACTTCTCCAACACAGCCTACTGACTCAGAAACATTTGCAGATGAGCGTGGAAGGGAACTAGAACCAATCAAAGCTAACTCTTCTAATTGTTTTTTTTATAATTCTTTTTCTTGTTCATATTTTTCCAAGGCTACATAACAAAAACGTTGAGCCTCAACAGATGCAGCTCCACAAGGCTCAATATCATGACCACGTAAGCCAGCAATATGGTATTTTAATCTATTTATCCCCCCACTATTAATGGTTTTGCAAAATAGGCATTTTGTTTGAGTTCTCTTTCTACCCGAAAATTCTATGGTGAACTTCCAACACTCATCTTTTTTGTTGCCTTTAGAGAGCTTGGGTTTTTTACCTCTAGAAGCCATTATGACTTAATTAAGGAACAATATAAAGGTTGCTGCAATAAGACATTTTAGACCAAATATTACCATTTCAGCATTGCATTTTATGAAGATCTAAAGTAAAACAAGAACTCATAAACAAACAAAAAAAATTTATGCAAAAAACCCATAAGCATAGACAAAAAAATCATGAAAATCTAAACAATCAAGTCTTACCTCTTTCAAATGCTTTGGGAAGTGTTGAGAAAAGCTCCTATAAACTCCTTGATGATCTAAATGCAAGCTCCAATGTCACAAATGCAAGCTTTTTTCCTCCTTTTAGCTGGTTGCAAAACAAGAAACCTCTATTTCTCTTCTACCTCTCTCTCTCTTTCTTCTTTTCACTATAGACCGTTACGGGAGCCCTTTTAGGGTTATATGAGTGAGATATGTAAAAAAAAAATTAAAAAAACATGTAAAAAATTATATTTTCAAGGCCCGGTTTCATGCCTGTCGCGGCCGAGTCAAGCAGGCCGGGTCACGCGAGTCACTCGGTGACTCGCGAGTCATGTGAGTCACGTGAGTCACTCCTCGTGACTTGCCGCTAGTGAGTCACGAGTCATTGTGACTCGGCGAGGTCAGCGCAGCTTGCTGACTCGCTTGACTCACGTGACTCGCCACGAGTCATGCTACCCTGGTTTGAACAAGTATGGGTTTAGGAATTGTAGAGAACTCGAGTATGATAAATAATTCCACCAAATTCAATTGACAACATGCTTTAGTGAAATCAATTTAGACCAATTCCTTATCTTGATTGGGAAGAATAGAGTTAATTCAATACAAGATCCAAGATTATCAAAACTCTTCAGAGACAATGTGTGCCAACCATCAATTGCAAGACAAAGAACTTGAATACAAACCCTAGTTCAATTGTTTTTAACTTCAATCTCAGAAGATCAATTGAATGAAAACCACAAAGTTTGTGAATTTGAACTTATGAAAGGATTACATTGAATTTCAATCTATCAATGGCAATGTGAATGCAAGGGGATAATCTATTATGAAGTAATTGGTAAATATTTGCTTGTTATTAACAGAGACTGAGAGGTCTTTATATTCAAAAGAATGGAACGATGTTTTCTTAGGAAACGATTGTAAAGAATATAAAGTTTCTATTCTAGCTAAAAGAAAACTAACAGTTATCTACAGCTCTAAATATTAGAAACATTCTAATATTTACAATAGATTACAAACAAAGAATCATTAACTAATAATAGAAGCTTTTTTATTATCGTAATACCCTCCCTTAATGGTTAATCTATCTACAACACCAAGCTGTCCTCTACATTTGACAAACTTATCAGGACCAAGAGGCTTGGTGAGAATGTCTACAATCTAATCCGTGGTAGGAACATACTACTGGTCTATTGTCCCATCTTCAACTAGCTGTCATATGTAGTGACAGTGAACATCCACATGCTTGGTTCGTTTATGGAAGACTAGATTTCATACTAACTTGATAACGCCTTTGTTATTAACAAAGTGGTCGGTCCTGCTGGTGACTTCTACACATCACCAAGCATCCGACAGAGCCTAGCTTCACAACCTGCCTTGACTGTCCTCTGTATTTGGCCTTTGTAGAATCGCCAAAATTAGTAAGTCTGAAAAGACCATGATCCTCAAGACCCACTACAACAATTGACTAAGTCACCCGATTAGTAATGGTACACTGATGTGAACTGAAGGTACATCCAACTGTGGAGAATGTCACAATAGCTGACTGACTGAGAGTAGATTTAGTTCCATCCCTGAAACATAGTACACATCGAGGAAAATGAGATTCCTCCCAGAAGACTGAATTTGAATGTTGCCTTTACCGATAATGGTGTACTCTTCACCACCAAAAATAACAGAATCTGAGTAAGGCTGATAGTCAGTAAAGTAATCTTTGTGGTGGGTGAAGTGACAAGAGGCACCAAAATCAATGTATCAGGCAGATGACTTCACATGATGTTCATGTCTTTTAGCCATGAAGGCGTAAAAGGTAGATTTTGTCTACTTAGTGTGCTCTGCACTGTTCACTTTGGGCTGTGAATCTGATTGCTTAGATTAGGTAGCTAATAGTTTCTGACATTCAATATTCATGTGACCAAACTTCTGGCAATAGTTGCATTGAATGTTCTTCTGGGATCCTTCTAAAGTTGGAGCAAAGGACTTCTGCTAAGAAGGCTACTGAGACTTGCTTTTATCCTTTTAAAAAGATTTTAGTGTGATAAAGTTAGAGGCAAATCTTGTGATACCAGGACGAGCCAACTCCTTTCCCTTTGTGTATTTCCTCATAGTGTTGAGGACCAAGGCATGATTATAGATGAACTTACAAAGATTTTTGGCCTTGGTAACACATGATTTCACCCATACAAGTTTGCCAATATCCTCTAACATGAGGTTGATGCAATGGGCCGCACATGGAGTCCAAAAGATTTTTGGGTGTCTCTCCATCAATAGTTTTCCTGTAGCAATTTTAAATTAGTTAGTAAACAATGAAATTTTTTTATGTATTAAAAAACTTTTAATTTTCAAAATTTAATGAAAAACTAAAACAAATTTTTTAGAAGTAGAACTTGGAAAGTTAGAAGTTAAAATTTTACCTGCAGCAACATAATTAGCTGCATTATCTGTTACCACTTGGACAACATTGTCTTCCCCCACCTCCCTTATGACCTCCTCAATAGTCTCACATAAGAATTTTGCATTTTTCACACATGAGGAAGCATCTATGGACCTCAAAAACATGGTGGATCCTGAAAGTGAAAATTAAACAAAGTAATTATCATTCAAGAATCAATACTCAATAAAACAAAATTTTCGTTATTCAATAATAGTATACATTAAATTTTTGACTTCAAGAAGTAGAGCATGATGAATTACCTCCACTAAAAACAAAAAAATTGAGGAGAGTTCTGGACCTCCTATCTGTCCATCCATCTGTCATGATGGTACACCCCTTTTGGCTCCAAATCTTTTTGTGGTCCTCCAACTCAAGTTTCATCTCCTCAACCATATCTAGCAAGAGGGGGCCACTCAACTCATCTTCAGTGGGGGCTTTAAACCCCGCACCACAGATGGAAACTGCATCAATCATCCCCTGCCAATAAGCAGTCCTATTACATTTATAAAAATATTTTAATTAGCATATTTCAAATTTTCAAACATCAAGTTAAAAGTATAAAATTGAATATAAATTTTAAAACTTGAAATGTAAAACAATCAAATATAAATGAAGTTGAAAACTTGAAGTACCTGGCTGCTATAAATGGAATGTCGCAGAAAAACCAAAACTTGCAAATTGTTCTTACTCCAGCTTCATGTATCTCCCTATTTTAGCCCATGCTCTCAAGTGAGGGTTGTGCACCAGGAGTGGTATGCGGTACAAAAAAGTTGTCCAACTTAATAGATTTTTTGACTCTAGGACGAAGAAGAGCAGCACTACTAGAAGGGGTAGCAGTAGTAGCATCACTAGAAGTGCAAGGAATAGATGTAGAAGAAGCATGAGCAACAGAAGCACTAGGACGATAGGGGGGACAGGAAGAACCTTCAACATAGCCTACTGACTCAGAAACATTTGCAGATGAGCGTGGAAGGGAACTAGAACCAATCAAAGCTAACTCTTCTAATTGTTTTTTTTTTATTTCTTTTTCTTGTTCATATTTTTCCAAGGCTACATAACAAAAACATTGAGCCTCAACAGTTGTAGCTCTACAAGGCTCAATATCATGACCACGTAAGCCAACAATATGGTATTTTAATCTATTTATCCCCCCACTACTAATGGTTTTGCAAAATAGGCATTTTGTTTGAGTTCTCTTTCTACCCGGAAGTTCTATGGTGAACTTCCAACACTCATCTTTTTTGTTGCCTTTAGAGAGCTTGGGTTTTTTACCTCCTGAAGCCATTATGATTCAATTAAGGAAAAAGGTAAAGATTGCCGCAATAAGACATTTTAGACCAAATATTACCATTTTAGCATTGCATTTTATGAAGATCTAAAGTTATAAAGAAACTCATAAACAAACAAAAAAAATTCATGCAAAAAACCCATAAGCATAGACAAAAAAATCATCAAAATCTAAACAATCAAGTCTTACCTCTTTCAAATGCTTTGGGAAGTGTTGAGAAGAGCTCCTATAAACTTCTTGATGATCTAAATGCAAGCTCCAATGTCACAAATGTAAGCTTTTTTCCTCCTCCTTTCAGCTGGTTGCAAAACAAGAAAACTCTATTTCTCTTCTACCTCTCTCTCTCTTTCTTCTTTTCACTATAGACTATTATGGGAGCCCTTTTAGGGTTATCTGAGTGAGAAATGTGAAATTTTTTTTAAAAAAAAGTTGAAAAAAACTATATTTTTAATGGTCGAATTTTTGCCTGCCGTGATCGGGTCAAGCTCAGCCGGGTCAGAGAGTCACTCGCGAGTCACTCCTTGTGACTCGCCGCTCGTGGGTCACGAGTCATTGTGACTTAGCGAGGTCAGCACGGCTCGTTGACTCGCGCAACTCACATGACTCGCCGTGAGTCACGTTACCCTGCGAAAAACCCACCAAGAATCTATAATTAGAAAAACATTTTGAGCCCAAAAATTAGGGTTTTGAAGAAAACCTAGTCGGTAGCAATTAAGGCAAAAAATTGTAGAAAAAGATGATTTAGGCAGAAAAATGGCTGATTTTTCCAAGACTAGGGGTGTTCTTGCAAGAAACGTAAAGGATCCCAATAATGGCGGGTGTAGCAGAGAAAATTGCGAGCTTTTCCAAGGTCTCAGACGTGATTTTTAGGTTGCAATTTGTAGAAGAATTGACCAAAAAAATCGCAATTTGCAAACAAAAAGAAACTCTATCCAAGTAGTGTTACAGATGGGATTTGGAGCAAAAACATAGATGCGTTTTTTAGCAAAATATCATTCGTGATTTTGGAAGAATAGCTGATGCGAATTTGATAAAAAAAATAAATGTGATTTTTAGCAACAAAAAGTTAGAAGTGTTTTTCCAATTTAAAAAATTGAGTTGCAGATGGACGAAAAACTTACATGAACTAGGGCTCTTTGATGCAAAAAAAATCATGAAACTATAATCTTGAATATAAGGATTTGATAATTTTGACAAAGAAATTATGATTTTCAAAGAAATTTAAAGCAGTGTTCATCCCCTATGGTTTTGGGGTCGTATCCATATTGGGGACAAAACAGGGGCAGATTTTGGCCGTCCCCTGAGTCATCCTCTTTTTGGCAAATTTGGAAACGTCCCCAAAACGACCAATTTTTTTTGGCTAGAAACTTGGGGATGGCCAATAGTACCGCGAACGGTTTTGCCGTCCCCTATCCGTCCTCGAAACTGTTGGCCGTCCCTTTTTTTCAGCCAATCTGGTAAAGGTAAAACACCCGCAAAAGATCATTTTTTCTAATTTTTGCTGTCTGTGTGGCCCGTAGTCATCTGAAAGTTATAATAAAAATATGCAACCCATATTTGGTCCATTAAAACACTAACTCTTTTACTCATTTTTAGATTTGACATACTTGCTAAGAGGAAGAAAAAAAAACATAAGAGCAGTAGTAACAGTGAGGAAAGATTGTATTTAGTATTTACTAGCTATTTTAGTTGGACTCCTCTTTATTTCATTGTGATTTCAACATGATACTTGGAGCCTTTAGGCATTTTGATTTTATCTATATATGTATGTGATATTGTTATAATGTAAGTACCTAGTATTTTCCATTTGATAATATTCCATGTATTGATCTTCTAAAATGTCTATGGTGAATGGTTTATCAATGTTATGATATAGATATTTGAATTTTGTCTCTCTATATAAAAAATTCCATATGCTTTTAATCGTCGTCCCCTAAATTTTGGCTTCAACCCGCACCCATACCGGAAACACGTTCTTGTCCCCTAAAACATCCCCGTCCCAGAAACTCCGTGGAGCATAGATTTAAAGTATTGGCTCTGATACCATATTATAAAGTAATCGGTAAATATTTGCCTGTTAGTAATAGATATTGTGAGGTCTATATCTACGGAAGAATGAAAAAATGTTTCCTCAGGAAACAATTATAAAGAATAGAAACTTTCTATTATAGCTAAGAGAAAACTAACAGTTATCTATTGCTAACTAAATATTAGAAACATTCTAATATTTACATCAAATTACAAACAAATAACCATTAACTAATAATAAAAGCTTTTCTATTATCGTAATACAATCTATATGAAAGATAAAAGATAATTCTGCACAATTCTTGAAAGAAATAGAGTATTTTTTATTAGTCTCAAAAATAGTAGAATAGAGGGATGGTTACTTGCAATATCCACTCAAGAAACCTCGACGGATAGTTTGATCCTGTGCTATGCCCTGATTTATGCATTCTACTATATAATTTTTTATCGATATCTGCTATCTATTTTAGGGTCTTGGTACCTCTCCTTATAGAAAATGGAGAGGTGCAACAAAGCTTTAGACCCTCTCAAAAATTGTTTAACTTAAACTAATTCCAACTATTCATTAATATTTATGATTTTAACAAAAAGGAAAATATTTGCAATCCTCAGGGGAGAAAGCCATGAAACATATCGAGCATGTCGTTAATGTATTCACGTTCATCCGGTTGTGCTTCTCCTTCCAACAACATCTGTGCAATTGCATCCTTATCCTCTTCCAGCTCGAGTTCATGGCAGTCACATGCATAAGTGGTGTAATTCTTCCTAAGGTCACACACAACTTGTTACATATTGTTAATGACATTGAACTGGTCCTCTTCCTTAGTTGAAAGATGAAGTTGTGTCATTGGTTTAGTCTCTTGGCCTATTGGGTGTTCCTGAATTGACAATCCCATCCTTCACTTCTAATCCAAACTTTTGCACCTTGAAGAAATTCTTAATAATTATGAATCCTCAAATTTAATAGCTCAAAATAAGATGTTAAGATTGATTCCTAAAATAGTAACTTTAGAAGATAATAAGACCTTGAATAGGAAATTACTAAAGAAGAAATTAAAGAGGCCCTTTTTCAAGTTAATCCAAATAAATCTCCAAAACCAAATGGTTTTCAACCCTTTTTCTTTTAAAAGTGTTGGGATATCCTAGGAGATGATCTTTGGAAAGCAATTGAGGCAACTAGGAATTCTAGATTTATTTTGAGAGAAATTAACAATACCTTCTCAGCTCTAATTCCAAAGAAGTGAGAATATGAGAATCTAGGAGATTTATTTTAGGCCCATAGCTTTATGCAATACAATTTACAAGATTCTCTCAAAAGCGTTTGCCAATAGACTTAAAAAAGCTCTCCCAAAACTCATTTAAGAGGGACAGACATGTTTTCTTCCCAATAAGTGAATCTTCAATGGTATTATTATTATTCAAGAACTAATTCACTATGTACAATCAAATAAAAAGAATTTTGTATGCCAATGAAATTAGATATTTAAAAGGCTTATGATAAAGTAGATTGTAGATTTCTTTGTAAAACTCTTGAAGCTTTTGGATTCTCTCATCAATGGATCTGTTATCCTACATTTTGACACCACAAAATGTTGGTAACAACACGAAACATTTTCAAGATAGTTTCACGTATCTCTAAGCTTGAATTTGATATTTAATTGCTTAATGTTGATCGATCAATCCATTTCAATTCGTATATCAAATTGTTTTATAGAAGGCTTTCGTTGAGTCTTTTTCGTTTTGCTTGCTATCGAGCCTTTGCTTGATTTTTTAGACCTTCATCGTCATTTTCTTTGCTTTTAAGTTTGCGTTTGTTGGTTTTTAGTCCTTTGATTTTGCTCAAATCATGCCTTTCTCTTTTCCCTTAGATTTGGTCTAACATAGAGCTCAATCAGAGTTGTCAATCAAGAGTTATGGTCATTTTAGTGCCTCAAAAGTGGACCTTTTTGGTGCAACAACATGAATTATAAATATCATGTTATATATTTAATTTGATTTTCACTTAAATTCACTTTTTGTTATGTTTTTAAGTTACCTTAACTCTAAATTTTTCACTTAAGGTGACTATAGTGCATTTTATGTTGAGTTACTTTTTGATTTTTTACTTAAAGTGACTATATAACTATATAGTTCCAATTTAATTTTATCAACTTAAATCAAATGCTGATTTAAATGTTACTTTTTAAATGTTATTTATGTGTTGTATTTTTAAATATGATATATAAATATTATTTACGCCCCATTTAGTAACATTTTTATGAAATTAAGTTGATTAAATGACTTTAAGTTATTAAAAGTGGACCTTTTATATGCAATTACATGTAAAATCCATCAAAAGTGGACATTTTACATATCATTGCATATAAAGTTTAACTTGGAATCATAAGTCGACTGTTTTAATGTCATTACATCAAAAAGCTATCAGAAGTGGACTTTTTTTATTTCATTGCATCAAAAAGTAAGTTTTTAGGTCTTTGCATCCAAAATGTGAGATGTAACTTAAAATGTGCATTCCCCTCCAAAAGGTGTGATTTTGATCACTTGCACATTTCATGTAATGACCTTGCTCAAATCTGATTCCAAAATGCTAATAAAGGTTCAAGAAAACACTTTGCATACAAGGGTCATATGATTGATATAAAATTTCAGTATGCTTTTATGGCTCTTTCCTTCACTTAGCATCAATAAAAATGCTTGCAAGCAGACTCTGAATTGACTAAACAATGCCCTAACATGAATGTGCAACTAATTTTGGCAATATACAATGCATATATATGATCTAAGCATAAGAAATGAACACCTATAGCCAACTAACATTTTTACAAACAGTTGGTATGCAAACTAACTAGCTGATAAATAATGATATTGAATTGCTCAAATGACACCAGCAACTATTATCTCCTTAATTGCAATGAAATTTATAATACAATGCTCATGAAATATGGCCAAGACTTTTGACATTTACATGGATTACAAAAATGATAATGTTGGTATAATGCACACCTACAGCTGAAACTTATAACACCTAAAATGCAATGCTAGCAAAGGAACCTGGTTGTAGATAGCTGTAATAATTTTCTCCAATGCTGCCTTTTCTGTTTTGCTTTTTTCAATCTGCTTTTTTTTTCACTTGCTTTTTCGGATCTGCTTTTTCGATTTGCTTTTTCGATTTGCTTTTTCGGATCTGCTTTTTTGGATCTGCTTTTTTGGAGCTGCTTTTTTGGATTGCTTCCAAAAACTCAAACCCTCAGGTAGTTTGAGTATACAAATTAAGCTCAACTTGAAATGGCTGAATACCACTTCCAAAGTGCAACCCTTCAGAAGGTCTTTCACTTCCTCAGTTATGCAATCTCTTGAGAGGTATCGTTCTCAAGGATTGTGCCGAATATTTGCAAACTATCAAGCTCCACAAATGCTCATAGAAGATGTAGTTGAGTTACCAAATCCTGTCTGTCCAAATGAGAGGCCAAGCCCTCTATTTATTTACTTTTCTAAGAAGTTACTAAGGACTTCTAGAAGCATCCTTTTCTAAGAAGTTACTAAGAACTTTTAGAAACATCCACTATAAAATCCCATTATAATGCACTTTTATAATAAAATAACTTTATAAAATAAAAAGTGCAACTCAACTTAGAATTATAACATGTAGGCCCAATATAAGAAGTAATGATAAAATATAAATAATATCTCTAAGAGCATAAAAAGCTATCCAATCTCCAAATAAACACCAAAATGACTCTCTCATCACAACCACCAGTCTACGAGAGTGCGTGATAGACTGATCCGGCATGCAAAACGATGTCCACCAAAACGGGGACATTACATTTTAAAACATGTCATTGCCTCCAAAAGGTCCAATTTGCCTTGTTGAAGGATTTTAAAACATGGTATGCACCAAAAATGGTCCGATTTAAACTAAAAACATGTTTTAAAATGTGTATTGTCCTTCAAAAAGTTTGATTTTGAAGAAATACATGTCATTGCATTCCAAGAACCTGATTTTGATCATTGGGGGAGATTTTCTTGGTGTATTTGCATGAAATCTTCTCAGTTGAAGGCGTTTTTGCTTGGCACTGAGTTTTCTTGCATCAAGAATGGATTTACTATGCTGAAAATCATTTTTGGAAGCTCTATTCTAAGGCACTTTTTTGAAGAAAACTTCAAATACGTCCATTTTTTATAAACATTTTTGCTTCAATATGAATCGATTTGGCCTTATTTGGTGATTACATTGCATGATGGTGCATGATTTGATGTCTAAACTCCAAATCGATCTGATCTTTCTCCTTGGTGAAAAATATTTTTCACTAAAAATGTCCCATAGCATGTGCTTTCAAAAACAATGGATCTTGGAGCATTTTTAGGGCACATTTTGGCAACTTTTAATAAGAACTCCTTGTTTTCTGCCCTCTCCCATTCGAATTTGCAAAGTTGGAAAAAGTCTTAGCATTTTTGAGGATTTTTTCAACATTGGAGCATCGTTTTCCTTCATTTTTGGCACTTAATCTTCATGTAAGTGGACTTCTTCTTTCTTGCTATTTAACTTGTGCTTATCTTGTTGATTATATGCACATAATTGCTTGATGATTGCCACTTGTTGAAATCTATGCCATGGAAGGTGCATTTTTCCTTTAAAAATGAAAAATTTGTTCATTTTCATGTTTTTGGTTCTTTTCCCAGTTCCAATTTCGAATTTGTGTGTTGGAGTGCTTTGCATCTTGGCATGTTTGAGTCACTTTCCAAAGGTATTTTATTCTTTTGTGTTTTTTTTTTTTGTGCCTGCTTGCCGGTTTTCTCCACTTTGGAGAAGTCACAAGTTCTTTCTCAAGAACTTCTTGTTGCTTCACTTCATGCGAAAGCATCATCACGTTCCACATTCTATTTTTATGCCACAATGGAGATTTTCTTGGTGGATTTGCATGAAATCTTCTTAATTGAAGGCATTTTTGCTTGGCACTGAGTTTTCTTGCATCAAGAATGGATTTACTATGCTGAAAATCGTTTTTGGAAGCTCTATTCTAGGGCACGTCTTTGAAGAAAACTCCAAATACATCCATTTTTGCTTCAATGTGAATCAATTTGGCCTTATTTGGTGATTACATTGCATGATGGTGCATGATTTGATGTCTAAACTCCAAATCGATCTGATCTTTCTCCTTGGTGAAAAATGTTTTTCACTAAAAATGTCCCATCGCATGTGCTTTCAAAAACAATGGATCTTGGAGCATCTTTAGGGCACATTTTGGCAACTTTTAATAAGAACTTGTTTTCTGCCCTCTCCCATTCGAATTTGCAAAGTTGGAAAAAGTCTTAGCATTTTTGAGGATTTTTTCAACATTGGAGCATCTTTTTCCTTCATTTTGGACACTTAATCTTCATGTAAGTGGACTCCTTTTTTCTTGCTATTTAACTTGTGCTTATCTTGTTGATTATATGGACATAATTGCTTGATGATTGCCACTTGTTGAAATCTATGCCATGGAAGGTGCATTTTTCCTTTAAAAATGAAAAATTTGTTCATTTTCATGTTTTTGGTTCTTTTCCAAGTTCCCATTTCGAATTTGTGTGTTGGAGTGCTTTGCATCTTGGCATGTTTGAGTCAGTATCCAAAACTAGGTTTTTCTTTCGTGTTTTTATTTTTTGTGCCTGCTTGCCGATTTTCTCCACTTTGAAGAAGTCACAAGTTCTTTCCCAAGAACTTGTTGTTGCTTCACTTCATGCGAAAGCATCATCATGTTCCACATTCTATTTTTATGCCACAACATCTCACATCTCATCCGACAAATGTGATTACATGTTTTCCATCTCATTCACCATCCATACATGCATGTAATTTTATTTTTTGCTTCCATTTTCACTCATCTCGCTTTTTGCACTCATTCGCTTAACACAATTATTACGAAATGCCTTATGTGTAATTGCATTCAAAAGGTCCAATTTTGATTAAAAGTCACGTTTTGAAAAGTCAAAAAGATGTCATTTTCATCTTGCATGTACTTTGACTTCATCTTTTCATCAAAGATGACTATAAAGCTTGTTTTTCCTCTTCCATTTTCCATTTCTATCTCTCCATATGTATTTGCGCCTCCATTTGCACTTACATGTGAAGTGCGTCCATCATCCGCATTCGCATCTCATCTCACCTTTCATCTCCCGTTACATGTTGCACTTAAATGTACTCTTTTTCATACAATAATGCCTTAAAAACCCTAAGTCACATTTGAAAATCAACAATCTTCATTTGCACGCATTCCCATGCATTCCACCTCTATACATTCTCATTTCATTCCATCTTCATAACACTTCATAACACTTTATTTCACATTCCGTTCATTTCATTTTCATCCATTGCATATGCATATGATTTTTTTTTGAGATCACTTCATTGGATCTTCAAAGTCTCCAATTTGTTTTTAAGTCTTTGTTGCTGATCACAAATCAACTTGTATGGCGATTCCATCTGATGATGTATTTATGTTTTGGAATTTTTGTATTGCAGTACAAGCACAAGAAATGTCCTCACCATCAAAATCCAAAGGAAAAATGAAATATCAATATGATAAAGAGTTGGCTCTTGCAACTTTCTCATTAGTCATATCTATTCTGGATAATGTGATGGACACGAAGATTGGTCATGTGAACATGGCTGATTTTTTGCAAAGATTTGAAACTCCAGTTGGCCATGAAATGAAGTGTATCAAAAGAAGTAACATTCACTTGGTGTCTACATTTCCAATGGTGGCCATCGAACCTGATTTCATTCTTGGATGTGCACGACGTTTTACTCCAAAGACAAAGACTATCAAGGACGCTGACGGGAAGGTTATCATTGGCCTTGATCCTGAGGTCATTGAAAAAATCTTCAAGGTTACACGTAAAGAAGAATGTGCAGATTTAACCAAAGAATCATCTTTGGCATGCTGGAATGGGCAAAAGGGTGATTATCAAAAGTTTGTTAACCTTTATTGGTTAGGCAATAAAAGAAACAACTTCTCTAGATGGCCAAAGTTTGTTCATCGGTCTAACTTAAAACAAGAATATAAGGATCTTACCATCCTTATCAGTAGAATTTGCGGTCTCAAAGATTCTACTGATTTTGAACTATGGATGTATAAGTTCATCTTTCAAATAATGGAAAACAAAGAACACATCTTTTGGGGAGAGCTCATCAGCATTGCACTTTGTCAGCAGATAAGCAATGTGGGAACTTCAGTGCCCTTCTACATGAACTCTTACCTTGTTTACATTGCTGCTGCCATGGGATCTTTCTCTGGTCTTTCAACCAAGGAAGATCGTCTTCAGGTTCCTATTTGGGATTATATGACCAAATCACTTTGGCAAATAGTAAATTTCATTACAGAAGAGTCCAAGATGCCTTCTTTGGGCATTTCCGGTGCTTGTTCAATAAATAGTTATCTGTCAAAAGAGTAGCTGATGTAGTATGGGAAAAGATTAGCCAATACGGTTATATTTTTATTGAGTTTCTAGCTTTCACATACTTAAGAGTTGGGTATTTCAAAGGCGAGCTGTATACCTTACCTAGGTATGCTACAGATCGAATCATCTTGACAGAGCTAGTTAGAGAGCTCATGAATGTGCAAAGTGATCGGCATGCTATGCGTAGGCCTAGTTTTGGCATTACTTCAACTAAACCTTTGGCTATTGGCAACTATTCGATCATTTCTATACCTAAAGCAAAGAACATGGAAGTAGAGTTGCAATTGATCACTTTGAAGAAGTTCAAGGCCAGATTTGACTTTGATTACTGAGAGATGAATTTTCAAATGAAAAGAGCTTACACTCATGTTCATCACATTGAGGACATTTGGATTGATATGAGGATAGAGCTTGACATCATGAAGATGGACTATGTAACATCTAGTTTTGCCAGGTCTAAATTAACATCTAACATACTCAAAGAATACACTTATTACTTCGTTTCATAGGAAGACAGTTATATCATTCATGTTCATGTGAATAAGATTTACTGTTAAAATCAGTTAGACAAAATTTATTAACTAAAAATTTGAATTACCATCAAATGAAATTACTACAGAAATTGAAAATCATGTACCTCAAAAAACTGAGATCAAAATCAAACTAGGGATGCTTCTGCAACCACCCGGGTTAGTTAACAAATACACTATAACAATTTCACATGATGACTATCATTTAAAAACCGCTATCTCAAAACGAAATGATTATTACAATTAAATACCACTAGATTTAAAATGAGGGCATCACATACCACTGTATCAATCAGGGCATCGTCTACCATCGGTTCATTTTGGGCTTCTGATATCGCTATATCACTTAGGGCTTCCTATACCACTAATTCAAATAGGGCTTCCGATACCATGGATTCAATTAGGGCTTCCAATACCACTAATTCAAATAGGGCTTCCAATATGGATTCAATTAGGGCTTCCAATACCACTGATTCAAATAGGGCTTCCGATACCATGGATTTAATTAGGGCTTCCAATGCCGCTGATTCAAATAGGGCTTCGGCTACCATGGATTCAATTAGGGCTTCAGCTACTACAAAATCAATTAGGGCTTCTGAGCCCACTATATCACTTAGGGTTCTAGTCATCACTCAATCAATTAGGGCTTTAGGTTCCTTTCCATCCGATTGCTTAACTATGATAGTATCTCAAGATTAGAAATATACTTATATTTGATATTCATATAAATGAAAAACAATCCACGATCCTATCTCTTGCATCATGGTGTAAAATAATGGTAACAATGAAATAACTCAATTTAGTCTGACCTCCTCATAAATAAAAGTGATAATACCTGTTTCCGATAAACAATTGACTACATAGCTTATCTCTGTGTAACGCACGTCTAACATCTTGGGGAGAGGTGAAACATTGTCAGGGGCTTAACCACCCAACCTCGGACCAAATCTTATCCCCACACGATCTCTAATGAGAAAGGCCCTCCCTACTCGAAATAGATAGGGGACATCTTACCATCCACTGGGCTTCCTGGTATTTATCCACACCACAAGACTTGACAGCAGGAGTTACAACAACAGGATCAAGTATGAGCTATTAAATATTCATTATTCCAAATCTGATTTCTTGATTTTGTTTACAGGTTACATCTTCACCTCTTCACCTTTCATTGGCCTCTCTGCCAGGTGAATTTCCTCGGTGTCATTATGTTCTAATTTCATGTCTGGTGATATGTTTAAGCCTTGCAACATTTGGATACCCTCCAAATTATCTTGGTTCAAAATAAATCTGAATCTCTGGTGTGAAATTTGTTATTTGACAAAAATCATGAATACTCCGTATATATCAGCAGATGGTATAGTGAATTATTCCTAACATTTCATTCTCAACCATCTAAGAAGATTAATTTGTTTTTAGATAGAGGAAAAAAAAACTAAAAGTATTAGTTGGAATATGCATGAGTTTAAATAATGATTTTACTGATCAATCGGAGTCTTAAAATTCCATATTCAGGTTCTTTGATTTATCATTGTAATATAAGAATATGACTTTCAAATTCAACTATACTCTTCATTACACATTCGGCTCAATATAGCTTTCAAGGATCATTAATCGTATCATTATAGTTTCATTCCTCATACCATGGTTGACATAAATTCATAGATTAAAGAACAATAGTGGCATGGTATAGATTCTATGAATTCCCTCTAAGAAAATAATTATAAAACATTCAGCTGACACAAATTCATAGAGTAAAGAACAATAGTAGAATGGTGTGGATTCTATGATTCCACCTGAGAGAATAAATATAAAACATTCTCCTATCGGTTTGTATAAACTTACAACCGGATTTAATGACAAAGTATAAGGCAAAACACCGACTGGTGAAGTGTAAGAAATAAATGTAATCGAATATAGACTTGATTGACAAAACTTAGAATGGTTTACGTGAGCTAAAAAATCTAGTCTTCTAGCTCCCGTGGTTGGAGAAGATAACCTCCGTCTTCCTTGAATTGATTCCCGCAGTTAGAGATGTAGGAATGGATTGATGGATATGGAAATAAATAAGTCACAGCAAATGTGACAATCTCTGATTCTCTCAAATGTACAGCAGAGGTAGGAAAGCCATGAAATTGCTGAGAGGAGTAAGTTATATAAGAAATTCGATCAAGGAGACTCTTTAATAAAGGGAATAGCTTGGCTTTTCAGCTACCATTAGTTACAAGAAGCCATTCGAATGCATCACAAATATAAAAATATATGAAAAAGAAATAAAGAGGGAAAAGAATAAGGAGTTGAAGAGAAGTTGGAAAGACAATTTGAATTGCCAAAATATTAATCGATTAATCATGCCAAATATTAAAAGCAAGGATATTAAAAAGAAAGAATAAAGTTGGAAGATAATAATTTCATTATTATTAAAGTTTGAATGTTATAATTCAAATGTTATTATATTTCAATTATTATTATAATCTTATATTTATAAATGTACATGAAAGCATCATTTTTTAAATTAATAAAATATAAATATGCCAAATCATTTTTATATTTAAATGCATGTATATAAATAATAATAAAAAGTAATATGATGAAAGGTAAATTAAAATCCTTTAAGATACGTTTTATATTTTAACTCAATTATTTTAATTAAATTATTTATTAAATAACTCATGCGCCGCAGATGTATCCTATTTCAAGTCGCTAGATCCTCTACCCTTCTGCCCAGTGATGGTAATGCTCTTGCCTAATTCTTTTCTGACAATGCTTCCACCCCCATCAACATGTTTCCTACAAGAAAATTCCTCGCAGTTAAATTATATTATCATAATGAATTATTTAATCTTAATTAATCATAACGGTTAACCATCTTTTCAATTCCATGAGTTTGTGATTAACAATCAACTAACATGTCATCCTCACTTGAACTCACAACGACTAACTATCTTACCATTTTGCCAGATTATAACAAATTAAACTACCAACTGACTTCATGCGAACCTCAACGGCTATATTTCAAGTTAGGTAAAAAATTGGGATGTAACAAACTACTGCAAATTAACCCTGTAGTAGATAATCGATCTTAACATGTTGGAGATCCCTTCAGATTTCCAAGTTGAAGATGATGGCAACATCCTTGATTCGGAATTTCATCAAGTCGACTTTGATAAGAAGTGCTTGTTTCCTATTTAGTGGCAACAAAAGGAAGGTACATCTATCATGGATAGATTTCAATCCATTTTAGTGGACACCAATAAATGGTTGAAACATAAAGGCCTCAAAAGAGTAAATCCTAATATGGGCTTGGATTGTGGAAGTTTTGGTCCTCTTGGCAGGAAATTACAGCTGAAAATCACAAGGAAAGATGGTGCCTTATCCTTCGATGCTAAGTGTTCCCTCAAATTCAAATTGAAGGGTGGAAAAGGAGCCAAATTATCTCAAATCTCTGAACCAATTCAAGAATTAGAGGAAGAATCAGAAGAAGAACTGGAGACAAAATCAGATGAAGAAGTTTCAAATTAAGAAGGGGAAGTCATGATCATATCTCCCCCAAAGCCTAAACAAACTCATGCACTGTTTATACATGAATCTTTTCAGCATGAAGTAGATGATGATGTGGATTCATTCTCCATTGTTTTTACTCCTACTCCAGTCTCAGAAGTTAATACAATGGCTCTTCCTATTTCTTCTGCTGCTCCTCGCATTCTTGCAAATGAAGAATATGAACATTTAGCAAATGTGTTTGAGGATTTTCCAACTCTTACCAGTGGTCAAGTTTCCCAACTTGATACATCTTTGATAGGTTTTGAGCTTTTTATGACAAAATCTTCTCAACATGTTCCTATGCCTTCGGTTGTGCAGACTAAATCTCGTTCTGTCACAACGGAGATACAATTAGGATCAATGCCAATGGTCTCCACTATATTTGCTTCTACGAATGAAGGTTTCAGCCTGCCTGCATGGTTGAGCAAAATAACAACGAAGAGGAGAAAAGTGGTTGTTCCTTTGGAGAATCTCTCTATTAAGAAGACCAAATCCAAATTTTTGAAAGATAAAATTGTTTCAAGGATTTTGGTTGATTCAGATAAAACCAAATTTGTTGAAGTTGTTGAGTCCTTGGTGGACAAACTTGTTGAAGAACTTGTTCTGATTACAAGTTTACCTTGGTGGACAAACTTGTTGAAGAACTTGTTCTGATTACAAGTTTACTGAGGTTGAAATCAGAAAGCAATCACGTTTGAGTTGTTTGCAAGATGCTCAAGATGCATTGGCTAATGTATCAAAGAGTAATCATGAGCTATGGGAGAAGAAAAATCAACTGAAACAGGAGGTCTCTCACCTAAATGAGGTCATTCGGAAACAATCTTCTTAGAGTGTTGTTATTTCTCAAACATCTAAGGATAGAAAGTTGATTCAAGTCACCATGTCTTGAATATAGGAAATCATTTCTGGAAGAGTTCGAGCTATCACAGAGACATTTGCAATTCTTAGGCACGTCAAAGAGATGAATGAAATGAAGTGAAACTTAATTTCTTCTTTGACTCAAGAAGCGGATAACTTGAAGGTAATCCTCAATGATTGGGATGAAATGGTGAAATTTGATCTGGATGCCTTGGTCTCATGTGACATTCTTCCGTCATGTAAAATTTCTTCAGATTTCAAGGGCTCGTTGGTTACAAAGAGGAAACATTGAGGAAGCTGATCACAAAGTTGCAGGTGGCTTTTGGAGATTGTCAAGCAGTTGAAACAAGTGTTACTTGTGCTTTGGAACAAATGGGATGCCATGTTATTGATGAATTTGGTAATCTCATTGTAGTAGAAAGAGTAAACTTGGAATATACAATCAGGATCAATGCTGATGTAGATTCTGAAGACTTTGCTTCACATAGAACGAACAAGTTTGTTTTGTACAAACCCTTGACAAAACACTTGTTAGGTACTATAGTATCAAATTCCAAATTTGTGCAATTAGCATATGCAAATGCAGTGAGAGTAGAAGCCATATCAAAGACCATGGAAATTGCTGATCTTCCCACAGTGTGTGTTACATTCCAAATTTTTGACCTAATTTAAATTATTATAGTCGTTGAGTGAATGGGTTTTTCTTTCCTATTCATGTGAAAAGGGTAGCTAAATATAACTGTTGTATCCTATAAAATTGTTTAACTTTTAATGATGATGGTTGTTATCCGTTATTTGTCATATGATGATGATAGTAGTTAACAGTTACTTGATTTCAGAATTATGGTTAACTAAATTTCTTGTTGAATATCAACGTTAAATGTTATTATGGATTTATCATGGAACTTGGTAATATTGTGGAAAACTGTTGCACAAGTGATTGCAGGAGCAGACGAAGGGGAGAAGCATTGCTTAACAGGATCTATGGAATGGGGTACTACCTTAGTCCATTTATCTGATCGACAAGTATGACCTCTAACTATCTTGGTAAGGACCTAGTGACTTGTATAACAGGATACAATCATTGAACACACATGAGCTATTAGATAAACTTTAAAAAATATTAATCATTTTAACTTAATTAAAATACATACCTTTAATGGCTTCTGGTTGACATTTCCATCACTTCATTATAATACATATTTATGTATGTGCACATAGATATAGAAATAAAGGTGACACCATAGTATTATTTTTATTCAAGATTCTATCTAATTAATACGTACATTTAAATATGTGTACAAGAAGATAAAATAATCTTCCAAATGAAGCATGTATTTAAATATACATATTTAAAAGGTATGACTTTGGATAAACATATAATATGATGCCATCTTAATAAAATATATTTACGTGCAAGTAAATAAATATGCTTATAAATTATCCTTTTGATTTATAATCTTCAAGTTCTTTTCCATATTTATTCATTTCCTTATAAGAGGCCAAAATGTACACTTGGCATATAATATCGGTGACTCAAGAAGACAAATCTTTTAATTGCTCATGAGTTACAGCTTCTTGGAAGCCTTTGGTATATCAAATGCCTCCTTATTTATGGAAAAGAATGGGGCCATAGACATATTCTTCTTCCACAATTTTATCCCTGCACTTTACGTTTTTTGTTTACCTGTATGTTGCAAGTGATTCGGACCGGACGTAATCTATATCTGTCCTGAGTTTTGCATTTGGAATTACTCACGTCTAAGTAACTAACTACTTGAAATCAAGCCAAGGATCACAACTTCCATCTTCAAACCAGGTTATGTGGTCGACCTTCCATATTTAGATTGCTATATGTTTTTCTTAAACTATTTTTCGTATTTTGTAGCAGAAAAGAATGTGTCATGAAAATTTTGTACATTACTTCTGAATTACAAATCGAATGGATAATCAATAGTCCAATCTCTCTATGTTGAGTCAAGACAAATGTGCATGGCATGTTCATATATCTCTGTTTTGTTGAAGTATATCCGAGTCAAAATGTGTTTCCTTGCAAGCTCATTAAGATCCTTTCTTTGATATTGATATTCTGAAAATTGCAATATTCTTACCCCAGCTGGGCTCAGCAAAAGAGTTGGATTACTCTAAGATCTAAAACACCTGGACTCACTCGACCGTATGGCCAAGGAAGAGGGTGAAGAGGTCAGAGAGGAATCTGCAATAACATGAAAACAAAATTAGATATGACAAAACAATTTATATAATTTTAAAAAGGAATCATATGATAGCTCACGCATGTCCATTTATATCGTTCTTGTTGTTAAGTTGAGCAGTGGTGATCGGGTAATAGAAACTGTTACATCACAATTTTTGACATAACTTGAAATATAGCTATTAAGGTTCACATGAATTCAGTTGGTAGTTTAATTTGTTATAATCTGGCAAAATGGTAAGATAGTTAGTCATGATTTCAAGTAAAGATGACATGTTAGTTGATCGTTAATCACAAATTCATGGAATTAAGAAGATCATTAACCGTTGTGATTATTTAAATAATTTATTATGATGATAATATAATTTAACGGTGGAGAATTTTCTTGTATGGAGCATGTCATTGGGGTGGAAGCATTGTCAGAAAAGGATTAGGCAGGAGCATCACCATCACTTAGCAGATGGGTAGAGGACCTAGCGACTTGGAACAGAATACATCTGCGAGACCCATAAGAATTATTTAATAAATAATTGAGTTCAACTATAAAACGTATCTTAAAAGATTTTTAATTTATCTTTCATCATATTGTTTTTAATAATTATTTATATACGTGCATTTAAATATAAAAATGATTTGGCATCATTATAATTTAATAATTTAATAAAGTGATGTTTATAAGTACATATAAGATTTTAATAATATTCGAGTTATAATAACATTAGAATTGTTATAATATTCGAATTACAACCTTCCAACTTTATTCTTTTCAACTTAATATTCTTTTCTTTTAAATGATAACATTTGGCATGATTAATTGATTATTATTTGGCAATTCGAATTGTCTTTCCAACTTCTCTTCAACTCCTTATTCTTTTCCCTCTTTATTTTCTTTTTAAAATTTGATTTGATTGGCATTTGAATGGCTTCTTGTAACTAATGGTAGCCAAAGAGCCAAGCTGCTTCTTTTATTACAAATTCTTTTATAGAGTCTCATGATCGTATTCCAACACATCTTTTACCTTTCTTCATCTCAGCTATCAGGCTCTCTGCATTTACATAGGGTGAAGAGATTGAACTTTAAATCCAACTGAAAACATTTTCATTCTGTCTTTTTTCATAACACTTTCACATTCATATCTGCAGGTTACCAAGCAAGGACGGAGCCCTTTTCTTCCGACACAAAGAACCCAATCAAATTAGAGGAGTCACAATATAAAGACCAAGCTCTGAAGCCGTCAACCCACGTATGTAAACTTTCATGTTGATGCACCAGTTGGGTATGCCTTTGAACATTAATTTCCATGTACTGCTATTTAATTATTGTCAGTGGTTTTATTATAAATGTTCATCATATAGATTGTGTGTGAGGTAAATATATTTGATTATTCTATATGGCTCGTTCTTGTAGTATTAGATCATATATCTTGTGTGTTCAGTATTGCGTGATTATGCAAAGTCTACTGTGGTTTGAGTGACTTGTTTCCAGTATATTTAGTCTATTTGCTTTTGTATTATGGTATTCTCTCTAGTCGATGTGTATTAACATCAATATCCTATTCTATTCTATAGTGTGTGCATGAGCAACAAAATATATTCAAAGGCCACCCACACACACTCATTATGACTTTATATCTCAAATTTTGTTTTGATATTTGTTCGATTAGTTTGTGTGGAGGATACTATTAAGGCAAGATTGGCAAACATAATCAAATCATGGAGCAAATCTTTAAGTGTGTGGTTAGGTCATATCATTTATCGCTTACATTGATATATTGTTAATACTGTAGGTTTGAATCTCCTTCTAATTTTGCCTTGTTCATGGCAAGTGATAGCTCAAAAAAACATATCATAGATCCATAATCATTATGACGAAGGATATTAGAATTAACAATCAAATTCTAGAATCTTTAAAGAACATAATCATGTAATCACAGATTGTGAAATGTTGGATGCATGTAATCCTCTTGTATAATTAATAGAATCGGTTGATCTGAGAATTTCGAACACCTGGGACTCATCCGGTTGTGTAACCGAGGAAATGGGTGATGAGGTGAGAAAAATGAATCTACAATAACATGAAACAGTTATCAGTTATGACATATCAATGTTTATCATTTTAATATGAATTAATCAATAACTCATGCTTGATCTTGTTGATGTAATCGTTGCTGCCAACTCATATGGTATGTTAAATACCAGGATGCCCAGTGGATGACAAGATGACCCCTATCTATTTCGGGTAGGGAAGACCTTTCTCATTAGAGATTGTGTGGGAAAAAAGTTGTGGTCTAAGGTTGGGTGGTTAAGCCTCTGGCTATGTTTCACCTCTCCCCAAGATGTCGGTTGTGCATTAGGCAAAGATAAGACATACATTCAATTGTTTATCGTAAACAGGTATTATCGCTCTTATATAAGAGGCAAGATTAAATTGAGTTATTTCATTGTTACCGTCATTTTAGTTTCATTTATATGAATAAGGAATATAAGTATATTTTCTAATCTTGAGTTACTGTAACAATTAAGTAATCAGAAGGAATGGAATCTAATGCCCTAATTGATTGAGTGATAGGGGGAACCCTAAATGATACAGCGGTATCGAAAGCCCTAATTGAATCCGTGGTAGTGGAAGCCCTAATTGAATCCGTGGTAGCGGAAGCCATAATTGAAGCCGTGGTAGCAAAAGCCCTAAGTGATTTAGCGGTATCAAAAACCCTAAATGAACTGATGGTAAATTGATGCCCTAATTGATATAGTAGTATGTGATGCCCTAATTTAAAATATAGTGGTATTTAATTGTAATTATCATTTGATTTTGAGATAGTGGTTTTTAGATGTTAGTCATCATGTGAAATTGTTAGTGTATTTGTGGACTAACTCGGGTGGTTGCAGAAGCATCCCTAGTATTGGTTTCGATCTCAGTTTTCCGAGGTATGTGGTTTTCAATTTCCGTAGTAATTTCATTTGATGGTATTTTCAAGTTTTAGTTAAGAAATTTTGTCTAACTGATTTTAACAGTAAATCTTATTCACATGAACATGAATGATATAATTGTCTTCCTATGAAACGAAGTAATAATTGTATTCCTTGAGTATGTTAGATGTTAATTTAGATCGAAAAAATCGGATGTTATAGAAACCCATCCAAAAACCTTGGCCAAGGTCATTAAAGGCATGTTTTCCTTCTTAAGATCACATAATGTCGGTAGTGCTAGTTATTCAGACATGTCTGTCCATAACTTTGCGGACATTCTAAACACTGGTATTGCTCAGGTGGCTGGACTAGTAGTACCCCAAGCCTGATCCCGGGGTAGGGAGGGTCTTTCTTTTCAAAAGATATTCTGGGGATGGATATGGTTCAATGTTGGGAGGTTAAGCCTAAGGCAATGCTTCTCCTCTTACCTGAAAGCCGTGACTTGCACAACTAGTTAAAGACTCACCAGCTACTATTAGTATGTTCTTTCTATATCCTTGCTATGCTTTTGTTTCCTCTTACATTATAGTAAAATGGCAGTAATCTACTTTACGTGTTTACAAGGAATGATTTGAAAATGGTTATTTCAGTTAATTGTTATATCAGTTAATCATTATTTGAGTTAATCGTTATATCAGTTAATCATTATTTTAGTTAATTGTTATATTAGTTAATCATTGTTTCAATTAATCGTTATTTCAATTATTCGTTACTCCAGTTAATTGTTATTTTAGTTAATCATTATTTCAGTTAATTGATATCTCATGAATTGGACTATAAGATGTTATATTTTTGGGAGTTAGTTGAAAGATCCCTGATGGATCTCTTCTGCTAATCTGCTGTAAATTTATATTTTTAAATTTGTTTTCCCTATTTATTAAAATTTTCTTGTAGAGCTAGATAGAATTTGCAGAAGGGTTTGATTGTTTTGTATTTTTGATGATTTTCAATAAGGAATAACAGAAGTACAATAACATGAACCAGTCCTGAAAATGTATTCCAAATATATTTAAAACAAAGTTGCTTCAAGCAGATTTTCCTGAATATACACCTAATAAGTAACCAGATGAAGATTTATAATCATATCCAGATGAATACAACCAAGAACAAAGCCAACCTGAAGGCATGTATGAGAAATATGAGCCCAGAAAGAAGTTACGGCCAGATTCCAACTCTTCAAGTGCTGCACGTGGGAAAAAATATGGCTGCCAGGCCTGGCCGTACATCTGCAAAGTGCCCACACGTGGATAAAATGTCCAAACCCTAGCTAAAACTTTGACTCAATACTGTGTTTCCCTTGACGAAACAATGCACAATCTCCAAGATGCTTATGACTGCTACAAATCCAAACTACTGTTTTGGGAGGTACATCCCAAACAGGCAAAGCAAGAGGGTTTGGCGTCCCAAAAGTTGAAAGCTCAATCAGAGCCCAAAACCCAAATCTAAAATGTAATATGTCAATAATACTTTCGAACTTTGTCTTCATCTCCTTATAACCCACCAAACTTAGCTCAAACCCTAAAAGTGTCTCCATGTGGCATTGGGTTATGAAATAATATATTTCTCATTTTTAAAGTGGTTAGGTAACTAGAAAATGCCCTTTTTCCCAATAGAAAGGAATCCGTTCAAGACCTTCCCAACGAGCTATTACACCAAGGGATAAGCAATCTAGATGAGGCCAAAAACCCCTTATTACTCCAAAATGGCTATAACGTAGCCTTATTTAATTATTAAACGCTAACTTAGGAAATATTAAAAATATAACCCAAATAGCCACAAAATGCCCAACTGACATCACAAACCATAAAATCATCCTGTCACTTGTCTGTGACTGAAGTCGAAAATCAAGGATCCACTGGCAGTCTCATCCCTAAAATCTAGGGATGCTCCTAAAATTTAGGAAACAAGCCCTATCCCTCTAAAACTGAACCCAAAGAGTAATCTCATGGAGACCCAACCCTGGGCAAGATCATACCTCCTAAAAGGTAGGAACTGCCTCCTAAAAACAAGGAACATCTCCCAACTAATCAATAACTGCCAGAACATTGAGTACCCAACACTGAATAACCATACTTAGTTTCTATCCAACCCTGTCAGCCTACAAGACCCCATAATAAGCTGACTCACATGTCTCTGCTAGACTGAGCTAAAAGAGGGGACATGACAGTCCTACCCTCTCGGAGATGCTTGGCCACAAGCAATGAACAAACTCCTGTTGCGTTACTCTGATATACACTCCTAGGTGTGTGAAATGAAGCAACACATCAAGGATTGCCCAATCAAATGCATTACATAGAATAATACCAGGATCCCACACTAGATGAGAGTGTTCCCACAACCAAGGTGGTAATATACTAGAATCCCTATAAGACAAGGCGTCAAACAAAACAACACTCAGATTCCAACACCATTTGAACCAGCACCCATCCATCAAGTATAAACAGGGATAACTAGAAACCTCTATCATGCCATATTTCTCCGCAACCACTGTGATACCACCATGAAAGTAATAATCGTCCAAAGCATCATGTCTGCTAATACCTACATCATCCTGTAGCTATGATCTCGAATGAAGTCTTTGTGATATAGATGTGATAGCCCATGTCGAAAACTGCTTGACATAATGCTGGATCGTTTGCTGGTCCTACCAACCAATCCTCCCAAACTTCTGAGTCAGGTGCCTACAGTCAATAACTGTATCCTTTGAAGATGGGAGCGCACCATCACAACATGGATAGTATAAGTCTTGCTTCAATATCCCTATAGCCTTATGAAGAGCATGGAAATTTGCCATGGAAAATCCTCCACTATCCTACTCATTAGTCATAAGAGCACTGCAACTAAGTGTAGATAACATCTGTCGAGTGACATCAAAGTGCTCAACCACTATGTCTACCCTCCTATCATCAACCCTAAGTTGTCTAATCAAGCGATGAGGAGTCTAAAAATGATAGTTCTCAGGCATGTGTACTACCTTTGAATCTGCGCTATAGTAGAATACTGTGTCGGAGTCATGTACATCATTGTAAGGGGTATCCAATATGCATTCACTAATGCATATATCCTCATTTATAGTACTGCAACTTTGTACCTCTGAGACCACCTCCTCTGTCAATGATGAAACTACTATCACAACACTATGCTCACTCTCATCAGCTCCCCATGTGTCTACACATACAACCGAATCATGATCTTGGGATTCAGTGTCACTATGAGTACACACTACTCTGATTTCTAGGGTATGGTCTAAGAAATCAGACTCATCATGACATGAAGTCTCATCACCCAATGCCTCTGAAATGCCTATGTCCGGATTACTCTCTTGTGCAAACTCACCAAAATAATCCTGACCCTCTGTATTGCTTGTTGTTCCATTCTTAAGTTGAATACCATCATCAACATCATTACCTCCATTTGAAATAAATGTTACCTCATGATTTGAACTGCCGTTGCAAATTTCAGAATAGGCCTCACACCTTGGTGTCGCATTTCCAACATCTCTAATGGTTTGTCCCCTGATTGTAATCTCTTCCAATTTGTGACCAATGGCTTCTTTATTATCATTTAATATTTCTTTCTCTTTTTGCTGCTGAAAAGAGCTTGTAGATACCCAGTTATTATCTGCTTCAGGTACACCCATAAATACTATAAAGGAAAGGAGGTTGTGTATCTCCTTAGGAAGAGAACAATATTGATGGTAGTTGCTCATAACTGCAACATTGAATGTCTTGGCAAGAGGCATCTTACTTGTGCTTGTTAACGGAGATGAAACCTTAGAGCACCCATTTTTATTTCTAGCCATGGTAGGTTCTTGGTCTATTCCCAACCCTTTCCAAAATGAATTATCAAAACTTTCTAGCCAGCAACCAGATGTCAAAATGAATTATCAAAACTTTTTATCCAATAACCAGATGCCAAAATGAATTATCAAAACTTTTTAGCTAGTACCTAGATGCTGAAATGAATTATCAAAACTTTTTAGCCAGAACCCAGATGGTGAAATGAATTATCGAGACTTTTGCTAAAATCTGTTGTGACAATTTTTCACAAACCCTACAAGCTGGCAGGATGTAAGCTTTGAGACCATTGAAAGATCCCTGATGGATCTCTTCTGCTAATCTGCTATAAATTTATATTTTTAAATTTGTTTTCCTTATTTATTAAAATTTTCTTGCAGAGCTAGACAGAAGTTGCAGAAGGGTTTGACTGTTTTGTATTTTTGATGATTTTCAATAAGTAATAATAGAAGTACAATAACATGAACCAGTTTTGAAAATGTATTCCAAATATATTTAAAACAAAGTCGCTTCAAGTAGATTTTCCTGAATATGAGCCTAATAAGTAACCAGATCAAGATTTATAATCATATCCAGATGAATACAACCAAGGACAAAGCCAACCTAAAGGCGTGTATGAGAAATATGAGCCTAAAAAGAAGTTACAGCCAGATTCCAGCTCTTCAAGTGCTACACGTAGGAAAGAATATGGTTGCCAAGCATGGCTGTACAGCTGCAAAGTGCTCACACGTGGATAAAATGGCCAAACCCCAGCTAAAACTCTGACTCAATATTGCATTTCCCCTGAAGAAACAATGCACAATCTCCAAGATGCTTCTGACTGCTACAAATCAAACCACTATTTTGGGGGCTACGTGCCAAATAGGCAAAGCAAGAGGGTTTGGCGTCCCAAATGCTGAAAGCTCAATTAGAGCCCAAAACCTAGATCCAAAATATAATATGTCAATAATACCTTCAAACTTTGTCTTCATCTCCTTATAACCCACCAAACTTAGCTCAAACCCTAAAAGTGTCTCCATGTATCGTTGGGTTATGAAATAATATATTTCTCATTTTTAAACTGGTCAAGTATCCAAAAAATGCCTTTTTTCCCAATAGAAAGAAATCTGTTCACCGAAATGCTCTGAGTCAAAAGAGAAATATTTAGAAAAGATCAAGACCTTTCCAACGAGCTATTACACCAAGGGATAAGCAATCTAGATGAGGCCAAAAACCCTTTATTACTCCAACATGGCTATAACTTAGCCTTATTTAATTATTAAACGCTAACTTAGGAAATATTAAAAATATAACCCAAATAGCCACAAAATGCCCAACTGACATCACAAACCATAAAATCATTGTGTCACCTTTCTGTGACTGAAGTCAGAAATCAAGGATCCACTGGCAATCTCATCCCTAAAATTTAGGGATGCTCCTAAAATTTAGGAAACAAGCTCTATTCCTCTGAAATTGAACCCAAAGAGTAATCTCATGGAGACCCAATCCTGGGCAAGATCATACCTCCTAAAAAGTAGGAACTCCCTCCTAAAAACAAGGAACGTCTCCCAACTGATCAATAACTACCAGAACATCAAGTCCCCAACACTGAATAACCATACTTGGTCTCTATCCAATCCTGTTAGCCTACAAAACCCCATAATAAGCTGACTCACATGTCTCTACTAGACTAAGCTAAAAGAGGGGAAATGACATTAGTTGAAGTATTATTTTTATTTCTACTTTAAAAAAATGATTTTTCTTTTATTTTTCTGTTAAGAAAATTCGTTTGTTGCAGTGCGTGACATCATGTTCAAATTCAAGGCACTGAGAAACAATCTTTAAGATTGTCATTTTTGTTTTTATTTCATATTTGTAGGTTTAAGAGGATGCATTATATATAAGTGTAATTACATGTAATGCGAGTTACATGTATGTAAAAGGATGTAATGTAAGTTGCATGTGCAGTTGCATGTAACCCTATATTTTCTCTTGTAGTTAGACTAGGTCAAGGTTAGTTGAGTTGCTCCCACTTTTTCCTCCATCTTTTTCTCAACTCTTGTTCCTATATAAAGGATTGCCCTCTCATTGTAAAATCATTTTTATCTTTATGCAAGAGAGCTCTGGAGAAATTGTGCCAGCAGAACTTTGTTTGTGTAAGCACTATTTTGAGAGAAAGTGAATATAAAGGAGCATTTGAGACTTAACTTTGATTAAGTGCGATTGTTATTTGTATGAGTTATAAGCTTTGTCTATAATTCATCTAAGTTATCTTTGATCCATGTTATCTTGTGTTTTGGGTTTTTGTATCTTGCGAATTGAATATAAAAGTGTTAAGAAGCAATTGGAGACGGAGCTTTGACTAGGAGCAATTGTGGAAATATATAGCTAGAAGCTTTGTCTATAGCTTATACTTCTTTCTTAATTCGCGTAATAGTTAAGTTATTCTTACTTTTAGGAGTCTTTGTGCCCTAATTGTAAAGCTTTTCCATATAGAAGTATGATCGGACTTAGAGCCAAACTGGTATATTTTCAGCTAACCTCTGTGTTAGTAAAAGTTTATCGGTGTCACTGTTTCCAGCTCTTGATAGAAGTGTAGTTAGAGATTCACCCTACCCATTACTCGCTCTACGAGTAAGTGGATTCTTTCTTGAAAGTTAAGAAGAAAGGATATTGGTAACACCCTTTTTACAAAATCTCTAGACTTCTTGCTTACCTTGAGTTGATCCAAGGAATGGTGAGAAGGGGGAGCCTTCCTTTTAAGGTAGGAGAGACTCTGTCTCACACGTTGTGGTTGGTCATCCTATTTTGTGACTGGATTTTTACCTAAAACTGTCGGTTGCAAAATATCCACCCAATAGGATCAACTTAACATATAATTGTATTTCAACTCCAAAAATATCCCTTCTTATAAATGGCACACCTAAAGTTTTTTTTAGTATTTCTAGAGGGATCGGACATAGCGACCCTATTTCACTTTTCCTCTTTATAATTATGGCAGAAATGTTTGGCAGAGTAATAATAAAGGCTCAAGCTGAAAGGAAGACACGAGGTATCACAGTTACCGAAGAATTTCTTAAATAATCCACCAACAATTTGCAGATGATACTATTTTACCAGAAAAAAGTACCAAGGAAGAAGCTCAAAATTTTAAACAAATAATAAAAAGTTACATGGAAGCTTCAGGACAAAAAGTAAATGACAATAAGTCAGAATTTTTTTTCATTAATACAAAAGAGGAAGTAGAAAGAGACATTTGTAGAATTATGGGATGTAGAAAAGGAACCTTCCCTTGTAAATAAGAGGAAGTGGAAAGAGACATTTGTAGAATTATGGGATATAGAAGAGGAACCTTCGCTTATAAATATGTTGGGATTCAACTTGAAAAAGGTATTAGAGAAGGTAAAGCATGGGACACGATTATAGAGAAATTAGATAAAAAGGGGGAAGTTGGAAAGGCAAATGGTTAACTAAAGTTGGAAGAATGACTATGATCAAAGCAGTTCTTTCAACAATAACTATGTATCATATGTCATGTCTACCACTACCCATAGGTGTTAAAAGGAAATTAATCTCTAAACTAAAAAAATTGTTTTGGCAATGAATTGAAGAAAAGAAAAGAAAAGAAAAGCTTTGATAAAATGGGACAAAATTTGTAGACGTAAAGAGTATGGAGGCTTAGGAATGAAAAATTGAAGTTGGTAAATGAAGCATTAGGGGCTAAACTTGTTTGGAGAATGTTCAAAGAACATAATAGTAAATGGGCCAAAATTTAATATTATAAATATTTAAATTGTAGTAATCCTTTATCTCTATTTAGAACAATAAATCCGCCAAAAGGATCAAGAATTTGGAACTTTATGTTAAGTTGTCATCCTTTAGTAGCTAAAAACCTCATTTGGGATATTGGTTTAGGATAGGAACTTTAATTTTGGCAAGACTCATGGGATGGGCTTCCTTCTCTAGATAGTGCGAATCTACCATTGAACATAAAACATATCCCGACAAACCTATGGGTTAAGTATCTGAGTGATTAGAAAATTAAAATAAACAATAACAAAAATGGAGAATGACAATGGAAATCTTTAGATAAAACCCCTATATCAGATCAGGAGAAAGATATATTTAATAAATTTTTAAATAAAAGACAAACAAATCATAAAAAAAGGGAAGATGAACTAATTTGAGGAGCATCGAAGATGAAAAGTATAAAATTAAATTAGGGTATGAAAAGATAATAAACTCAAAGTATTGGAATTAGATTGATATTCCTCAAAATTTATGTTGAGATCCAGTATGAAAGTAGGCATCTTCCTTTGGGCAGCTCTTCAAAGGAGAATTCTAACAGTAGATAGGTTTACTAAAATGGATTTTGAAGGACCGTCAAGATGTCCTCTCTGCGAAAAAGAATCTAAAACTGCTAAACACTTGTTATTTGAATGTTCATTTGCTAAAGAATGCTAGTACTGGTTATGTAAGAAATTAAATTAGAATTATGCATTTACTAAAAATGTTTTGAACTTTTTAAGTAGTTGGCCAAAATATGGTAGTTCTAATGTTTACAGTTCTCTATGGAAAATATCCCCATCTATTCTTCTATGGGAAGTATGGAAAGAAAGGAATAGAAGAATTTTTTGTAATACAAAGATGGATCTAACATCCTTCTTTAGTAAATTAGAGGTGTGTATAAGTGAGGTAGCTAATTATAATCTTAGAAATTCGTATAAGGAGGAAGGATCCTTTGCAAATTGGGATGCAGAAATACAGAAAAATTGGTTTAATCTAATAAAGTCTCCAATGATTTATGCTAAAACAAATAAGATTGCTAGGAAAGAATGTAAATGGGAATCTCCTACTGTGGGATGGTTAAAATTAAATTTTGATGGGGCTTCAAGATGTAATCCAAGATCAGTAAGCCTAGGATGTACAATTTATTCAGATAAGGGATTATGTCTAATTAAATGTGCCAAACGGTTAGGTTAATGTCTAACAATCTAGCAAAATTAGAAGCCTTGATAGAAGGCTTAAGACTTAGTTGAGATATCGGAATTAAGAAACTAATTTTAGAGGGAGATTCATAAATTATCTTAAATGTGTTAAGAAAAAGGGAAATTCCTAATTGGATCCTAATTTCTAAATTTGAGTATGCCTTAGATATAGTCAATAATTTCAAAGAAACAATCATCGAACATGTTTATAGAGAAGGTATTTAAGAAACAGATAACCTTGCTAATAAAAGAGCAGATGGAGAAGAGATATTAATAAAATAAAATTGATATGTTAACCATTAGGCAGATAATTGCGCTTAGATAGTAATAGTTTTATTTGGATATAATCTAATAAAGATTAAATATATATGTTCGAAAACAATCAAAAGAAAAATAAAATAAAATATAAACATGTATAATCAAAATAATTTTCTAAATCATATTTCGATTATGCAATAGATTAGAAAATGTTAACGTGTATTTGATAATGTATTAATAGCATTTATAACAACTTGATCTTAGCTTATTTTATTTTGACAAGTACCTCAATAAGGATATCAAAAAGTAGAACTTCAAATATGGAAATTAAAAAGATGACGTTAAATGTTTAAATAAGTTAAGTTTTAATCAAAGATAATTATCCATCCCTATTCTTGGATACCTCACAAAAATGGTCATTTAATTTATTTTTATTTAGGCCACAAATTTATTTTTAACTTTGGGCCTTATGGCCTTTTACCTAACAAAACAAAATCTTATAAATATGGGGACATGACATTCTTTTGTTGTCAATAAAATGCCACTTAGCTCATCATTTTGCTTCAGGACAGTCAACTTTAGAGACAATGGGCAATGGGGGGTAGAGGGGGTGGTGGGGGATTTGGGGGGTCAAGAGCCCCCCAATACCCTATTGGCAAGGGCTAGGGACTATCTTTATGTCCTACCATCTTCCAGTCAAGGGCCCTAAGATCTTTTCAAATTTCAATAATAGAAACAACACTTTAAAATTTGGAAGGAAAGTTCTCTCAATCACATGCTGATTACTTATATATTCTCCTCAGGTTCTCATCTAATTTATCATCCCTTCAACTTTTGTCAAAAAAACATTAATTCATTTTGACTAATTTTAACATTTTCAAACAAAAATCATAGTGTTCGCAACTTAGTTGTATGAGAACCTTGATATGCATTTATAAGAATATTCCAAGCATCTTTAGAATGTAAAATGTAATATCCCCCTTTTCAGAAATTCGGGTCAAATCCATGTAATATTATAAATGGCTTTTGAGAGCTTAATATAAATTTGTTAAAAAAGGTCAATTTAATTTAATACTGTGAGCTAAAAGGTGACAAAGGTGGAATAAGACAAAAGGAAAAGAGAAGGAAGTTAAAGGGTCACATCTTTGAGCATCAAAAGGAGGAATCCAGTTCATTTTCGGCATGCTTGGATTTGGATATTGTTTCAAATTTCTCTTTGAGAAAGTGAAAGCTTGTTGCTTTCAATTTCAGAACCTGAGGTAGGAACCCCTTCAGGATTCTCATGGCAAATCGAATGCAACCCTGGTTCAAGATCAATTGTGGTGAATTCACATCAGAGTTCATATTTGGAGTTGTGCATTTCATATTTTCCAATCCGATTATTAGCATTGTTTTTAGGATTGGATGTTTTATCATGTTATTGTACTACTGAAGTTATAATGCAATAACAAATTCTGAGTATTCTGTGTTATATTACTGAATTTTATTGGGGAGAAATTGGGGAAAAATATCCACCTGCGATAGTATAGTGGTGTCAGAGTAGTGTATCATGCTAGTCTACGAGGTTTTTATTGGAGACAAATTTTTAGAAAGGTTTTATCAGAGTAGATTTTCTTGTGAGTTGGTGAGTTTTTAAAGTTACAGAAACAAACAAATGTTTTTTTTTTTGGAGGCAGAGCTATTAAGGTTATAGTTTAAAGGTGAATATATTATTGTGAAAAATTGTACTTTGGTAGTGCAGGAAATAGTGGTACCACATTTTATATGTGGCAAAGGAATTAAGAAAAATTGCTGCAAAGATTAACACAAGGGAAAGATTTAGTTAATTAAATCAAAAGCATATATGATGGGACTTCAATTCTCTGGTCTCAGGTGAAGATATTCAACAACTCATTCTTGCGTAACCTACAAAGAAAAACATTGGCGTTACATCTGCTCGGTCAAAGAAAATAAATAAAAACTCTTCCTTAAGAATTCATCATTTTGAAATGGTCAGATTCTGCAATTTCATTGGTTGTCGAAAATTTTATACACTGTTTTTCCAAACATTTCTTGATCTGACTTACTATAGGAGTGTCTGCTAGTTTTACACGGGAGAAGTGATCCTTAGCCAAGAATAATATTGGGAATCATGTGCCTACGATAGTCCATGAGATGCTGCTATCAAACAAGAGTGGCAAGCATACGCTTGGTTACCAATGACGGTGTTGCAAACCAAAAATATGTTGCAAGTCCAGTTTGAATTTGGAAGATTATATTTCCGATAATTTTGCTAGTCTGTTCAATGTCTAGAATATACTTAGGATGTTTTACTTTCTGATATTATCGCTCAATTTATATATACATGGGAATGGCATAAATTCTCAGTAACTCATTCCTTCTGAGTTGTTGCTATAATGAGTTCAGCTTAATAACCTCTGAGACAAGTGATTCTATGGTCATTTATAAGAAAACTTGTTGTATGAAGATGGGGAGAACTGACTTTCTAGCATCATTCAATTGTTCAATTATTTTTTGGTTTCAAAGTCGAAAGTAAGCTAGATTGAACATTGTAAGGAAGCACTAGGAAGCAGTCATGTAATCATTTCTCAGTAAAAGAAACTTGTTGAATAGTTCAGTAATAAGGATATTTGTGAATTTGAATGCTAACTATGTATTTTGTATCAGAACTATTCTAACACTGTCAATTTTATCCATCACAATTGCAAATTGTTAATAGTTAAGATTTAGAAATATACTACCCTGTACATAGAACAAGCTGAGATTTGAAACCTAGAACAATTTGACCAAACTTCAAGACAGGTTTGTTAGAAGAATTTGAAGTAAAATAAATAGGGAAGATCCTAACTTAAGTAGATTGGAAACTGAAAACACTTGACTAAAGCAAAACAAACCATAAAACACACGGGTGCATTCCAATCGTTTGAAAAAACTCCCCAGAAAGACTAAACATTCAGAGTAGGGGTAGCATCTTATAGTTAGAACAACATAACAAAGACAATGGAGATTCTGAAAAATAATTAGTTCTTAAAAAAGTTCAACGAAACCTTTAATGGTGAATAGTTAAGGAATTTGAAAAAGGAATAACCATACTAAATAGTTTGTACATGACAGGATTGCAATTAGGGACTGAGAACTTGGTGGATGATCTTCTATCGAATCTGGAAGAGATGGACTCTTGTTTATCTAAGGTGGATCAATCTGATTGGAGGCTCTAAAATTGGGCCTTGCAGCCATCAATAGTTGCCTTAGTGCAGCACAGGTTATTGGATAATACGAGAGAAGATGTGAGGCTAACAATTCCCTCTTGCTTTAGTGATATTATTAGAATAACAACACCAGTCTCACCTTACAATGACAACATATTAAAAGGGGTAATACAGCCGATTGTGTATAGCCTGTGTGGGCTATATAATGACAAGGGCCCTACTTATAGTAAGAAGGTAAAGATTATAGAACTCAAGATAAAAACCTGATTTTTTTATCATTATGTTGGATCTTGGTTGTGACAAAATGACTCTACAGTTGCTTTAATGTTTCTTAAGAGATTTTACAAAATATCATCCAGAGCATGTGAGAGCATGCATAAAAACAGTGATGTCTTTAATTTTAGATGAGGAGGACAATGTGTGTAAACAATTGCAATCAGATTTGTTGTCTTTTCAAAGAGGGGAATATAAAATCTCACATACAGCTTCTTGAGATGATTTGGAAACTATACCATATCATTTGCATTTTGATCTCTATAGTAATTTCAATCGCAAGATTTTCAGATTGAAGATGAGATTTCCTGCAAAGTTTTGTTTTCTACTATATTTAACATCTGGATTAGGGCCCGGATTGATGGCTCCCTCGGACGGATGGATACAGTAGAAGCGAGTATTGTTTCTATGGGCCCCTATGGGCGTTACGAGAGAAGGCCTTGGTGAATATATTGGTGGTGCATGTGTGCATGCAGATGTAGGGCTCCCTATGCACAATACTATGGGCTGGTGCCCCTTGCAATTAATTCTATGGGCTGGTACATGCAGAGGCATATGGCCCTGGATGGATAGGCCCATTCGCTTACCTTCATTCCATTCAGGTAAGGAAGGACCTTGTGAAATGGACCTATGAGCTAATGGAGGCATTAATTGAGCATAAAATAAAAAGTTCGAGGATCACGTTACAGACAATGACCTGATATCTATGGGTATATAGGTTGTAAGATCTCTGAGAATGAGCAGCAAGAAAATGAGACAAGAACAGATTTGTTTTACTTGTCATAAACCTTGGATGCTTAATCATCATTGAAGATTCAATAAAGAAGAGGAACTAATGCAACCAAACATTGGTAAGGATATACAAGCATATATAAGTGAAGACTTAATTTATGAGGCACAAGCTGAAACAAATATGCTAGAAAGAAAACCGGATGTTGACTTCCAACCAGCCGAGGATGATATCATGGGAGAACCCATTACTACATTAAAAAGGTATTCTAAGCTCTTAATTGGTGAATTGTTGATCTCTATTGACAAAAAAGTGGAAAGGAAAAGTCCTTTGATGATCCCATATATGAACATGATGCTATTCCGATATAATTTCATGACAAATCAGAAAACATGAAGTGTGGCAGCCCTTATTCTCTAGATGAATTTGAACACAAACCTTTATCGTTGCAAGATTTGATAGGATAGGTTATTAGCTACTGTTACTAAATTTTCACACATGTCAAAATTCAGTTCTAAACAATGTACAAGTGAAGATAAGGTACACATTTCTTTCGTTCAGTTCATATCTATTGCCAAGTCATATTTCATTTAGAATAAAAGAATAGCATAAAATATCCTTTTTATTATACATCATGATGTACAAATGATATTTACAAAAACTGAAATGAAAACGAAATACTGAAAGTAAATGCCTCTCGCTGTGAGAGTAGCCCCTAAATGCTGATATCTATCTCAATTCTGTGCAAGTAGATAACATGAAATTAAAGAAACATAGAATAAGAGGGGGTCATAGGGCACCAGTCATTGCTTGTAATGACTGGTCGTATAGCATTTCTCCAATCCTGCTTGTCTGTTGCCCTGAACTACATCTCCTCCAGGTGCCTGAATCCTACACTCATAAGAGAAAGTGTTCTGGGTCCAATGGATCTTAGCAATGACAGTAACACCTTACCTAATGCATAAATATTCTATGCTACTATCATGACATGTACTTGCATAAAACAGAAACATATACCAGCAGTCAAGGCAAACAATCACGTCAAATGTTTTATTGCTAATATGTTTGTTTTTTGTGCAACGTCGTTTCTCTAATAAGTACACGGATATAACCATAGGCTCCCACGAGGGTTATTGAGCCCGGCGTGCCTATAAGAGATAGGATTACCTAAGGAGCTGATCAGAATAGTATAGTGAAGTATTAAAGGGACATGGTATTCTCTACATGAAACCTTTTACTTTCAATATTATCAAGGAAAAAATGCTACAGTAGTCTCAGTACTAAACACTAAAGGGACAAGTTATTTTAGGCATGAAACCTTATGTTGCAGATACAACAATAGATAAGATAGCATTCAGAAATTGAATAATAACAGAGAAATCTTTATTTCAGCTATAGAAACAATGGTAATAAATACTACAGCTGTAAATGAATAACAAAACAATGTTGATTGATGAGATAAGTACAGCTACAGGATTATGTAATATAAAGATGCTACGAAAAATGTTTTGCTACATGCATAAAGAAAAATGAGGGAAAAAAAATGATTCCTCAGATTCAAAAGGAGCATTTAACCGAGTGTTATAAAAGTTCTAAGCAAAAGAGTTCAATTCAGCAAAGATATATACGTATCAGATTCTTATGTTTTTAGTGCAGAATCTTCAAAAGTTTCATAATGAAGTGAATGCAAATCAAAGCATTGAAGACAAAGTTATGGTAACATGCTCAAAGTGCAAAAAATCAAAGGAGATGGTTATAAATTTTGATGCATATGACAGAGGACTCTTGAAATTTTCTTTCAGCAAAGCAGAAACAATATTGATAACTACAGGTTTACAGGAAATGTTCTCATATTTGATTCTAAACCTGTCATAGTAAACACAGAAGGTAAAAAGAAGAAAAGTTGCAGTATCTGTTGAAAGAAAGGAGCTGAATCTGATTGGGGAATATCCAATAAACATCAAAAATCCCATTTACATTCTGTTAATGACACTACAGTTGCAAAATTTACAAGAGTTAATTGCATTTCCTGGCAACAGTAGTAAGTTGCACTTGTATGAGTATTGCGAAAAGCAAGAAACTGTCAAATTCAGTGCCGTATAAGTAATAAGGGCCTTACAGTTCGTGATATTAAACTGTGATACCCACAAGGGTTATTTGTGAAAATAAGCTAAACATTAGCATTCCAAGATGCTAGAGGAAGGACTAGAGTTATGCAAGGAAAGTCCGAATCATTTCAGCAAGAAAGATTCAGTTTTCAAATCAATCTTCAAATTTCCCACATTAATGGAATAAATCTAGACATTTCTTTCAAACCCAGAAAAGTCATTTTCCAGAAATAAATCTCAGTAAAGTAGAAATAATCATAAATCCCTACGTCTCAAATTATTTGAGCATTTCTCAAGAAAACGGTATCTGGAGTTTGAAACATATGCGAAAATGTGTTCAAAATACAATGATGATATTATGTGCAAGAAAACTCATTTTGGGTTTTGATCAAGTGTATTAATACTATAAAAATCCAAAGCCAAAAGCAACTAACAACTCTCTGGTTTATCAATGAACAACTTACAGCTACTTGGAAAATTCAAGCTTAGTTCCCAGTTTGAATACACGGCGGCTCTAGCAGCAGGAGTACCAAGTCTCCATGAGAAGATGAACAAAAGAAGTCCACATTTTTTCAAAAATGCCATGCATTACCCAGATCTGGCGTTAAGAATAGAAGAAAATGAAGCCATGTCTCCTTTAAGGACACCCAATAGTGACTACAATCATTACAGGAAGAGAAAAACTCCAGATTTGGCATTATAACCAGAGAAAATGCAAGAAAAGTACCAGATCTTTTCTCCAAACAACAACCAAATGCCAGATTTGGTGATGAAAAGAACTTAGATTCGACCCCAGGAGTCACAGCAAACAAGTTTGCTCATAGAAAAACCTCCAGGAGTCATGATGTTGTTGGTAAAATCCATATTGTAGCTAACGGGTAGAGTTGTATCCGAAAGGGCATGTGACAGTTGAGTCACCCCTTCAGGAAAGTATATATACATTGTTCGAATGAAATATTGGATCATCATTATCATTGTGATCATTGCATTTGAGTTGCATATTGTGTATATGAATAAAGTCTCTGTTCTGTGTTACATTCTAATACCTTAATGTGATAAACATCTGTTTACTATGTACGGTAAACATTTGGCACTATTGCTAGTTGAACCTAGTATACAAGAGGTGTTATAAAGATTAATGCCAAATCTGTCTCAATAAAGACAAGAATAGAATAAAAGACAAGGATGATATATGCACAGCACAGGAAGCATTAATTTTAACACAATAGGCGGAGTGCAGACATAAGTTTCAGCAGCAAACCGACAGACACCAAGGGGGTGAAGGAGCACTGATAGAGGGAGTGCATTCGCCTAGCAAAACAAGGAGTGCTGAGGACTTGCTTGAAGAAACGTGCCAGAGATTGAATTTGGTAGAAGAGACAAGGGAGGAGTTCCTAAACTTGTATATGCCAAGGGTAGAGAATCCGAATGGAAGAGAAGGAACCCACATGGTTCGAAGTGCCGAAGGAGCATGAGCGTGGGGTGAACTCTTCGTTCCCTATACACCTGCCAAACGGTACAACTAGAGAATCATACAACTTCGCTTGAAGATCTCTTTACACCAAACAATGTAGTTATCCACAGTACGGTTGTTCGAAGTAGCTCGGCTGTGCAAAATGCGGGTACACAGAATAGCACGGGTACATAGCAAGTATTAAAAATTCAGAAGAAATTAACGATGACAGGACCTAAGGAAAAATTATTGAAGTTTAATGGCGATGGGATGGCCGATCCAATCAGACATTGTAGGACATTTGAAACAATCTTGACGGCAAACGATATAACAGACCAGGAAGACTAAGTCTGACAGTTTCTGGCAACCCTACGGGATGTATCATTTGATTGGTTTTTGGATGCCAATCCCCAAAAATTAACTACATGACCGAATGTCAAGAAAGAATTCATAGCAGAATTCCGACTACTGAGGGATGATAACAAAATAGTAGCAGAAATATATAGTACAAAACAAGGAAACAACGAAACAATCCATGTATATACAAGAAGCCTGAAGGAGCTGGTGGGGAAAATGGAAAGCCATCCAGCTAACACGTTAAATAAAAGGTGGTTTTTTTGAAGGGCTACAACCAACATTGAAGAAAAAGATGAAAATTGTACCTCCAGCATCATACATAGATGCATATAATCGGGCGATGGATCTAGAGAGTGAGCAGAAAACTAGCAAAAGGAAGAAAAATGAATCATCGAACTTAGACGATTCATCTTCAGAAAGCAGCAGCAGCGACGAGGAGTCAAGTAAGAAGGTTCGAGCATTGCAGAAGGACATGTTATGGATGATTGAGTTCAAAAATCTGAAAAGAATCTTGACTTAGTAAAAGGAGGGGAATTGTGGTGTACGAATTGTAAGGAGGAGGCCCACACAAAGGGCTCCTACCCGAAGAAACAATTTTGCAATATCGTCTAAATTGCGGGACATTCCACAAGGGAATGCCCATTCAATATGAAGATGAAGGGACACCAACAAGTATTGCCAAGATAGGAAGTGTCCACCTCGGGAGTAGGAATGAACATGAACAATGACGCAACCTCAGGAGGGTAACGTAACAATAACTAGTGTGGACGGGGCAGTAACAATAAAATAATAACAATAATGGGGGCCAAGGTCGGATACAATATGACTCGAGTGGACGGCCAATGATACAATGTCATGTGTACAACCCCTGGGAACACTTCGCTAGAGACTGTACCACAAAGGAAACACCACAGCTGTTGTGTAGATTGTGTGGTCCAGGAGACCACGAGGATTCGAAATGTCCTAAGCAAGGGGTGAACTTGTTAAGTATAAAAACATGTGAGGAGGAGCCAAAGTCGGATACAATATGACTTGAGTGGACGGCCAATGATACAATGTCATGCGTGCAACCCTTGGGAACACTTCACTAGAGACTGTACCACAAAGGAAACACCACAGCTGTTGTGTAGATGGTGTGGTCCACGAGACCACGAGGATTTGAAATGTCCTAAGCAAGGGGTGAACTAGTTAAGTATAGAAACATGTGAGGAGGAGACATTAGCCATCACTTGCAAGCAAGCAATGAAGGCAACGTATCTAGATGCAGAAGAGGAAAAGAAAAGATTGCAACAAGCGCGAGAAGAGTCAAAAAAAAAAAATGGAAGCCGAAAAATCACAAACAAAAGACACTGTCAGCACCTCAAAGAGGAACCTAATAGAACAAAATATTACACAACAGTTAATGCAAATGGAAGTTCCTATGAAGCTAAATGACGTTCTTACAATGCCTTAGCTATAGACTACAATACTGAACATGACACCAACCTTGAAAGAAACGAAAGAGACAGGAAAAGATGACAGTGGAATGACTGCGACAGACCCAATGCTATTGACACTCACTACAAGAAGACATTCTGTAGTAGTAGAGATGGGTATCCTTGGAACTATACTCACAGATACAATCATAGATGCAGGATCAAGAGTGAATATACTACCTGGAGATGTATGGAAGCAGTTGGGGCAACCTACGTTATGGCCATCTACATTTCAACTACTCACTCTTGATCAACACAGAATCAAGCCTTTATAGACCTTGATGGCGCAACCTGTAACCATTGGGACATAGCAATTTTTATTAGATTTCGTGGTCATACCATTAAAAAGAAAAGGGTACAAGGCCATCCTCAGATAGGATTGGCTAGTACAGGCGAAGGTGAAACATAATTGGAAACAGAATACTCTGTCCATGGAAGGTGGAGATTTTGTAATTGACCTACACACACAGATGGTAGGGGAGGAGGCAGCATCGTCGGATTCCAAAGGTGAAGGTAGAGGAGACGAAAAGGGGAAGAAAAGAATGGAACTTGACGAAGAGGGAATATTGAGATTGGAAGGAGGGTCTAACGATGATGACCTAGACTTGGTGAATGACATACTCCACTAGCAGATGGAGGACTACAAGCTCTTTCCGAGCTGCAATATGTTAGGGGTCGAGGATGGAAAAGAGGAGAATGAATTCTCGAAGGAGTATAGAGAAGTGAAGGAAGGAGAGGCACATATAGATGAAACGCCTGCACATACATTTAGTGAAGACAAACCTATTAAATACAAAGAACCTATAGTAAAGACAGTGAACTTAGGAGACGATGCTAACTCAAAGAATTTATTTGTGGGAGATGACTGGAACACAGTCCTGAAAGAAACAACATTTAAAATATTTATGGAATATAAAGATGTGTTTGTGTGGACGTATAAGGACTTAAAAGGGGTAACGTCGGAATTATGCGTCTACAGAGATACCATTGATAGGAGCAATACCCGTACAGAAGCGGTCATACCAGATGAACAAAAATTATGCCGCATGGGTCACTGATGAGATCAACCTAATGCTTGAAGTAGGAATTATTTTTAGGGTGCAGACGAGTGAATGGGTATCACCGATTGTGATATCTCTAAAGGACACCACTCAGATAAGGATATGTGTGGACTTTCGATGCCTGAATGCAGTAACGATCAAGGATCTGTTCCCAATACCATTCACCGATAGTATTCTGGGAGAAGTTGAGGGGCACGAAATCTATTTATTTATGGATGGATTCTTTGGATACAACTAGATACCCATCGCGGAAGAAGATAGGCTTAAATCAACGTTCATAATGGAAGTTGGAGTATATGCTTACAATAGAATGTCGTTCGGACTGTGCAATGCCCTGACAATATTTTAGAGAATTATCTTGCACATATTCGATAAGATTTCAGTCAGGAATTTCAAGGCATTTTTGAATTATTGGTCAATTTTTAGTGCAGAGGACAAGCATCTGATTGCACTCAAAGAATGCATGGAAAGATGTAGATGGGGGAGACTAGCACTGAATTCGAAGAAGTGTAAATTCATGGTACCACAAGGGAAGCTATTAGGGCACATGGTATGCAAAGCACGATTAAAGATGGATCTTGACAAAGTCCGAGTAATCTTGGAAATGCTACCTTCGATGAATGTGACGGAGGTAAAATTGTTCCTAGGGCATAGGATACTACCGAAGGTTCACTAAGGGCTTTGCAAAAATATCTTACCTGCTTAACAAACTAACCTGTAAGGGAGAACCCTACAAATGGGATACAGAGCAGAATGAATCCTTCGAAAGATTGAAAACAAGATTAGCTACAATGCCTATCCTGGCTTATCCAAACTGGGATAAGGAGTTTCATGTTCATGTTGACGCATCAAACTATGCAATTGGAGCAACGTTGGCACAGACAGAGGATCATGGATTGGATCATTCGGTGTACTTTGCAAGTAGATTATTATCTAAAGTGGAGAAGATTTAGAGTACAACAGAGCGCGAGGCACTTGGAATGGTGTACGCTATACAAAATTTTTGACATTATCTACTGGTGACTCCATTCGTATTTTATGTAGATCATCAAGCACTATTATATCTCATAAACAAGCTGATCATCTAGGGAAGGATAAGCGAATGACTACTCTTTTTGCAAGAGTTCACATTCAAAATTGTGGTATGGCCTAGAAAAAGCTATGTAATCGCAGACCATTTGTCAAGGATCAAATCAGGAGAACCACCGGAGGGAGTCAATGACGATTTTCTTGACGCACAACTATTCCGGATTCCCATACTACCATCCTAGTATGCAAGTATTGGGGAATATCTTTCAACAGGACAATTTCCTAGGGAAATGCCGCCGAAAGAGAGGAGGAAACTGGAGCTGAGGAGTTGAATGTTTTAGTTGGTCAATGGATTGCTGTATAAGATGGGACCCAACCAGATTTTAAGACGGTGCATTCCAGAAGAGGAAATACCAAAGGTGTTGAAGGAAGCACATGAAGGACCAGCAGGACATATGAGGTTGGATACAACTGCGTGGAAGATATTTCTAGCAAGCTTATGGTGGCCAACTGTGCACAACGCCGTGGAGTGGGTCATTGAGTGCGATACATGTCAGAGGGCCGGAAAACCACTAAAGAGTGATTTCATGCCTCTAAACCCTTCACACGCACAGGAATTATTTGAACGATGGGAGTTGGACTTTGTTGGACCCCTCAAGGTAAGTAAAACTATGAGATGTAGGTACATTGTGGTAGCGATAGAGTACCTTACCAAGTGGGTAGAAGCGCGGACTTTACCGGATAGCTCTGCAGTAAGCACAACAAAATTCATTTATGAGCAATCATCACATGGTACAGAATCCCACTAGAGTTGACAAGTAATCGTGGGGGACATTTTGTCAATCACATCATTCAACTACTGACCATAGAGTTCAAGATATACCATTCTTAATTGAGCCCGTACTATCCAAGAGCAAATGGACAAACAAAAGCTACAAATAAGATCTTAGTCGGAGTGATTTGTAAATCCTACGTAGTCGAAGGAGACGATTGGGAAGAAAAGCTACCATCGGCGTTATGGGTGTACATTACTTCATACAAGGTAACCGTGGAACACACTCCATTTCAATTGATGTATGGATAGGAAGCCATGGTACCGACGAAATTCATGTTACCAAGTTTAAGGATCACGATCGAAAACAAACTTGGAGATATGGAAAGTTTGAGGGAAAGATTGTATAATTTAAATAAACTGGATGAGCGAAGACTACAAGCACAATGGGCCATTGAAGTTACACAGTGCAGACTCAAGGCATGGCATGACAAGCGCTTAAAGCTCAACAAATTTCAACCAGGGCAACTAGTATTGAAGTGCAATGGGCACAACAAGATCAAATTAGGAAAATTTAAAGTAAAGTGGGTCGAGTCATATAAAACTTGCAAAGTTGGCAACAATGGAGCAATAAAACTATGGACGTGTAATGTTCCTGTTATAAAAATAAATAATAAATCAAACTTTTGTAACAGGCCGATTGATTTAATGTATGTTGGACCCATTTTTATTTTTGTTTTCGTAGTTTGTGTTGCCGTCGGCTATCTTTGTACGCCCTCGAAAAGTTTCCCGACGGGTATTTAAGTACGGCTTGTAGGTTGTAGTTGGTATGCTTTTGGATTATATTTTTTTGTACTATGAATTCCTATTGGAGTTCTCTGTAATTCACCATTTCGGAAGTGAAAGATCTTCCCTATTTGGCTCGTGCAGTTTCGGTGGGATTCAACCCTCACCCTATTCCGTTGTTGCATGTATTACTTTGCTCGGATCTGGCAAATTGGAGCACCATCTTTCGGCATATATATATTGAGGGAAATTGTCCATATTCGATTTTTATCTTTTGGTATTTGGATTCCATTGAATTCTTGTGATTGTGAATGAATGGGAGTGTTCTCACCGTAGGGCGCCAAAGTCTATTCATACCACTCCTTGTTCTTGCCCACTTTGCTACTTCCATTGCCGCATGACTTTCACCTTCCACCCATACTCTTCCTAAAGTCTACATACGGCCTGTCGTACGGCTTCCTCTATCCCCATCCACTGTGCTCCTTCATTTTCCCCACAGTACGGCATTCCTTTTCACTATATGATTGTTCCCTTCCAACCGTATGACCTACACCCCTTCCACCGTACAGCCCAACCAATTCCACCATACAACATATCCAGTTCCAGTCGTACGACCTAGCCAAGCCTCCCGTACGGACTTCTTGAGCCATCATTCCCTGATACTTAGATCATACGAATCTGTACACACTCTTCGACAGGACACACACACCATTATTTTATCATTGTTTGATATTCAAGAGGACGGGAATATTATGGTGGTATCAGAGCAAAAATCATTTGGAGAATCTTTGAAATTGTTCGGGAAAGTGGTCGTGCAGTACGGGCTGAGGTTGCGCAACACGGAAGCATCTTCGAAAATGTTCGAAAAAGTGGCCGCGTAGCGCAGGCAACTGAGGCCACACAACACGAAAGCATATCCGAAACCGTTCGAGAAATTTTTCGTAACTTTTGGGAACATCTCCGAAACCGTTCGGGAACATTATAGTGGTATTAGAGCTTTTGATCTTGCCTGCCTGTGGAAGTGAATGCAAGTTTATACTTGGAGGAGAAGACGAAATAACCCTATTGATAGAATGGCAGATCATCAGGATCCTACGACAGAACTCATGAATCTTTTAAGAGAGCTGAACAAAAATCAAATGCAAATCAATGAAACCCAAAGGTTTATGTAGGAAACTCTACAAAAATTGGCCGAGTGAAAGACAACAGGAGAACAAAATGGGCATAGCGATGATTCTATTTTCGGAAGGACAAACTTTCAACCCTCTCGCTCTCGACCCTCGATACCCATCTTCCTTCCAAGGACAGAAGCACCACACAAAGGAAGAGAGGCCACTTTTGAGGAAATGCAAGAAAAACTTTAGGAAGATTGGTGGAACGCAAATATGGAAGGAGATATATCTTACAAAGACTATGTTGATCTAAGAATGAGATATTTTGGCAGAGGAAATCACGGTTATTTTAATGATGATATCAGGAGAAAGATTAGAAAGGTGAACTTATCGCCATTTGATAGATCTGGAGTCATTACCACACAGTTGTGGGTCCTAAAGGCAGACACCTATTTCCAACTCAATCCAATGCCCAAAGAGGAAGCAATCAAGTTCGCAGCACTTCCTCTGGAAGGAGTGGCGCATGAGTGGTGGCATCATGGACTGGTCACTCTCAGTCACGACCAAGTGACCTCTTATGTTGAGTTTACTGAGAGACTCATTGATTGTATCGATGGGAAGGATCCTAAGCTAAACTTAAAAGATCTAGCTGAGCTAAAGCAAATGGGCACGGTAGACAACTATGTCACTGAGTTCCAAAGGCTATCAGTATTAGTCACAGACATCTCTGAAAGACGTCGAATTGTATTATTCATGGATGGGTTGAGAGAGCCTTTGAGAGGCTAGATCAAAGGGTTCAACTCGGGTACACCCAACGAAGCTATTAAGAAGATGCGCGACATGGCCGCATCTTCCTCCAAAACTCACACAGTTACACCAACACCATCCCCACAAGAAGACAGAGACAAGGAGCCAATTTAGAAAAAACCTCAGTTTGATGAAGATTCTCAGCAAGAACTCCAAAGAAAAAAGCTCAGTTTCACTTGCAAAGAACCATGGGGTCCCGGTCATCGCTGCCTCAGGAAGGGAAAGATTCACTACATTGAGGTGATGCCTGATGATGATGAAGAACAAATACTTGCAGTGACTGATGAACAAATTACCCAACAGGAGAGAATAAATGCCCTGATACAAAAAGGGGGTTCCATTGCTGCCCTCACTACACTGACTGGAGGTGGTATCTTCGGAGTTCACGGCACACTTCACGGAAAACGAGCCCCAATCATGATTGATAGTGGCGCCACGCTCAATTTCATCAATTCATTTTTGGTCACTAGTAAAGGCCTGCATATAGTTGAGCACGGAGGATTTGAGGTTAAGGTTGTAGGAGGAACCTTGTTACCTTGCACTCAGGTGATCCCACGGCTACAAATTTCCATGGGAAACTATACCCTAACAGATGCTTTCTTTGTCATAGATTTGGTTGATACTGATATCATTTTGGGCATCCAGTGGTTGGAAATTCTTGACTAGTACACTCAAAGTTTCAAAAGGATGGACTTTTCATTTGAGACGGATGGCAAGAAGGTGTTGCTAAGAGGAATGTTAAATAAAGGATCAAGGGAAGTCACAATCAAAAAGATGGAGGACAATTTTTAAATAGGATTTGGCCTTAGACGCTGCAAGTAAAAGCAAGATAGTCACCACCTCACCACATTCCTTGGATAAGTGGCGGGCTCATCTATTGGCCGAGTATTCCAAGAACACTTTTGCATGGGAGTTGATGGATGGTTATGTACGCGATGAAAGATACAGGTTATTGATGACATCATTTACTTCGATGAGAAGATCTACTTAGTGCTTGACTCGGAGCTAAAGGAGTTGATTACATAAGATTTCCTAGAATCGGGTTTGCATTTGCTTGAGGACAAGCAAATTTTGGGACAGGAGGACTGTAATGTTCCCGTTATAAAATAAATAATAAATCAAACTTTTGTAACGGGCCGATTGATTTAATGTATCTCAGACCCATTTTTATTTATGTTTTCGTAGTTTGTGTCACTCTCGGCTATCTTTGTACACCCTCAAAAAGTTTCCCGATGGGTATTTAAGCACGGCTTGTAAGTTGTAGTTGGTATGCTTTTGGATTATATTTTTTTGTACTACAAATTCCTGTTGGAGTTCTCTGTAATTCGCCATTTCGGAAGTGAAAGATCTTCCCTATTTGACTCGTGCAGTTTCTGTTGGATTCAACCCTCACCCTATTCTGTTGTTGCATGTATTACTTCGCTCGGGTCTGGCGAATTAGAGCACCATCTTTCGGCATATATATATATATATATATTGAGTGAAATTGTCTATATTCGATCTTTATCTTTTGGTATCTGGATTCCATTGAATTCTTGTGATTGTGAATGAATGGGAGTGTTCTCACTGTAGGGCGTAGAAGTCTATTTGTACCAATCCTTGTTCTTTCCCTCTCTGCTACTTCTGTTGCCGCACGGCTTTCACCTTCCACCCACACTCTTCCTAAAGTCTATGTACAGCCTATCGTACAGCTCCCTCTATCCCCATCTATCATACTCCTTTATTTTCCCTGTAGTACGGCATTCACTTTCACCATACGACTATTCCCTTCCAACCGTACGGCCTACACCCCTTCCACCGTACAACCCAACCAATTCCACCATATAGCATATCCAGTTCCAGCTGTACAGCCTAGCCAGGCCTCTCGTACGGACTTCCTGAGCCATCATTCCCTGATACTTAGATCGTACGGATCCATACACACTCTTCAGTAGGACACACACACCATTATTTTATCATTGTTTGATATCCAGGAGGACAGGAATATTAGAGTGTTATCAGAGCAGAAATCATCGGGACCATCTCTGAAATCGTTCGGGAAAGTGGTTGTGCAGCACGGGTAGTGGCCGCACAGCACGGGCTGAGGTCGCGCAGCACAAGAGCATCTCCAAAAACGTTTGGGAAAAAGGCTGCACAACACGGGTAGTAGCCGCGTAGCAGGGGCAACTGAGGCCGCGCAGCACGGAAGCGTCTCCCAAACCATCCGGGAAAATTTTCATAACTTTTGGGACCATCTCCGAAACCGTTTGGGAACATTATAGGACATTTGATAGGAAGTGCTTGATGCAGTAAATGGATCAAAATTAAAAATTTACCATGAAAGAACCACACAAACAACTCTAAAGCAGTATGAAAATACAGTAATAATAAATAGTAGATAATAGTAATAGTGTATATATGTAAAATAAATAATTCTAATAAAGATGAAAAGCACATACCTATGAGGGTTTTCTCTGCACCATACTAGAAACCTATGATAGATTCTTGCAAATATGCTCATTTCCTTATCTGGGACAGAATTTGGTGATATCTTTTCGAGCCGTAGACTTCACTAGGGTATTCGACATACCAGATCGTGTGCAAGGAGGAAGGAAAATCAATGACAAACCGAAGAAACTGGATCAGAGAGTCAAGGAGTAGCTAGTAGAATTAGTATGTTGTCTACGACCGAAGACAAAAAGCGAAGCCTTAATGGATTCTTCGAAAGGAAGGGGATTGAAGAAATCCGATATTCTTGAAGGACATTGGTGTTGCTAGATGGACTTAGTAAAGAGTAGACTCACCAGTTCGAGTAGGGCATCAGACATTTCATTTTTGTAGGTGATCATGATGAATGGTATCATGAATTGCGTAGTATATGATTGGGCATCTTTACTGGCTGAGCGCATGTAAGAATTCATGATGCTGTAGCACAAGATGTTTTATATGTAGCACTATGCCATTGACCTATTCCTCGATGCTACTGCACGGATGGTACCCAATGATAGGTTGGAGATCAAGCCAGGCCAGGTAGAACCAAGGGAGCCTCCGATCATGCAATGGAAACATCTTGATACCCCTAGAGGGCAGAGGGCCATCGGGCAGAAGAGGATGTGGTAGGAAGTGAAGAGCTTTGAGCATGAGAACACAGACAGTGGGAGACAGGATACATCCTCCAAGGTACTTGATCACTCAGAGGAGGAAGTGGAGGATGAGGATGATGATGAGGAAGTCGAAGTTATCACAACACCGCCACTACTATTTCCAAGGTCCCTCACAGCTACCTCTCACTCGCACTTAGTCCCTGCAGGTGTGCACATCCTTGATTTCGAGCAATTTAGGCACCTGTAGTCATGACTCTGGTCATTGTAGTAGCCAGACCAACACTTGAGCCATCAGGCCGACCAATAGCTATAGCACCTTCAGGGTGGGCCGAGCCTTCAAAAGTACCAGATATAGCCCTATCGGAGGTAGCGATGAAGTTACTTGAAGGTGTTGTCCGAGAGACTTTGCCAGCCACACCAGATGTAGAGGCTGAGATACTTGTACCCGATGAGGAGATAGACACTCAGGAAGGAGTGATGGAGATAAAAATGAGTGAGGGTTTGAGGAAACCTGGTGTTCACTTGGATGTAGTGGGTTCGGACAAGGTGGTTACGATGAATGCAGCATTGCTAGCAACGCTAGTAGAGGAGCCAAATAGAGATAGTAAATCTCTAAAGGTTGAGCACGTACTTGAGCACGAGGTTTAACCACACACCAACACCACATGTGACATGCATTTCAAACCTACATAGGAAGTAGCCCCATAAGGAGATCTTGTAGGCACGCAGGTGGAGGAGAGTCACTCGACGCAGATTAATGGGATACCGCACTTCTTTCTCCATGGAGAGAACTGTTGAGTGGATGGTAGAGGTAGTGAAGACGGCTATGGGCACCGAGCAACTTACAGCAGGGCCATATGCATCAATGGGAGAGGGTGTGGAGGCATTTATCAGTGATATGGTGACTCGAGTTCACCGAGCAGTGGCCTCTGCACAAACACAGGCCTTGGATTCAGTAGTAAATGAGCTGGAGCACGTCATATCCCTCATGAGAGTGGGGTGCCCTTTTTAGTCTGCTTTGAGGAGCACGGGTGAACCAGAGTCGAGACTTTAGAGATGCGCGAGGACTGGGCCAATACAAGAGAGTCGGTTGGGGAGAGTCGCATAGAGGCTTTGATTCAGGAGATAGTCCAGATATACAAAGATGCTTACTATGCCTTTCGAAGGAGCCAGGCAGCGACAGAGAGGGCTTGGGAGGAGTCAGCTACTAGGGTAGTAACAATGAAGGTAGAACTAGGTGCAGAGAAGGCAACTCAGGAGTCAAAGAGAGAAGCCTGGGAATCCAAGAGGATAACATTTTTGGCTCAACACACTCAGCTATAGTAGGTGGCAGTAGAGAAGGAGAAGGAACTTGGAGAGATTGCTAAGATGATGCAAATAGCATTGGAGATTCAGATGGAGGCTAAAACCGATTTGAAGGTACGGAATGGGCAAGTGCATGAGCTACAAGCAGAGCTGAACGAGCTTAGAACACAAACATCTACCACACCAAGGACGCATCGCTCTTCCTAGTTGTCTAAATCTTGATGTAATTGTTGTTTGAGTTATGTTTTGAGTTTTTTATTTTGTCGTTCGGAGATGACTTTACTTTTTGTGGGGATGGTGTTGTTGGTAAAATTGATGTTGTAGCCAACGAGTAGAGTTGTATCTGAAAGGGCATGTGACGGTTGAGTCACCCCGTCGGGAAAGTATATGTACATCGTTTGAATGAACTACTGGATCATCATTATCATTGTAATTGTTGCATATTTTATATATGAATAAAGTCTATTCTGTGTTACATTCTAATATCTTAATGCGATAAACATCCATTTACTCTATATGGTAAACACATGACAACATCAAAAGAACTCAGCTTCGAACCAAAATGCCAAAAATCGGGCAAGACAATCTTCAGAAAAAGACAAAGAATCCTTGCAAGATGGGGCCAAGAGCCGAAAAAAATCATTGTGATAGTAAAGGAAAACCATGGCGACATCAAAATAGCTTTTTTCAAACCCTGAGAAGACCCCGAAAACCCCTGAAAAGCTTCATCGAATGTTTCAAATGTTTCTAGGTTTGGGGTTTTACAATGTAATGACCCGTACTTGTAACTCCTCTCAAATCAATTTGCAAACACCAAGTCAAAGCCATACAGTAACTTGAGTGTAGGAAAACACTTGTACGGATGCCAAACAAGGATGTACAGTCAAGAGTGAAGGCTGTACAGTATGCAATTGGTCACCAAATGTGTTGTACGGTGGACAAGAGTTGGAGACCGTACGGTGACTAAAGGGCAGAGGGAAGTATGATGTGAGGGCCTAGAAGGTCGTATGGTGAGTAGTCCGTACGATAGAAAACCAATGCAGATTAACAAGGTTGTAGGGTATGAATGGTGAGCAAAATGTGTGTTTCTTGGATGAAGGATGGATAGAGAAAATTGCACAGACAAACCTACAGATCTAGGCTTATTAAATAACACCGAATAGGAAATGGAATTTGAACACATACTCCTCATTATAGCCAAAAGATGGTGCTTTGAATTGCCAGAGCCGAGCGAAGTATTATAGGTGACGGAATAGGGTGAGGGTTGAATCTCACTGAAACTGGAATAGCCAAGTAGGGAAGATCTTTCACTTCTGAAATGGCAAAAAACAGAGAACTCCAATAGGAATTTGCAGTACAAAAGAAATAATTAGAATGCATACCTACGACTACCTACAAGCTGTGCTTAAATACTCGTCGGAAAAACTTTTTGAGGGTTTACAAAGATAGCCGACAGCTACACTTACCTACGGAAACAAAACTAAAATGGGTCCGAGATATTTTACATCAATCGGTCCATAAACAAAGATTTGATTAATAATCTATTTTATGACGGGGATATTACATACAAAGCGGGCTTCATACATTATTCAAACAACATGATAAATCCATAGTGTCACATGTAGCTTTGTGATACTTTATTAATTTCATGCAATTTCTATAAGTCACGATACCTTTTGGAGTTATTGAATTTCATTGATCCATAGGTTATATATATTGTTTTGAAATTGATGGGGTCACTTTATAAAAGGGGTGGATTTATTATTATTTGCATGAGCATATGTAATCAATATTAATGAATTAATAAAATATAAATCAGTTTGTTATATTGAGTTTTGGATGCAATAATAATAAATAAGACTAAAGTAATTATGGAAGTAAAGCCTAATGTATGTCGCCATTTGTTAGGACTTTGCTTAGGTCAGAATTATTAGGTTAAGATCTATAATGACTTGTTAGTGGTGGCATAATGTAATTGCCATGCATCATAGGAGCTGTATTAGACTTAAACTCTTAAGTGATAACTTTTGAGTCATTCTAGGAGTGATTTTGGGTGATTTTGGAGTCATCTTGGAGTTGTCATCATGGATACTTAGTGGAGGAGGAGTTTGAGATAATGGGGACAACTTTTTGGAGTTCCTAGAGACTTTCTAGTAGCAGTTTACTCCGATATCTGACTTTTAGCTACCTTTTTGAGGGAAATTGGTTGATTTGTAGTTTGAAATATACTTCTCTTTTTGATAGAGAGGGGGTTAAGTTTTTTGGAAAGCAGAGCCTTTGTCATTTTTTAGGCATTGTGCTTATTTTTCTACGGTATCAAATTTGTAGCATGTTTTTTTAGAGCCTATGATAGTTTTTACAACATATTTTGGATCTACTTTTGGAGTTATACTTGTATGCTTTGATAGTGATTGATGCTATTTTCTTGTGTTTCTTGTTAGAAACTTTAAAATTATGTCTCATTCTGCATCTTTTATGATTGAAGTACTATGCACAAGTCAAGGGTTATATTAAGTGTTTGAAGATATTGATTGTGATTAATTCCTTTTAGTATTTTTTTAAGAGTTGTATCTATGTTTAGATTGCTGCAAGCTGTCAGATTGTGCTTGGAAAGAATTTGATTCAGTCAAATTAATTGGTGTATTACCCTTTTTCTTTATTTGTGCAATATTTTAAGTCATCGGTACTTCTCTACCTCTTTCCCTCACAAGTTTATTCAGTTTTGATAGTTAGGTGATTCATCATACAAAATCAGATAGGAACTGGCCTAGAACCCGAAGGTTTAGTCAGGTCATAAGATATCGATAACCTCTGATTGATCCCATGTTACTCCAAAATTGCTAAAGTTTTCAGAACCTTGGGGTGCAATTTTTTTTGGAGTTAACAGTTACAAAAGAAAACATTGTACAAGTGTTAAGGGCAGATGACTCTCAAATTCATTGAAGAGATTATGTGAAAAAGTCAAGGATGAAAGGCAACAAGGTTTTTCATGTGAAGTCACTAGTATGCAACTATAAATAATCAAAGAAGCATTTGAAAGGATGAAATCAGATTACTTGCAGCTCTTAGTAGATAGGGAACTTGCTATCCAATTTGGGGAGGACAAGGAAAAGGAGGTAGATGAACTTTGTCTTCAACTAAGGTCGGTCCATGTAATAATCTGAACGTGAGTTTAGAATTCAAATTTTGTATTTGGTGTACTTTTACTGTTGAGGGAATTTCATCAAACAATTTGTAAACAATCAAAAGAATACCACTGTCTCAGTATTAAAAGAAACTTTCAGTACAGCACAAGCTCAGAATGAATAACCAGTAGATGTTATCAAAGAAACCACAAGTTTTAGACCTTCTAACAATGAATGAAGATTCAACATTAAAACTTCACTACTCAGAAATTTCGGATTCAATGACTGAACCACCTTAATAACTCAAGTAAATCTAATAAAAACATCCACATGAAGACTGGGCATCATTTCAGTCATTATTTTTCTTTGAAAGTAACAGCCGTCCCTAAATAAGGGATGTGAAAACAACACAGATGGTTAAGTTTATAATAGGTAATAGGAATGACAGACGTCGTCGGTAGATTTTGCATTCTATAGCTGACTTGGTTATGCTGTTGGAGATTTTGTATTTTGTAGCCGACAGGTAGATTAGGATTGTTTTGTAGCCAACGGACCCCCTTCGGGAAGGTTCGGCAGAAAGTATTTATACCCTGTCTGGGTACATTGTAAATGATCTTATGAAGCATAATGTAATGTCTTGGCATATGCGAATAATAGGAGGAGTATTGTTGTTCTTGTTCATTGTCTGTGTGCATCAAAGAAACGTGAATCGGAATCGGCAAGGCCGAATCGAATCGTGAATCGGCAATGAATTGGCAATGAATCGGCGATGAATCGGCAAATTTGAAAAAACCCTTTAAATTTAAAGATTTTAACAATTTAAAACTTATTTCATGCACCCTTTATTGAATATAACTTAAGCACACTATAACATCATCAAATAGAAGTTAAAACTTAACATACATAAACATGAAACATAAAATCCATCACATACGTAACTATGTTATCTAAAATGTAAATTGTAGGCTAGCTGAAGTAAATAGAAATCAAATGATCATAATGATTTAAATCATAGAATGTATGTAAGATGATCCATAAGACATCAAATCATAAATTTATGTAAGAATCTAAGATGAAGATCCATGAAAGTTTGAAACTTTGAAACATATGTCTATCAATGATTCAGTATCAATATCTGTAAACAAAATATAAAAACAAGGCTCCATCTCAAGCCTCAGGCTCATAGTCATCATCATCCTCAACATCATCCTCAAGCTCGGCTACAGCCTCAGCCTCAGCCTCTGAGTATCCAGTCTGCCTAGTAGCAAGGCGTCTAATGTAGGTCCTAGAGGACTGTCGAGCCATATCTCCCGCATATAAGATGGGCTCACGAATGTCGCTAGGGCCTGTGTCTGTGCGTGCACGTGTGCATCTACCAATGCCTGAAGAACGTGCTCTAGCTACCTCAGCCTCTATATCCACCTGGTCAATCCACGCACGGTCTTCCTCAGTGAAGACTGGATCTACAACCTCTGTGAGCCACTCTGATTCTGGATCAATCTCCTCCAGAATGATCGAAGAGGAGTCAGTGCCCAAAATCTGTCTGATCCTAAGACGGAGGTTGTAATGAACGAAGACAAGATCATTCAACCTCTGCACTGTCAACCTATTTCTCCTCTTCGAGTGGATGTGCTCGAACATGGACCAACTGCGCTCACATCCAGAAGCGTTGCTTGGCTGACTCAGAATACGAATGGCAATTTTTTGAAGTTTTGGGGTTGTGGCCGCAAACATTTGCCACCATCTATCTGAAATAAGGGAAAATAAAAATAATTAGTCTCATTTACAAATTACAAATTACAAGTTAACTCTAAAATTACATAATCAACTTTAAGTTTAGAATCTAGATTCATGAACATTGAATATATTATTTAATTTTTACCTGGCTGTATTGTTTCCCGAGCATCTATGGCTACCCTGCTAGAGAAAAGTGGCCCTTCTTTATTATTGAACTTATCAAGCTCAATAATTGCAGCACTGCTATCCTCATCAGTACTCAACCTCTGGATCACTGTATATAATCCGGTGAGAACCTCCTCATCCGCCTTGAAGTCAGGACGGAAACGAAATGCCGAATTCAAAAAGTAAGCTGCTGCATGGATGGGTCTGTGGAGCTGATTCTGCCATCTCCTATCAATGATGTCCCAAATAGGGGCATACTTCTCCTGCACTCCTGCATACTGAGCTCTAATGGCCTCCTTGGCCCTATCCATGCCCTCATATATGTAGCCCATAGAGGGCTTCTCCCCATCAGCAGTTCGTAGGAGAGATACAAGAGGCTCAGTGGCCTACATATAAAGTAAAACAAAAATTTGAGTCAAAACTTAAACATAGAATAATTCAATAATATAAGGTAAAACTAAATCATTAAACAATTAGCATAGTAAACTGTAAAATATTAAATGTTAAATTGCAATAAAATTACCTTAAGTATTTCTCTAGCAGGTTTCCAAAAACCATCATCATCAAATATGCAATCCACCACATTTATCCCTGCAGTGGTCGTAGCATAGGAAGATGAAATCCACTCCCGCCCAACAAACATGCTCCTCAAATCATCCCTTGATGTCAACAAGGACTGCAAGGTGATGAAATTCGAGGCAAACCTCGTGATCCCTGGACGAGCTAACTCTTTGTCTACTGTGTACTTCCTCATTGTGCTAAGGACAAATGAATGATTATAAATAAACTTACATATGTTTTTTGCCCTTTCCACACATGACTTGACCCACTCAAGTTTGCCAATTTCCTCCAACATGAGGTCAAGGCAGTGTGCTGCACAAGGGGACCAAAATATGGTGGGGTGCCTCTCCATCAAAAGTTTGCCTACAACAATTTTAAGATAATTAGAAATTCAAATTTCAAACATGTTAGAACTTAGGAAACTTAGAAATTCTAAGTTAGAATTAGAAAAAGTTCAAAATTCAAATAAATTTATTTTCAAAACTTAAAAAGTTAAAAGTTTACCTGCAGCAACATAACTTGCTGCATTATCCGTCACCACTTGCACCACATGTTGTTCCCCCACCTCTGCTATAACTTCCTCAATAACCTCACATAAGTATGTGGCGTTTTTTACATGAGCAGAAGCATCAATGGATTTGAGGAACATGGTATATCCTACAAGTAACAAAACAACGAATTATAATTACTATTAGCAATCAACAAATCAAAATTTGAAATAGTCAATCACGATTCAAAATTATGTATGTAGGAAAGTAGAATGATCAATCACCTCCACAGGATACAAGAAAATTGAGGAGTGTTCTTCCCCTCCTATCTGTCCAACCATCAGTCATGATGGTGCAACCCTTTTCGATCCACTCCTTTCGGTTGTCCTCAAGCTCATGCCTCATATCCTCAACCATTTCCTCTAGGAGGTATCCACTCAACTCAGCCTCAGTTGGGGTTTTAAACCCCGGACCACAAATGGTAACTGCATCTATCATGTTCTGCCAATAGGGAGTCCTATCACAAATAGATAATGATATTGATTAGAAATTTAGATGTCAAAAACTAAAATCATAAAACAAGTAGATATAATTAAAGTTTTACTTTTACTTTTAACTTTAACTTTGAAGATAACAAAGAAAAAAGAATCAATTACCTGGCTGCAATAAATGGAATGTTGCAAAAGTACCAGAATTTGCAAATCTCTTTTCTGGCAGCATCATGAATCTCCTTGTTCAAACCCATGCCCTCAAGCGTGGGTTGGGAGCCAGGAGTAGTGCAGGGCACAAAGTAACTATCCATTCTGCTTTTCCGCACTCTAGGCCGCAATAGGTTGGTGTTGGACTCTGTCTCAGTATGAGACCGACTACCACTAACACTCACATGAGCACTAGCACTAGGATGAAAAGGAGGCCTAGAAGAACCCTCTCCAACACAACCTACGGATGCGGAAGCTGATGCAGATGCACTTGCAGATGTAGATGCGGTTGCGGATGTGGGAGCACGGGAGCCAATACCTCTTAACCCTTCAAGTTGCATTTTCTTAGTCAACTTGTCTTGTTCAATTTTTTCTAATGCCACTAAACAAGAGCGTTTTGCCTCAGCGGTTTGTTGAGTGCAAACTGTGACATCATGGCCAGGTATGCCAGCAATGTGGTATTTCAATCTATAGATACCTCCCGAATTTATTTTTTCTTTGCAAAATATACATTTTGTTTGATATTTGGTTCTCCCAGGAAACTCTTCATTATATTTCCAGCATTCATCTTTTTTACCCATTGTGGAAATTGGAAAATGAAAGCAAAGGGCTGCTGCAATAAAAAAATTCATGTAAAAAATCAAAGTTTGCAACTAATAAACAAAAACTACAAAACAACAAACCCTAGTTTGCAATTTAGTAAAACTAAAAATAAAAAACATTCAAGATTTGCAAATGAACACTAAAAAAATTTAACAAAAAATGCATACTACACTAACATGCAAAAAAAAAACCAACACTTACCTCTTGCAAATGAGTTGAGGAGTGTTGATATTGACTCCTTAATGCTCCCAATGCAATTTATGGCCTCCCCAAATGGACTTCTGATCTCTTTGGTGCTCTTCCTTCTTGCCGGTTGGAAACCTATGGATTCTCTTTTCTCTTCTTCTCTCTCACTCTTCCTCTCTTCTACTCATACTAAGCAAATAGAAGGCTCTTTAGGGTTATAACAAAGAGGAAAGTCAACTTAGAAAGCAAATAAAACATGTATTTTTAAAAAAAAATTGAACTTTCTATCCTTGCTGCCGCGGTCGATTTCTGGAGATTCACGATGGCGATTTTGGCGATTTTTGCCATGAATCGCTGATTTTGGCGATTCAGGCGATTCACAAGAAAAAATCGCCACCAGCGATTTCCGATTCCAAAAAAATCGGGAGCCATGAATCTTATCGCGATTTCGGCGATTTCGGCGATTTCATGGCGATTTTTGGAACTATGGTGTGCATTGATTCTTTAATCTATGCGGTAAACATTTGGCTCCGTTGCCCTATGAACCTGGAAGGAGGGAAGAATGAAGCTTAATGCCAAATCAGCTTAACAAGGATCAAAATAAGATAAAGGGAAAAGATGGAATACGTACTACGCAAGAAAATTTAATTTTGGCACAGCAAGCCGAACGCAGAAGGAGGTTCCAGAAGATTGCCGATGGACACAGAAGTGCGGAAGAATTTTTGGGGGCGACTCGACAGTGGGTGGAATTGGTGGAGGAAGCAAAGGAGGAGTTTTTGAATTTTTTGCTGAGGGAAGAGAGTCCAAACAGAAGAGAATCAACTCGTACGGCTCGGAGTGCCGAGGGAGCAAGAGAGTGGAGTGAACTCTTCGTCTGCAATACACTTCCGGAAGGGACAACTTCAGAAGATCCTTCTTCACCAAAGTTCGCAGCTGTTGAGACCGCCAATGTGGAAGAGCAGACCACCGGTGTGGGAGTGCAGACCGCCGGTGTGGGAGAACAATCTACTGGTGTGGGAGTGCAGACTGCTAGTGTGGGAGTGTAGACTACTGGTGTGGGAGTACAGACTGCTGGAGTGGGAGTACAGAATAGTGCCAGTGTTGTAGGACCGAACAATGGTCGTGCACAAAATCCAGTAGTGATGGCAGGATTAAAGGAAAAGTTGCCGAAATTTGATGGTGATGGTACGGTCGATCTGATCCGACATTGTAAAACATGCGAAATGATTTGGAGGGAAAATGACATAATAGATACAAACGAATGGGTCTGGCAGTTTTCGGCAACCCTACGAGGTGTTGCAATTGATTGGTTTGCTGATGTAGATCCCCAAAACTTAATCACTTGGGATAACTTTAAGGAGTTTACTGTTGAATTTCAACTATTGCGTGACGACAACGAAATTGTCGCAGAGATATACAATACAAAACAAGGGAAGAATGAAATAGTCCGAGTCTACGCCAAGAAACTGAAGGACTTGATCAATAAAATGGAGAATAAGCCGGCCGATGGGCTACAGAAAAGATGGTTCATTGAAGGCCTTCACCTGAAGCTGCGAAAGAAGATGAAGATCATGCCACCATCGACATACACTGAAGTGTACAATCAGGCCATGAACTTAGAAAATGAACAGAAGACCAAAAAGAAGAAGAGTAGCTCGTCGGATTCAGATGACGACAAAGCTTCAGCAGATGATAGCAGCGATGATGAAAGCAACAGCAAGAAGGTTCAAGCTCTCTAGAAGGACATGATCCGGATGATGAAGGAATTTAAGAACATGCAGAAAGAAACGAAGGGAAGTGAACTATGGTGCACGGAATGTAAGGCAGAAGGTCACACAAAGGGCTCTTGTACGGAGGGTGTCACGTCGGGAGGATACAGAAATAATCGGCGAGGTCGAAACAACAATGAGAACAACAATAATGGTAGTAGGAATCGAATTCAGTATGATGGAAACGGTTGGCCTATAGTTCAATGCCGCGCATGTAATTTGTGGGGCCACTTTGCCTGGGATTGTACCACGACAAATACACCAAAATTATTATGCAGCTGGTGCAGACTCGGCGATCATGAAGATGCTAAGTGCCCAAAATCCTGAGTAAACTTGATCATTGTTGGGACGGATGAAGAGGAGGTTCTCGCAATTATGCGGAGGCAAGCAAAAGTGTACCCGGACCCAGCAGAAGAAAAGAGGAAATTGGGGGAAGCGCGGGCAGAGATTGAAAAGGCATCACAGGCGGAGACCTCTCAGCTGAAAAATATCACCGACACCTCGGCAAGGAACTCCGCAGAACAAAACATCGTACAATAGATTTTAAAAACGAAGGTACCTATTAAAATCAATGAATTGTTAATCACAATGCCTTAGCTTAGATCCACGCTCACAAATATTGCACCAACTACCAAGTTAGTAGAAGAACCAAGAAGAGGGAAGGATATTGCCGCCGATGGAGAAGACCCAATGTTGCTAGCCCTCGCATCCGGATGACATTTGGCGGTCGTTGAGATGGGGATTCTAGGAAGTGTGTTGACGGACACAATTGTCGCGAAGGGTCCAGCGTGAACATCTTACCCGAGGATACCTGGAGGAGGTTGGGACAACCGATGCTATGGCCACCCATATTTTAGTTGTTGACAGCAGATCAACATGGCATAAAACCTCTCCGCGTCTTGATGGCACAACCGGGACAATTCGCACACAGCTGTTCCTGCTTGACTTCGTCGTGATCCCACTAAAGAGAAAAGGATACGACGCCATTTTGGGCTGCGGATGGCTTATTCAAGCTAAAGTTAAACACGACTGGAAGAGAAACACTTTATCATTGGAAAGCAAAAGGAAAAAATTTGTCATTGATTTGCACACTCAGATGGTGGAGGAAGAAGCTTTGTCATCAGATTCTGAAGAGGAAGATGAAGCGAGGTAGCGTATGGAGCCGGATCGGAGGGAGTCCTGCGGTTGGAAGGAGTATCAACAGATGACGATTTGGATTTAGTCAACGGCCTCTACCATTGGCAAATAGAGGACTACGAACTATTCAAGAGCTGCAATGTACTGACAATAGAGGAAGGCCACAATGTTGATGAGTTTCCAAGAGAATTCAGAGAAATGATAGAGGGGGATGCGCTGCTAGATGAGACACCCGCCCATGCATTCACTAAAGGGGAGCCCATCAAATACAATGAAGCCACACTACAAACTATGAATTTGGGAGACGAAGTTGAACCAAGAAACATATTGGTGGGAGATAACTGGGATCCAGTATTGAAAGCATTTGCATTCAAGATATTCCTAGAATATAAGGATGTATTTGCATGGACATACAAGGATGTGAAGGGAGTACCTCAGGAGTTGTGTGTGCACCGCATCCAGCTGGTTGAAGGAGCAGTGTCGGTACGGAAGTGACCCTACAAAATGAATAAGAACTATGCGGCACAGGTTACGAAGGAAATCAACCGGATGCTAGAAGCTGGTATCATTTTCAAGGTGCAGACCAATGAATGGGTGTCACCCATAGTAATCCTACTGAAGAAGGACACCACCTAGATCTAGATATGCGTTGATTTTAGGTGCCTGAATGCAGTCACCATCAAGGATCCCTTCCCGATTCCATTTACAGATAGCATTCTGGAGGAGGTTGCCAGACATGAAATTTACTCCTTTATGGATGGGTTTTTTGGGTACAATCAGATCTCTATAGCGGAGGACAAATTGAAGACAACATTCATCATCAAGGATGGGGTGTATGCATATAACCGGATGCCATTTGGTCTATGCAATGTGCCCACTACATTCCAGTGTATCATACTGCATATCTTTGACAAAATGTCTGTGGGAAAGTTTAATGCATTCCTCGATGATTGGTCAGTATTCAGTGCTGAGGACAAACACCTGGTAGCACTGGGCGAGTGTATGGAGAGATGCCGACGGGCGTGCCTAGCTCTGAATCTGAAGACATGCAGGTTTATGGTTTCGCAAGGAAGGTTGCTCGGACACATTGTCTGTAAAGAAGGATTAAAGATGGATCCGGACAAGGTCAGAGTAATATTGGAAATGCAACTGTCCACCAATGTAACGGAGGTAAAATCTTTCTTGGGACATAGGTTATTACAGAAGGTTCATTAAATTTTTTGCCAAAGTATCATATCTACTGGACAGATTAACGTGCAAAGGAGAATCATTCATATGGGAGAAGGAACATGATGAGTCATTTGAAGCACTGAAGGTACGATTGGCTACGACACCCATCTAGGTATATCCAGATTGGGATAAGGAATTCCATGTTCATGTCGATGCATCCAACTATGTGATCAGAGCAACCTTGGCGCAGACAAGCAACCATGGTTTGGATCACTCACTTTGCTAGCTGACTCTTATCTAAAGCAGAACAGAACTACAACACCACGAAACGGGAAGCATTGGGCATGGTGTACGTAGTACAAAAGTTTTGACACTACTTGCTGGCAACCCCATTTGTATTCTATAAGGACCATCAAGCTTTACTGTACCTCGTAAACAAACCGGTCATTCAGGGAAGAATTAGTTGGTGGCTCCTTTCGCTATAGGAATTCACCTTCAAAATCATTGTATAGGCTAGGAAGAAGCATGTCAGTGCGGACCATCTGTTGAGGATTAAAATAGGTAAACCAGCGGATGGAGGCGTCAATGATGACTTCTGTGATGCACAACTATTCCAGATTGCAGTGCTACCAAAATGGTATACTAGTGTTGGGAAGTACTTGTCCACACGACAACCATTGAGGGAAATGCCAGAGAGTGAAAGACGAAAATTGGTATTAAGGAGCTGCACATTTTAGTTGATTAATGGACTACTGTACAAAATGGGGCCGGATAATATTCTCAGACGGTGTGTGTTGGAGGAAGAAATATCGAAAGTACTGAAGGAAGCACATAAGGGACCAGCAAAGGTGGACATATGGAACCCGACACCATGGCGAGGAAGATACTACTGGCCAATGGGCCGGGAAGCCGCTGAAGAGAGACTTTATGCCACTCAATGCCTCCCAAGCGCAAGAACTCTTTGAAAGGTGGGGATTGGATTTTATCGGACCCCTAAAGGTGAGCAGGACTAGACGGTGCCGGTACATTGTTGTCACAACGGAGTACCTAACCAAGTGGGTGGAGGCACGCACACTACCAGATAACTCGACCGTCAGCATAGCAAGGTTTATTTATGAGTAGATTGTTACCTATTTTTGCCTCTGCCAAAATTTGAATTCGAATACCTAAGCCCACCCAATGGCCACTTACCATCTTTTATATTATTTTAGTGCCCTGGAAATTTAGAAAAAATAAAACAATTAAACCTTATGTATTTCCTTATTTCTAAGTGACTGTGCACTATTCTGCGTCGTCAGATCTTTCGTGATCTATGATGGGTGCTTTCCAGCATTCAAAATGCACTACCTTTACATGGTGCGGGGAAGCCCCTTTGTAACACGTGGCAGGTGGGTCTATCTTCTTTTGTGGGCCGCAAGGTTGGCAAGCTACTAGTGAGTTGGCAGTTTGATTGGCGCCCGCTTTCCTACATTTTGTCTTTTGTCAGACTTCTTGACAATGCAGGCAAGCGCCCTGGTGACACATGTCCTAATGACATCACAGAGGATATTCACGTAGGTTCAGAGGGCACGTCTTATAAACACCGTCCGATGCAATGAGATCGAGGGCTGGCGCTTGCCCGCAATATGAAGATGCAAGGATGTTAAGGAATGCGGGCAAGGGCCTCGCTGCCGCGTGTCCTTGTGGGGTCGGGTTTGTTCCATATGCTGCAAGGTGATACCAAGGTGGTGCCAGGTTGTGCTGAGTGTTCGTGGGCCTAGAAATTTTAGTAGGGCAGGCGCAGTGTAATGAGGATCTTCACGATTGTTGATGTTGCGGAGATCAATGATCGGCGCTTTCCCGCAATATGGAGATGCGAGGTAATTAAGCAGTGTGGGGAAGTGCCTGAAGGACACTTGTCCTTGCGGGCCCGGGGACATACATTATGGCTAAGGTAGCACAGTTAAGGCTGGTAGTTGGGAGACCACCACGGTCAAGGTTTTGAAAAGTTGGCATAGTTAGTTGGTTTGGAGGTCAAATTCAGGAAGACCTTGCGAGGTGGCAAAACAATAAAAGATTATTGGCCCACATGACCTTTTTTTCTTGAAGGACTCATTTGACTTGCTAACTTTGCTGATTCACGAGCTAGAAACGGAGGGGATCGAGTTTTGTTGCACGATTTGATCCTCATGATCAATTCCAACCACTCTCAAATGAATGTTGAACCCAGTAAATGGCAGTAGAACACTCTGCTATCCCAATTTATCCATCTACTCGGTCAGAATGGATTAATAGCATCGTTTCTGTCAGGGCCTTGTTTCAACAAAATATTAGGTTTCATTGTATCTGGATCTGTACCCAAATCAAATTTTCTCTAGATCTTTATCAAGATTTATTGACAGTGGTTGTGGAGTAACTTCAGTCAGAAAATATCTCAGTTATGCCTAAGCTATAAAGGCAATTTTTGTAGATTTTATTATGGTCAACTCTTCTCTGACTTCTCTTATATTGCTCTACAATTTCATTGTAAATTCCCTTTGCCTCTGAACTGTATGACATTATACCTTATCTCCTTCAGCCATTGATGTAAAGTGCGAGAATTATTTGCCTTTCATTGGTGTATTGTAGAGATCTGCAATCTTGCATGACTGTATCTCTTTTGGCCTATGAATGGTATATAAGTGAATCCTCTCTTTCCTTGTGTCATTCATTTGGGTTTTCTGATTTGCATGTGATTGTTAGATTAAAGCAAGTCTGGATGTGTATATCTTTTGGTGTCATGATGGTTCAATAGTGCATGTATGGGTAGAGATTGGTTTGAACACTCTATTTTGGTGCATCACCCCCTTAGGTTAGAGTAAGTAGATTTGCTTTCATGCATTCCTTCTCCTTTTTCCTCTTCAAGAGTAGTTAGGTGCACCCTAATAGTAAAGGAAGCCAGCCTTCTCCGGAGACTCAACCTCACAGTTCAAGTCCCACAGCTTGGAGGTTGTTTCCATGTTTCACAAGGTTGTCCTTAGGTAAAAACTTTGGACAACGGTGCAAACCTTTGTGACAACACAGATCATTACCAACTATGGAATTCCATTACAGTTAACAAGTGATAGGGGTGGACACTTTGTTAACCATGTTATTCGACTGCTCACCACCGAGTTCAAGATTTAACATTCATTGACGAGTCCGTACTACCCGAGGGCAAACGGACAGGCTGAGGCTACAAATAAAATCTTGGTATCAATTATCTATAAATCCTGTGCGGTTGAAGGTGATGATTGGGAGGAAAAATTAACCTCCACCCTTTGGGCTTATTGCACAACGTACAAGGTGACGATAGTGCACACACCATTCCAATTAATATTTGGATAGGAGGCAGTAGTACCAATGGAGTTCATGATAACAAGCCTGAGAATAGCACTGGAAAATAAGCTAGGTGACATGGAAAGTTTAAGGGAGCGGCTATATAATTTGAATAAGCTTTAGGAGAAGTGATTGTTGGCACAGTGGGCCACAGAGGTGATACAAAACAGACGTAAGGCATGGCATGATAAGCATCTCAAACTCAACAGGTTTCAGCTGGGGCAGTTGGTATTGAAGTACGACAGTCAAAATGAAATCAAAACAGAAAAGTTTAAGATTAGATGGGTTGACCATACCAAATCCGAGAGGTCGGCGACAATGGAGCAACAAAATTATGGACCTTGGATAGGCAAGAAGTGCCTCAGGCAATCAATGGATCAAAATTAAGGATATACCATGCAAGGAAGAGCTCGTCATCATTGCAGAATGACCAAGCCCGACAGTCTCCCTCGTCGTTGCAGGTTGGCGAGGTTAGGAGAAAAATTGAGCAGTTGTATTTGTTTTGAAAATTGAAAAAAAAAAAAAGGTGTGCAAGAGAAAGCCCACAGGCACCTGTCCGTGGACAAAGTGACCCCCCAGGCAATCCCTGTTCTCTGCGGGGTGGCTCCCGCGGGTAGTATTTCCTACCTCGGTGAACCTTTTTCCTCCCGCGGTAAACTTTTTCCCTTCGGTAGTGACCTCTTTCCCTTCGGCGGTGAACTCATTTTCCATGGTTTGTTGCTCTGTGGCCTTGTTTCTTCTCCCACGGGCACTTGTTACTCCTTCTGCCTTCTTCCTGCACAGATGTTTCACGATTGTCCCCCTGCGGACTAGGCTCTCCCCTGGTGATCTCTGTGGCCGCATTTTGAAGTCCTTGGTAGCCCGTGATCAAATCCTTGTCTTCCGTGGCTTGAACTTGAACCCACCTACTGTGTTTATCATGTTTTTAAACCAATTTGTGCACTCTATTGATTGTGCCATTTTGATATTGTCTCCTCTGAGAATCTTCCAATCTCTAATTATCTTTTCAGCAGCCTTCCAACGCATGGTATGATTTGCCTTGCGCTGCTGTTAATGGAACAAGGAGGGATTTCAAGTATACCGTGTTTGTTGGGCCAGGTTTTATGAGCAGCTTTCAGTCAGAGGCGTGACCATTTCAAGTAGGGGATGATCCCTCGAGCAGATTGATACTCTCTTCCATGGATGATATCCCCGCATAACGAACTCATCCACAGGCTAGAATCCTTTCGACGGAGGGGCTTTGTTGGTGGCCGTAGCTTCGAATTCGCACTCTTCTACGGGCATTGATCATTTCTTTCCTCAAACTTTCACATGTTTTTCACCAAGTGTTGGTAACAAAGGACATTACTACGGAAGGAGAAGACTGTGCAATAAGCCATGTTATTTCTCTCCCTCGGGTATGGGAAGAATAGCTGTTCTTGGAGACAGACTTGCTGAGATAAAGAAGTTGGTGGTGTTCAATCTCCTCCATAACTAGGCATTGTGATCTATGGTGAAGTTGCAGATGCTATGTTCTCCTATGGCTAAGGGCTCCAACTGTTGTAGAATTCCCCCGTGGTCATCCGATGTTTGATTCTTTGGCGTGGAAGGGCTACGGCTTCATTGTTTTAATCAATCTCCATGGACAAGGAGAAGTATTGCCGAAGGGGTATTCCAATAAATGTAATGAAAAGAGGAACCCTATATAACATGTAAGAAGCCATTATTATGGAATCGGCAGGAAAATGGAAGTGGAAGAACCAGTTGAAGAAAAGTATGGAGAAGAATGCAATGGTTTTAGCTTCTGGAATCTGAGTTGCAAGGCCATCCGCTTCCAACAGCAAGAAACAAAAAGTAAGGGCAGAACTCATGCATCTTAATGTCGAGTTTGAGGGACTCAATGGCAGCAAATGCTGGAATTGGTGGCAGGAGACTTTGGATACAGAGGTAATTAAGCAGATTTTGATCCGAGCACAAGTGCATTGGGCCATCCAGCTTCCAGTTTTTTCCATTCGATTGTTTGAATCAGTTTTGCGCACCATGATCGAATCATATAATTGACACAGCAGAACGAGCACGTTTTTGTACAAAAAGCATCGAATGACAATTTCTTTTAAGCCTGGGCATTTCATGAGGGTTTTTGACATTCCTAGTCCTGGAGGGAAGAAGGTGGAAATCAAGAATCACAAGCTCTCGCAAGAACGGAAGGAATACTGGATTCGATTAGTAGGCTGTGATCTTGCACCGAAGGAGATGGAGTCAGTAATAAAGAGGTCTAAATGCAGAGGGCTTCGGCGAGATCTTATTCAGGAAGGCCACTGGAGGTGCATTATGGACGTCATCAAGAGTAAGCTGACAGGGGCAACTCAGGCTTTGGATATATAGCATTGCCACCAATAGTATTCATGAATGGCATCATGAATGACACGGTTTATGATTGGGCTACAGTTCTTGTTGACAAGATGGAGGAGTTCATGACACTCCAACACAGTACCTTCTTTATGCAGCACCATGCAATTGGCTTGTTTTTGAAGGCAGCGGTTAATTAGATACCAATGGACGATTTTGAGGCACCACCTTGGGGGAAGTTGGCATAGGGAGAGCCTCCGATATTTTATTGGAGACATTTGGACACGGGTGGGACAGTAGCAGGGCAGAAGAAGGTATTTCGGGGATTGCAGGCGGCCCACAGGGACACTAACAATAGATGGGAGGAGACTTCGAAGAGCAGCGGGGCGAAGTATGAGGAAGAGAGTACTTCCGCAGAAGTTGGCAGCGAACCAGCAGACAGTGAGCCCAAATTTTTCACCTCGCCGCAGTTGTCAACTTCAGCCCACTTGTTTGCTTCCACTTCACACATTCCTCCTTTTGGTCAACGTCATGCATTGGTTGTGATGACCCCACCAGTGGTAGCAGATGTCCCACGAGCAGTGGTTGAGGGCGTCCCACCGACAACTAGTCCAGGTGTTACTTTCTCCATGGCCGTGGCGGATATTGTTCCAGTTGGACCCACGGAGCCAGTCTCACAAAGGGTAAAGTTGCCAGCATCGGAGCCTAAGCCCCAGGTTTGTTTGGATGTGATTGATTATGATGCAGTGGTGACCATTTCATCCTCCTTGTTAGCAAGAGCCGAGCCAGTATAGTTAGTCCAGTCAGCCCATCCAGCACAACAGGAGGAGAACATGGAGCTTGCACAGTCAGGGCAGTCGGAGGTGATGGATAGAACTAGTGCTTTCTTGAGGTAGCAGTTCCGAGTCATCCCTGCCGAGGTTGGTTTGTCCATCCAGTCCCCGAGGCATCTAGGGGTATCAGCTATAGTACCGGAGCCTCAAGAGGTGGGGGTGCCATAGGCTGAGGGTGCGACGAGAGCAGAGGAGACCGCACCTAATGTGGGCATGGCCACTATAGATGAGGCAGAGAATAGTGATGAGGAATGGACAATGGAGGGCATAGAAAAGGAGGATTATGGGTCAGATGAGGACAGGTGCAGGAACTACATCAAGAATATGAAGGTTGCACTAAAGAAGGGACATAATGTGGCATTGCAGGTTGACTCGGCGGAGGGAGTGGCATTTGGTTCAAGGTTACATCAAGGGGATTTGTCTGCAGCAGTTCCATTCATGTTTTGAGGAGAGAGGTTGGCCACCAGTTGAGACATCGAAGATGTTGGCGGATTGGGCCACTGAGCCGGAGTTGGGTCTGTGTAACACTTCCATGGAGAGGCTAGTGCACAAGATTGTGGAACTATATAAGAAGGTTTATTATGCTCACAAGTGTGTGGAAGTGGACAGGGTAGCGGATAGGGTTGTAGCCGACAGATCTCTGGCAGTTGAAAGGGAGGCTAGAGAGAAGTTAGCGGTGGACTTGGCCAGTCAGCAGGCAACGTGGGCAGCTGAGCAGGCAGCTCTGTTGAGGGATAAGGAAGCAGCTGTGCGAGATAAGGATGCAGCAAAACAGGAGTTGTTTTTAGCCAGGACACAAGCTATGGATGCGGCGCTTCTTTTGAAGGAGGCTGTAGAGGTTAATTCACAGATTTAGAAGGATTTACGAATCCAGACAGATCAAGTGTATGAGTTGTGTCGCCAGCAACACTCTTCATGGGCACCATCTTCTCTCTAGTATTTTTTGTTTGTTTTATGTGGGTTGTCTCCTATGTTGTTAGTTGTCAGGAGACGACTTTCCTTTTGGGGGGGATGATGTCGTCGGTAGATTTTGCATTCTGTAGCTGACTTGGTTATCCCGTCGGAGATTTTGTATTTTGTAGCCGACGAGTAGATTAGGATTGTTTTGTAGCCAATGGACCCCTTTGGGAAGGTTCAACAGAAAGTATTTATACCTCGTCTAGGTACATTGTAAATAATCTTATAAGCATAATGTAATGTCTTGGCATATGCGAATAATAGGAGTTTTGTTGTTCTTGTTCATTCTCTATGTGCATTAATCCTTTAATCTATGCGGTAAACAACAGACTCATGAGAGGTGAAGGAAAAGGATCAGACTTGTGGTGCCAGTGATTACTCTCGAACTCGCACCCTTCTCCAAACCGGCCACTAATGGAAATGATGTCACGTCTGCTCCTAACTTGTTCACGTTTGCTCTTCCTCAATAACCAATCCCGAACTCATTCATTCCTGTGGATGGAAGACGGATAGATGAGCCGAGTTGAACTGTTGGTGAAGACTGTCGTCTCTCAATTCCAACCACGTGGTATTTCGTGTCTATCTTCAAATTGGTGAATAGGGCCTGTGTTTATTTATAAACCTGACAATCTGATGGAAGTTCTACCTAAACCGACTTTTCTACCTCCTCATACACCCGCTATATGATTGGGAACTCTTGTAATGGGTTTTAATCATGTGACATCTTGTTGTAACAACGTGCATCTGTAGACATGTCTTTAGTTGGTCACGTGATTAACCTCCTCTGGAATACAGGTCCCGTTGGGAGATTCTTCAATGCAATAGCCCACTCAACTAACCTCGACTTCCTCACTATCTAATGGAATCAAACTGATATCAGTCGTACTTGTATATTCCTCCTTACTACTGACTAAATATTGAATGATATTGCATATAAGATTTTCCTGAGTGATCCTTCTGTTATAATGCAACTTTCTTCACACCCCAAAAATAATGTAGAATTTCTAGTAAACAATTGAAGAGTTGGGGTTACATCCAACATCTTCTCAGAAATAACTGGAGGGTTTTCGTCCTCATAGTCCAGAAAACCAGTCACATTAAAGCAACCAAAACTTGGAGTAATTGATTTTCATAAATTTCTTGTCTGTCGTAAATCCCAATGTAAGCTCTACTTTATAGCCTCGAAGTGAGGGAAAACACAAGGAGCAAGGAATGTGGGATTAAAACTTTATTTTCATCCTGTAGTCACTTAAAGTCATTTTATAAAGTAAATAACTTTATAACATTAAAATGACTTAATTCCTCTCACTTTGATAAAGTTTTAAAGTAAATTAAATTAAACTCCTGTTGTGACTGGTAGACATCCTGCTAAATAATATTATTAATCTATTTGGATGTGGAGATAGATTAAATTGGCACCCAACTCTCTAGTGCTGAGAAGGGGACATGACAGTCTTCCCTTCCTGGGATTGCTTGCCCTCAAGCAATCTCAATGATGGATGCTGCAATATAGACTCACCTTCCCAAGTGGCATCTTCATAAGGAAAGTCTTTCCAATGGACCAAATACTCCTTGACAGTTTTGTTGTGCAGCCTCCTCTCTCGAGTTTCAATCACTTCCTCTAGCACCAAAATAAGCTTACCCACTTCATCAAGCAAGCACAAACTCACTGAAGGTACAATCTGCTGACCCACAGCCTTCTTGAGGCACGGGACATGAAAAATATTCTGAATTCGGCTGTCACCCGGCAATTCTAGCTCATAAGCGACTTCTCTTACCCTCCTGGTGATATAATAAGGTCCATAAAATTAGGGCTTAAGTTTCTCAGAACCACTTTTCTTCAAGGAACTCTATCTATATGGCTAGAGACGAAAAAAAGTTTATCAAAACTCCATTCAGTGTGATGTCGATGAGTGTATAACTTTTGCTGATTAGAATCTGCTGAATATTATCCTTGAGAGCTCTGAGGATATCCTGCTGGTCCATTATTTAATCTTTGGCCAAGGGTGCCCAACTATTCAGTAATGGAAAATCAATAAAAGAGAAAGCCTCATAACCATAAAGAGCACGGAAGGGAGTCATCCGAATGGACATATGGTAGGTGGTGTTGTAACAATACTCTCCCAAATACAACCACTTAACCCATGCCCTCCGATGTCTTGCAATGTAGTTTTTCAAGTATCCTTCCACCCACTTATTCACTATCTCGGTTTGGCCATCAGTCTGTGGGTGATAACTTGTGCTAGGAGTCAATTTTGTACTAATCAATCTAAAATTCTCCTGCCAAAAGGTACTGAGAAACCTACTGTCTCTGTCACTCACAATAGTTCTAGGTAATCAATGGAGCCGAAAAACCTCTTGGAAAAACAATTCAGCTACCTAGGAAGCTTACCAGTTTGCAGCTATCACGAAGAAATGCACATACTTGGTCAATTTGTCCACCACTACAAAGATGCAGTCCCTACCCTAGACCCTCGGCAACCCAGTAATAAAATCCATGGAAATACTCTCCCACCTCTGAATTGGAATAGGGAGAGGCTGAAGTAATCTTGCAGGAAAACCTTGTTTTGACTTGTTTTGCAAACAAGTCTAGCACTCTCTGACATGCTGTAATACATCATCCTTAAGCCCCTTCCACGAGAATCTCTCTTTGACCTACCTGTAGGTTTTGAAAAAACCTGGGTGCCCTGCTGATTGTGAATCGTGTATGGTGCGCATAATGTCCCCCTTCAGTTTTGATTTAGGTACTAGGTAGATGCTGTTTTTGTAATAAATAACATCATTCGTTACCTTGTACCGCTCATCTTGAAGTATACCATCCAAAATTTGACAAGCATGAGTATTTTTGCAATACTCCACTAATAACTGGGACCTCCAATCTGCTGAGATCTCTAAAATAGCGTAACATGCTAGCACTGGGGGTCGTCATGAAAGAGCATCAACAACTATATTATTTCTCCCTTTGACATATTCAATGTCAAAATCATAAGCCTATATCTTACTGACCCATTTTTGCTGCCTTTCGTTCAACTCCTTCTACTCCAGGAAGTAACGCAAACTGTTACGATCCATCTTAACCATAAATTTACTTCCCACCAAATACTGCCTAAATTTGGCTAAGGCGTGCATGATAGCTAGCATCTCCTTGTCATAAGTGGAATATAACAACTCGCTGGCCTTAAGTTTCCTACTCTCGAAAGCAATGGGATGATAGTCCTACATCAATACTGCCCCTATCCCGCTTCCTAAAGCATCACACTTTAAAACAAAGGGCCTAGAAAAATCAGGAAGTGCTAACACTAGACACGAACTCATCACCAGTTTCAGCCTATCAAATGCTGCCTCAGCATCCTCTGTCCAAGAAAATGCCCCTTTCCGTGTCAAATCGGTAAGGGGAGTTGCTACCTGTGAAAACCCCTTGGCGAACCGCTGATAATAGGAATAGAGACCAAGGAAACCTTGTAACTCCGATACATCCCTCGGTGGTGGCCAATCCAAAATTGCCTATATCTTCTCTTGATGCACCTTAACCCCCTCGGCACCAATGACATGCCCCAAATAGAGAATCTCTATTAGTCCAAACTCGCATTTGAACTCTTTGGCAAATAAGGACTGCTTCTCCATGAGATTAAGGACCTCATCCAAATACTATAAATGTTCTTCCCAAGTCCTGCTAAAAATTAAAATGTCATCAAAGAAGACTAGTACACTCTTCCTTAGCTGCTTCTTGAAAATATGGTTCATGCATGACTAGAAAGTGGCAGGTGCAATAGTGAGCCCAAATGGCATCACTAAAAACTCATAGTGTCTGTAATGGCATCTAAAAGTTGTCTTGTGCACGTCCTCCTCATGGACTCGAATATGGTGGTATCCTGATCAAAGGTCTATCTTCGAGAAATAAACTGCCTCGTGAAGCTCATCCAGTAACTCATCAATGTGGAGAATCGAATACTTGTTCTTGATGGTCCTCTTGTTTAGTGCGCGGTAGTCTATACACATCCGAAGGGTGCTATCCTTCTTCTTAACCAACACTATTGAAGAGGCAAAGGGACTAGAGCTAGGTCTGATATACTCCTTTATCGTCTTCTCTATTTCCTCCTTGTAATGCTTGGGATGACGATAAGGGGTAGTAATAACAGGTTTGGCTCCTTCGTCAAGCTCAATAATATGCTCAAACCCTCTATCTAGTGGAAACCCAGGAGATATATCCTCAAACACTCTCTTGTGCTTATCTATAACTGTTTGAATGTCACAATGATATCGCTGCACTGGGTCCTGTGTCTCCTTTGTGGAGATGAAACACTATGTGGCCTACTCTATATCATCATGTGTCAATATGGCCTCCATCCTGTGAGCTGTAATCAATCTGGGTCCACTATCAAGTATGGCTCTGAGGACTACCAATCGATCACCCTGTAAGAACTCCAACTACATAGTCTCATGGGCAAAGGTGTACTTGCGGAGAGTCCTTAACCACTGTCTACCCAAAATGGCATCCAACCCATCCAGATCAACAACATAGAAATCAGTCTCCAAAAGATAATCATCAAACTAGATCTAAAGTCCAACTACCTTCCCTGTACACCCCAAAACTTCATTGCCTGCTACCTTCACCTCAAATTCAGGAATGTCAACTATTGGTAAACCCGTCCTAGCTACCATCCGTGTGCTGATGAAGTTATGCGAAGCTCCTGTATCCAAAAGGCAAACAATACGTTGTCCTCTAACAACCTCTTTCACCCTGAAAACATGACATGCTGGATCACTAGAGAGGGTGGCTATAACAAGAGGCTATTTTGTAGGGGGTTTTTTCTTCTTATCTTTACTGGGCTTCTCCTCAACTTCTTCCTCTTCGCTGTCCTCATTGTTATTACTTTCCTGTGGCTCTTCTATCTCCTCCTCCTCCTCCTCTGAGTGTACCTCAACAAAGTGGATTTTGCCTTTACCCAAGCATCTGTGGTCAGGAGTCCAAGGCTCCCTGCAGGTAAAACATAACTTCTTCCTCCTAAGTTCATTACGTGTGTCAAAATCCAATCTGGGGATGTTTGTCTTCTACTGGTTTTTCTTCCCCTAAAACGAAGTTAATCCTTTATAGGATTTCTTAGGAGGCTGTAACAGTGAGGTAGGTGAATCCAAATTGTGGGCAATCTTAATAGCATCATCCAAGGTGTTTGGCTTTAGGACTTTAACCAAACCCCTAAATTTGTCCTGCAACCCTTCTGTGAATAACATCACCTTGTGTTGTTCAGACATATCTGGTACCATCACTGATATCTGCTGAAACTCATTTATATAGTGATCCAATGTCCCACTCTGCCGTAACTGAGCCAAATCCCTGTAGTAGACCTCGATGTCCTTCCTGTCAAATCGAGTGATCAGCTTCGAGCTGAAAGTCTCGTATGAAGTGATGAGACCATGATCCTAGGTGACTAATCCATGATGTCACCAATCATAGGCTGCTCCCTCAAGATGCATCGTGGCAAATCTGATAGCTTCTGTTTCTAACATGGGCTTGAGCATTAGGTAAGTATCCAACTTATGAATCCATGCCCTGGCTGAAGTTTTATTGCTGCCATCAAAAGGGTTAATTTATTCATAGCATGTTTTAGGTCCCTGTTTTGCACCCTGGGCCTTCTATCCTGTTGAGGTCTCTCTGCTTCCCTCTTTTGGTTCATAAACTAAACAAAAGTTAATTTTTGTTTAACTAGATCAGGAAATAGATCCCACTCATCATATATTGCCATAACATTATCAGGTAACAAAGTTGGGGCTGTAGGTTGAACTATTTCCTCTTTAGCATTATTTCCCACAAAAATGGGCAACAAAGGTCTATCTGTATTCGGAGCTCTTGCTGCACGGGGTGACCTTACTATGCTACCACCTCCACTGTGGTGACTCAATGCTCCTCTATTTATCGGGGCTAACTGCTACATGGCACCTGTAAGCTGCTATAATGTTATAGCAATGTTATTTTGCCCAACTCTAATAGTCCACAAGGTCTCCATTACTTCCCTGTCCTGTGCTTCTTCATTTCATATCATTGGAGAAGTTGGTGCTTGTTCTTGAACCTGTTCAACTCTAGTAGTTTGTTCAACCTGTACTTCTGGCCCAAAACTTATTTTCTCATCTACTGAATAACTATCTTCCACTACAAGGTGTTCTGAATATTCTATCTGTTCCGGCTGAGGATGACAAAATTTATATTGTCTTTTACTCATTCTCGGCTGCCATTTTGTTTAATGAACCTGCAAATATTTATTTTTTCCACAAGCTGGTAGGATTTGTGGCTTTGATACCATTGTAATAATCTGAACGTGAGTTTAGAATTCAAATTTTGTATTTGGTGTACTTTTATTGTTGAGGGAATTTTGTCAAACAATTTTTAAACAATCAAAAGAATACCACTGTCTCAGTATTAAAAAGAAACTTTCAGTACAACACAAGCTCAAAATGAATAAGCAGTAGATGTTATCAAAGAAACCACAAGTTTCAAACCTTCTAACAGTGAATGAAGATTCAGCATTAAAACTCCACTACTCAAAAAATTCAGATTCAATGACTGAACCACCTTAATAACTCAAGTAAATCTAATGAAAACATCCACACGAAGATTGGGCATCATTTCAGTCATTATTTTGCTTTGAAAGTAATAGTCATCCCTGAATAAGGAATGTAAAAACAACACAGATGATTAAGTTTATATTGGGTAATATGAATGACAGACCCATGAGAAATGAAGGAAAACGATCAGACTTGTGGCACCAGTGATTACTCTCCAACTCGCACCCTTCTCCAAACTGGCCGCTAATGGAAATAACATCATGTCTGCTCCTAACCTATTCACGTCTGCTCTTCCTCAATAACCAGTCACGAACTCATTCATTGCCACGTATGGATGAGCCGAGTTGAACTGCTGGTGAAGGGACTGTTGTCTCTCAATTCCAATCACATGGTATTTCGTGTCTATCTTCAAACTTGTGAACAGGGCCTGCGTTTATTTATAAACCTGACAATCTGATGGAAGTTCTGCCTGAACTGACTTTTCTACCTCCTCATACACCCGCTATATGATTGGGAACTCCTATAATGGGTTTTAATCATGTGACATCCTGTTTTAACAACGTGCATCTGTAGACATGTCTTTAGTTGGTCACAGGATTAACCTCCTCCAGAATATAGGTCCCATGTGGAGATTCTTCAATGCAATAGCCCACTCAACTAGCCTTGACTTCCTCAATATTTAATGGAATCAAATTGATATGAGAACAAGGCTATTCAGCTGTACTTGTATATTCCTCCTTACTGCCGACTGAATATTGAATGATCCTGCATATAACGTTTTCCTAAGTGATCCTTGAGTTATAATGCAACTTTCTTCACACCCCAAAAACACTGTAGAATTTTTAGCAAACAATTGAAGAGTTGGGGTTACGTCCAACCTCTTCTCAAAAATAATTGGATGGTTTTCGTCCGCACAGTCCAGAAAATCAATCACATTAAAGCAACCAAAACTTGGAGTAATTGATTTTCATAAATTTCTTGTCTGTTGTAAATCCCAATGCAAGCTCTACTTTATAGCCTTGAAGTGAGGGAAAACACAAGGAGCAAGGAATGTGGGATTAAAACTTCATTTTCGTCCTGTAGTCACTTAAAGTCATTTTATAAAGTAAATAACTTTATAACATTAAAATGACTTAATTCCTCTCACTTCAATAAAGTTTTGAAGTAAATTAAATTAAACTCCTGTTGTGACTGGTAGACATCCTGCTAAATAATATTATTAATCTATCTGGATGTGGAGATAGATTAAATTGGCGCCCAACTCTCTAGTGCTGAGAAGGGGACATGACAGTCCATTACTCATTATACTATGCTGAAAATCAGACTTCTATGGTAGCCACTCACAAAGAAGATCATCTTAATGTCAAGGCTAAGAAGATCATAATAATGATAGAAGGGATCCACGTCCTTGGTAAGAATGAAGGTGAACATTGTATTTCCATTTTCCCCTATCCAAATGAGAAATTCTATGCTAAAGAAGACCCAAAGGACAAACATGAAGTCAACAACATGAGTTAAGATTTTTATTTCAGCATTTACACATCTTCGCAACATCATGAGGACAATGTTGATTCGAGTGATATTAGTTTTGAAAGTTCATATGATAATGATCATTCCCTTGGTGAAGGTGTGGATTTGATGGGCACCACTTATGTTGAATCAGAAAATTTAGAGTTGTCCTTAATGTGCACTACGGGTTTTTACAGCTTGCCTAGAGATTTATCATCGAGTTTTCATAAGATGGCAGCTATCTAATTATTGATGGGTGATTTATCCTTACCCCCTTTTCATTTATTTGAGGCTACTCTGCTTGGTCACATGTTGCATTTTCAACTTTGGCTTGGTCTACAAGGAGTACTGAGTTGTATGCAGATTTGTGGAGTCATCTTTACTTGAAGCATATCCCATATGAGATGTTTACCTTTCTAGTTCAGTGACACACTGAAAACATTGTTAACATTCTTCTTTCTAATCTGAGTTATGGCAGCAACATTTGGAGACTTGATGAGTTGGTTTTCATGCATATTGGAGGTATTTTTGGCATGGGTGAAGTGTTCTACTCATGCAGTTGGGTGATACAGGAGGATAGTGGATGTGTGGAGCATCATAACTAGTCCTAGGATTGTATTGATAGGATGATTTGGGATCCAGGCATTGACAGGATGAGCACCTTGCATTTGTGGAAAGTGTTGGGTTACTAAACTATTTGAGGTATGGAACAGTCTGGTTTAGAGTAGCACAACTGTGGTTTCACAACATGACATGTTCTGGTCTCAGGGTTAGTATGAGCTCTGGAGTAGCTTATAGATTGATATGGGATTCTGTTATCAATCTATCAATTCATAATTTCTTGAGGGAAAGCAATCTCAAGGAGGGAGGACTGTAACGTCCCCATTTTTTCAACATTAGGAATTTTAAGGTCAAATTCATGTAATATTAAAATTGGCTTTTGAGAGCTTAATGTAAATTTATAAAAAAGGTCAAATTAAATAATATAAAGTGAGCTAAAAGGTGACAAAGGAAGAATAAAATGAAAGGACAGGAGAAGAAAGTTGGAGGGTCACATTTTGAGCATTAAAAGAAAGAAGCCAGTTCATTTTCAGCATGCTTAGATTTGGATATTGTTTCAGATTTCTCTTTGGGAAAGTGGAAGGTTCTTGTTTTCAATTTTGAAACCCAAGATCAGGACCCCTTCAGGCTTCTCATGCTGAATCAAATGCAAACCCAATTCAACATCAGACATCAGTTGTGGTGAATTCACATCAGAGTTCACATCTAGAGATACAGATGCATTTCATTGTTTCCAATCTGACTGTTAGCACTGTTTTTTGAATTAGATGTTTTATCATGTTATTGTATAGCTGAAATTATAATGCAATAATTCTGAGTATTTATTTGTGCATTTGCTGGTTAATATTGCTGATTATTGTTGCACAAATTCTCTGTTATAATTCTGAACTTTTTTTTGGAAGATGTTGGGGAAAAATATCCACCTGGGATATTACATATCACCACTTATCCTAGAAGGATTTGATTAACTTAAGGCACCTTGAATCGGAAATATAAACTTCAAACTTTTTGTTAATTTTGCTCAAATAAAAGCACTTGCAAAGTTTGAATCATTCTATGAGCTTGCTTTGTAATGTTTGTGAATCGTGGAGTGAGACTTCCAAGGGTTTTGGTTGAGGAATTTGTGAACTCTCTCAATCTTCAGCACTTTGAATTGGATTAATATTGCCAATGAATTGTGCCACATAATCTGATTACTGGTCTGCCATTTGATCTGGGTTTGAAAGATTTGTGTTGCTGAAAATGAAGTATCATTGCTGCAAATTGATGTAAGGAAGGACAGCTTCCTTATGGTTTTATATCTCTTCAAGAGTACACAACAATTGATGTTGTTTGGATGCACATTGAGGGTCTGCAATCATAATTGTTGAAGCAGCATTGAAACTACTGCTAGCTGCATTCATCCTTGAGGAGCAGTGTTTCATGTCTTGGGGCTGCAGTTAATATTCTGTGGGCAGCATTTGAGCATATTGAGTTTGCAATTGTTGAAAATTTAATTCCTATCACCAACAAGGAATCCAGCATTGATCATTTCCATTTGCCAGGTTCTTTGAATTCGTTAGATTATTGCTTATTGCATATTCAATTGTAAATATTTGCAAAATCCTTTTAACAGATAAAATTGGTGTGGATTGTGAGCATTTACTTTACAGTTCAAAGCATTTTTATTTCTATATTCTGAATATATATATATATTGCAAAAACACAAAAAAAAATCCAAAATACAAATAAAAGAATTCTACAGCATAAGTTTGAGAGTGAGCCAGCAGGATTCATTACAGTTTTTCAAAACCCTTATTGACAATATCCCATGAATCCTTGGATCTCAACAAAGTTTGCATTCTTATACTCCAATAAAAAAAAATGTTCCATCAAAAAAAGGAATAGATAACCCTGCTATTCCAGCCATATTTACCATTTCAGGAATCAATACAGAAAAGTACTTTTCCAAATTAATTTCAAGCAACACCAACAAATTTCTAAAAAAACTTCAAAAACCTTCGCACAAGTTCGCTACTTCTTTTTTATATGTATTTTCTGTTTCTCTTTGTAATAAATACTGGAAATGAAATCGAAAAATTTGGAAAATCTTAGAAAATGGAATCTTTCATCTTTTGACTGCAGATTTGTTTTTATTGCAGACCTCTTTCAAATTCTGCTTTTGCAGATCTGTCCTCCTCCCAGACATCAATTTATTTGCTGCAGATATATTCAAACTTCTCTCTCTATCCCTATGCTCTGATAACAAAATATTACATGAAACAAATGAAATATGATGATATCCAGATCATCAATTCAAGAGCCAAGACAAAATACTCCAGGAGAAATTGTTCATTTGATTACGAGGAATGAAATTACTTATAAAAATTCAAAATAGAACTGAATAAAACTGAAATAGGTAATAGGTAACCACCTCTAACCGGGCATAACTTATTGATTTTAGCAACAATGTTTTTTATTTCTTACAATATCAAATGAAATGAAGTGCCTAGCATAAATGTGGCACAACAAGTAGCATTGAAACCCCATACAATAATGCTGATTTGATGGTGGAATAATTTGTTTGCAACTACAAATCAAAATAACTGTAACAGTAAACAAAAATCTGATCCTTGAATCTGAAAATCTTTCTGCAAGTCTTGACTAACAATAGCTTGGCACTTGCAATTGAGGCAGAAATATAGTCATTTAGATATTTACATTTATTGAAAAGCCCTATTATTTTCTTATGAGGTTAATTATAATATCTAGAATAGAGGTGGGATTGATATGTAATTAGTTGTTCATGAAATTACTTTCCATGGGGTTATTTTTCAAGTGAGTTCAGGCCTTGTGGAAGGAACTCCCTTTCCTTAATGACCAAATGAGAATTTCACATATAAAGACCTGGAATAGCAATATTTTTGGAAACATTTATGGAATACTTTCTTGAACTCTCTCTGTGCTCATGAGTCAATAATCATATAAGCCTTTCTTGGAACTTGATATCCATTGAATGATTAGACATAATTACTCAATGAGAGACAAAGTGCTGATAGACTGATCTTTTGTTCAATGCATAGATTACAAACTCTCCACTCTCAGAGTTGCCGAGTACTCCCAAGTTTTTTTGCTGGGCGAGTACTCTCAAGTTTAACTCTTGCATATTTATAGATGTTCAAAAATGTAAGTAAAAATGTTGATGCAGGGAAAACATTGGATTAGATGCATTTTTCACATCATTTTAGTGCTATTACACTACACATTTTCTCTATTGAAATGTCAATTACTAATTTAATACATTTTGTAATTGTATTCTACAAAAAAAATATGTTTCTTTAAGAGATTCTAAATTTTTTGTATTTTCTTAATTGCCGAGTTTTCCTCGAGTTTTTGTTGAGTATATGCCAAGGTTTTTTCCGAGTTGAAAATTTTGGGCTTCCCGAGTACTCTCCAAGTCCGAGTATGCAAACTATGGTTCAATGTACATATTCCTTTAGTGGGGGAAATAGAAGAGAAACTGCTATAGACATCTTTTACATACAGGAATATTCTTACAAAGAATTTTGGGCAATTCTTATAAACAAATGTTTCCTGTAAAGCAATGTTTTTGATGAAGCATTGTCTCTACTTCTATGTTTGAAGATTGATCCTAATAAATTTGTGTACTATGGGGATGTAACCACAAAAATAACAAGTTTCTACTCTAGATGTATAATATAACCATAAAACTAGCAAGCTTCTACTCTGGATGTATAAACTTCTCACATGATAAATTCCTGTGCTTTTTTGTGTGTGTTTTTATTTATATATTATCGTAGTTTTTTTCTATAAGATCTTAATGCTGAATTAAATACCACCAGCATCCGAAGATATTCTGTTACAACAATTTCCAATGATTATAATTACACAGCTCTTTGCATGGAGGGATACAAGAAATATAAGTTTCAGAGGATTCAACAAACAGAACAAACATTGGTTGGAGGAATTTCATACGTGTTTGATAACTTGTACATTATTGGTGGTGATAATACTGGCTTATTAACCAGCCTGGATTAGTATCTTAGAATTCTTGAATAATTCTGATTAATAAATAAAGCATATTGATTTATGTTTTCTGAATTAGGACCACTAATTTAATGAGGTGAGAGGGAAGTCAAACAATTTCTAGTCATAGAGCAGCATGTAGTTTTTACTTATATTATTAGCTTTTCTTCAGGTGGAGAAAATAGAAGCATAGAGTTTCTTGAGAGAGAATCAAACAACGAGCTTAGTGATGCTCTGTTGAAAGATAAACAAAATAAGGAAGAGTTCATTCAGCATCCCTTCCCTCTGAGGTTGATGATTAGGCCATGGGTCCGTGGTCAAGAATTTTATAGATTTGCAAAATTTGGTATTGTACAGTATGTAAGCATCTTTCATCAGAGCTTTATGTGTTCATTTTGTTCACATAGAAGTCATTCCAAAAGTCCTAAAATATTCTTGGATAACTCCACTGCTTTCTCTATCTTCTTCAGATGATTTTGAAAACACTTTGTGCCTTTTTAGCATTGGTGTTGGAACTTAGTGGTGTTTATGGTGATGGAGAATTCAAATGGCATTATGGGTACGTTAGACCTTGCTAATATAATTTCAGCTTCTTGATTATGGTATTGATCATTCTTCTTTTGTCTCAATATAATTTTGACTATTGATACTATGTATAGTCCCCTTGAGTGTTTGGGTTCACTAAAAAGGGAATAAAGAATAGAAATATAAATATTACTTAGTATGACGTCCCTATAATTTGATTTTTCCTTCAAGATTGATTGTTTACTATATTCAGAATCAACGTTTCTTTTTTACAAATTTCTAAGTGCAACTTTCGTCATGTTTTTCTATAGTTTAGTTTCTTTTTATAGTCTTCATGCAAATGCTTCTTTCAAGTTACATGCAAACTTCTTCATGTTTTTTTACATAGTTTGGTTTTCTTTAATTGTTTTCATGTAAATGCACCACATAGTTTGGTTTTCTTTAATTGTTTTCATGTAAATGCACCTTTTAAGTTGAGTGCTATCGGTGTTACTAAAATCTTGTTGGCTAGTGAAGAGATTTCAAGTTCTTTCATTGATTTCAGTTTAAGTTCATTGATTATTGAAGAGCACAAATGAAACACAATTGTTTTGAGCATTCGTAGAATGATAAACAAGATATAGTTTAGTTGATGCGATATTTATCTCCCTGGAATGCCAAAATCTACAGTGTTATCCATATAGATAAAATAAAGAATAAAGGCTCATCAGTCATCACTATAACCTACATTTTTTTTTACTGTCAGCATAACAAAAGTATAGATTGAGGAGTCTGGTTATTTAGTAGTGGAAAAGAGAAGGCACATTTGTGTGGTGAAATTTTAAATTTCCTTAGGCTTAACTGTGAAAGTGAATTCTGACAAACCTGTCTTTTTGTAGATATCCATACATTACTATTGTGCTGAACTTCAGCCAGGTGTGGGCATTGTATTGTCTAATGCAATTCTATAACGTTACTCGTGATGAACTTCAAGCAATCAGACCATTGGCAAAGTTCATTAGTTTCAAAGCAATTGTTTTTGCTACCTGGTGGCAAGGTGTAGCCATTGCAATCATCTTCTCACCAAGTGTTTTGGGAGTTTCATTACCGGGTGGACAAAAATTTCAGTCCGGTTTGCAGGATTTTCTCATTTGTATTGAAGTAAGTCACATCAACTCTTCCTTGTGAATCTATGGACAATTAACAAGAATTTGTTGATTTTGAAATATAAAACGCTAAAAACTCTGGGAATTCAAAGAAAATTGAAATGAAAGTTCTGTAAGTAGAATATCTTCAGTTGGTCGTTAAAGGATCAATAGGATTTATAGATGAAATTAATTATCTTCATAGAATATAGCTATTAACTCCACATTATAGTATTATATGTTAGATAGACATGAAATGAAGTTCTTTTAGTCTCCAAATCTTCTATCATATTTCCTGCGTAGAGATACTTAGACTAACAGCAGATTAAGTCCTGACTAATGGGTAGCTTTAAGGTAAAATTTGAACATTGATGTTTGCCATGATACTTTCTATATCATTTCAGCTCAACCAAGTAATGAAAAATATACTTTGTAGAAGTCACCAATCCATATAAGTTCCTTGGTTGTTATTCTCAATTATCTGTGCTACCTGCCAAGGACCATAAGTAACTGATTAAAAGATCTTGCAGGGATGTGCATTTTAAGTTTTAACAATGCGTATATCATATTTGCTACATGAATGGTTATTTGTGATTTTTGTTTTTAAATAAGCAAGTGATACAATGCACAAGATAACAGAACCAATTTCAAGTGCACCAGTAGTAATAAATTAAAATTCAACTGACATGATACACAACAAAAAATAAGCAATTTGAAATGATGCATCAGCAATGGTCGAATACAGAAAAACTATAGAGAAACAAGAGACTTTTAATTGTCTACCAGACTATAATTTACTGATTTTACAAGATTCATCATACCTTTCACATGATTAATACCTTGTTCAAAAGGTATTGAAATGTGATTTAAGTTGTGCCGCTAGGCTTGGGAGACTTTGCCTATAAAAAGTTATATTAATTCTTCTAAAAGGTCTTTGTGACAGAAAAAAATAAATTAAATATATATTAAAATCTATTTTTTCCCTCCAGAAAGTTATATAAGGAGGTTGTGTTAAGACGTTAGCATGTGAATTACATTATCATGCTACTCAACGAGTCTGAGTTATTCCAAATCTTCTTGAGGATCTCTCATCCTCTTGGAGTTTTTGGTTCAGGGATGAAAACCCCCATAGCTAGTCGAATCAAACAAATCATTTCTTACTAAGATCACCATTGTGCTTCAAATTGAAATTCAAAATTTTGAATTGCTGAGATGAAGATTTTTGCAACATTTAGAGTTTTAGGTTTTGTTTCCAGCAAGATTCAAAAATTATTGAAGGTCTTGTCAAGGGGAATTATGGGAAATTTTATATTTGCTCATACCATCCCTACCAATCACCTCTTTGTGGGTGAAATTGTTGGATGTTATTTCACTTTTTTTGGACACCATTTTCCTTATCATTGCAGGCTGTGCACTCTACCAAGGTGTTGTAGTCACGAAGAACAAGTCGTACAAATCTATTATAGGTTGTACAATGGTGTTGGAGAGGGGTATGTAAGCTATGGACTTGAGCACCTTGTTTGGGGAGATTTTTCCACTTGATGAGGGGTCCTTGACACTGTTTGAACATATTATGCTTCATTCAGGTGTAGAAATGAACAAACATGGAGTTTGTTGTTATTCATTACAGTTTTACTTGCCGTACCAACCATAGGGACACTTAAGACTTTAGAGTGCCTTAGTTCTATATTAGTTTGAAATGTCTCCCCATTATTCATGTTTGGGCATGTTCTAGAGTATTTTGAAGTGGTTCAAGGAAATTGCAGTATGGGTGTGTGTTTGAAGTGCATTGGTGAGTTTTTTGAGCGCCTTATTTGCTGCCCAAACCTTTTGCAATGTCTTCAAAGCATTATTGGATACATATCAGCATATTCCTTGTCATTTAATAAGGTATATTGTTGGTACTATCTGGGTGGGTTCGTTCATTGTTATCGGGAAATTGGGTAGTTAGACAGTTTGGTATAACAGAGGGAAGTTATATGGGTGCAGTGGTTCGCCTCGCACCCCCTCGGGTACTATATATATGAATCTTTTTCATTTGAAAGGATATGTTGTGCATTGGAAATGTAATCTTGCATTCGATGATTAATGAACACATAAGTTGCTTGTGAGTTTCTCCACCTTTCCTGAATTCAATACCTAGTTCTATATCTATGCATTAGTTCCTGTTACCCCTAGAGGGTAAAACATTTGGCACTGTTGTCGAATTGAATCTAGGAAGCATGGTGATGGAATAGATGGGACTATTGTGAACGACAATAGGACAACCAATGAAGAAGAAATCACATAACTTTTTGAAGGAAAGCACGCTTTGACAATTGACTTCTGTATTTTCCCACAAGCCGCCATTGAGACATTCGTCCGACGAGATCCTGTGTAAGAGGAAGTTATGGAGGACTCCATGTGGGATGGGTTGAACATCAGCCCCATGGTGGATAGGCTTTTGCACCGACTACCTCATTTATTGGCGCAAGCATTTATTGCACAACAAAACCGATGGGAAGAAGTCAAGCGTGAACAATGATGACAAAAAATCCTTCAAAACTTTTTTGAAAGCAATCGTTGGGACGGAGAGGACCGAGATGCATCCTGACGCAGGACCAACTCATGAGCTTTAGGCCTTGGGTGTGGCAAAGAATGCTTGTAAATCTGCAATGGCAAAGGTCGCATAGTCAATCCACTTGTCTTGTACGGAGATATAAATAAATAAAAATTGTTCTCTTTGTTATTTAATATGTTTTCTTGGAATTAATGCCCAATCAATTAAATAAGGATAAAAATAAGTAGGATCCAAATGATATCGTACATGCCACACAACAAGCCCTAATTCTCATACAGCAAGTCGAGTGAAGACAGAGGTTTAGGCAACTTTTCAAAGGGAGCCATGAAGGTGTCATGGAGGGTGACCATGGTGGTACCACGAGGGTACAGGGACCGAAGGGGAAAGTGGTTCACCGAAACACCGGCAGGTGAAAAGTAGTGAGGAGTGACTAGAAGAAACACGACAAGGATTAAGTTGGATTGAGAAAACGAGAGAGTTCATAAATGTGTCTTGTACACCACAGGCGGAGAATCAATGTAGGAGTGAAGAGGGAACCAGTGTGGCTCGAGGTGTCGAAGCAGCATAAGCATGGAGTAACTGAGACAATTAGTTTGTTCCTCACACATTGAACGAGCAAGTACCGTTTGGTAATTGAACCCTATTTTCAAAACTTACCACACCATAGTGCAATGTGAGTGCGCAGGCATAGACACAAACCTCGCGTGGGGCACAACTGACACAACCGATAGTACAACCAGTGGTACAAGTATCATAACTGGTAGTCATGGCGACAAACAAGTAGAAATTGCCCAAATTTATGGGTTAGGCAAAGGAGGATCCAGTCTGCCACTACCAAACATGTGAGACCATTTGGATTGCAAATGGGGTTATTGACTAGGACAAATGGGTTAAACAATTCCCTGCTACACTCAAAGAGGGAGCTATTGACTGGTATTTGGTGTAGATAAGACTAGGTTGACGACATGGGATGCAGTGAAGGAGGAGTTCCAGAAAGAGTTCAAATCACTACAAGACGACAATGAGATATTGGCAGAAATCTATGGTACTAAGCAAGGGAAGAGTGAGTCCTTTAGAGCCTACGGCTGATGGTTGGAGTTACCAGGTAAGATGGAATGTGCACCGGCAGACGAACTCAAGAACCAGTGGTTTGTCGAGGCTCGAGGGACTTAGAACATGTCTCCGAAGGAAAATGAAGATTATACCTCCTACTTCGTACAAGAATGCCTACAATCATGCCATGGATTTGGAAACCGAGTATAAGACCTCCAAGAAGGTAGGAAAATCATCATCAGAAGATGAGTCCTTTGAAGGAAATAGTGATGAGGGCTCAAGCAAAAAATTGCATGCCCTATAGAAGGATCTTCAACACATGATGAAAGAACTGAAGGAAACTACGAGAAGCTCGAATAAAAATGAGGAAGGCAAAGTATGGTGTATGGACTGCAAAGAAGCTAGACACACAAAAGGTTCTTGTCCTAAGAACTATTTCTGCAACATCTACTAGATTCAAGGACATTCCACTAAAGAATGTCCTACAATTTGAAGGTTAGAAACCAACAAGTATTGTTCAGTCAAGAACAACCTTTCATGTCGAGGGCAAGTACCCAACAAAATAACAATAATGCCACTTCTGGCAGCTACAGGAACAATCAACAGGGAGGCTGAGGGAAAAGTAACAATAGTAATGGTATCCATATCAAGTATGATGCTAAAGGGAGACCAATGATACAGTGCAAAATTTGCAATCAATGGGGAAACTTTGCCTCAAGATTTCCAGAGTGAAGAGACACCATAGAAGTTGTGTAGGTGGTCTAGACCTAGCAACCACAAAGACGCCAACTGCTCGAAGCCTGGCATCGACCTCCTTGAAGTTGAAGGGAGAAAGGAGGAAGAAAATGTTCTAGCAATCACATGTAGACAAGTAAAGAAGGTCATCTATCCTGACCCTCGTACAGAGAAACAATGGGCATTGTAGACAAAGGCTGAAATTGAGAAAGTAATATTGGCACGTAAAGATTCAAGGGATATTGCGGGCAGCTCCGCTCAAGCAATGACAGAACAAAATATTCTAAGGCAGGTGATGCAACTGGAAGTTCTGATAAAGGTCAAGGACCTACATGAGACTATGCCTTACCTCTGTACAACCCTCTTAAACACTCCAACCATAATGAGCACCCGAAAAAGAAACGAGGGTCCTGGTGGTTTAACAACAGATCCCATGATACTTACAATGATTAGTGTACAACACCCTACCATGCTGGAGATAGGCATACTAGGAACCAAATGGTGGATCAAGCATGAATGTTCTATCGGAAGAGACTTGGAAGAGCCTCAGGAAGTCAACATTGTGGCCACCGACCTTTAATCTCTTGGGAGCCGACCAACATGGTATCAAACCCCTTGGGACCCTAATGGAATAGAAAGTCACAATTGGCACACAACCATTTACCCTAGATTTTGTGGTAATTCCTCTTCAGCACAAGGGATATGATGCCATCTTCAGGCGAGTATGGTTGGTGACGGCAAGGAAAACCATGATTGGGAAAGGAATACTTTATCCTTTGAGTAGGGCAAAAGGAAGTTTGTAATTGATTTGAGGACCCGGGTGGTTGGTCATCAAATTTTGAACTCGACGACAGAGTAGACAAAGGGAAAAAAGACATGGAACCTAATGACAAAGGGTTATTGGAAGTGAGGGAGTATGCAAATGATGCAAACTCTACAGACGACCTATTCCACTGGCAGATGGGTGACTATGAACTATTCATGCCATCTTGCAATGTATTGGAAATTGAAGAGGAACAAAATGAATTTCCTCCAAAATACACAGAGTACAAGGAAGGGGAGACTAAGGTTAGGGATAGTCTTGCCCACCAATTCTCTAAGGATGAGCATATCAAGTACAAGAAGACAAGTTGCGGGAAATAAATTTGGGGAATGAGCAAAACCCAAAAACCATCCTGATAGGGGATGACTAGGATCCTATACTAAAGACGACCGTATTTGCAATATTTATGGAGTACAAGGATGTGTTTGCATAGATGTACAAGGACTTGTACCCAGAAGCTATGCATACACCAAGTTTCTCTAGTTCCTGGAGCCTAACATGTGTGCAAGAGGCCGTAGAGGATAAACATAAATAATGTTGCAAAGGTGAACACAAAGATTGAATGCATGCTCAAGGTCGACATCATTTTTAGAGTCAAAACAAGTCAACGAGTCTCTCTCATAGTCATTTCCTTGAAGAAGGAAGCAAACTAGATTCACATCTTTGTGGACTTTTGCTACCTCAATGCAGACACCATCGAGGGCCCGTTCTCTATCCCATTCACTGACAGCATTTTGGAGGAAGTGGTGGGCCATGGAATTTATTCATTTATGGATGGATCTTCGAGGTATAACCAGATATTCATTGCAGAGGAAGACAAATTAAAAACAACCTTCGTAGTGAAGGAAGGTGTGTACACATACAACCATTTGCCTTTGGCCTTTGCAATGCACTGCCCACTTTTTAGCGGATCATCCTACACATCTTTGACAAGATGTGAGTAAGGAACCTTGCAACATACTTGGACAATTGGTCAATATTCAGTGGGAAAGACAAGCATATTGCAACTTTGGCGAATGCATGAAGTGTTGTGGGGGAGTTCGTCTCGCCCTTAACCCAAAGTGTCACTTTACGGCACCACAGGGCAAGTTGCTTGGACACATAGTGTGTAAAGCTGGACTAAAAACCGACCCAAACAAAGTACAAGTGATAATGGAGATGGAGGCCCCTACGGATATGTTTGGAGTCAAATCCTTCCTCGGTCATATTGGATATTATTGTAGATTTATCAAGAACTTTTCACAAATATCATTGCCATTGGATAAGCTCACACGGAAGGGGGGCCCATATGTTTGGGAGGAAGCACAGGGAGAAGCCTTTGAGGAGTTAACAACTAGGTTGTTGGGTGCTCTCATTCTGGCATTTCCTAATACGGATAAAGAGTTTCATGTTTACATGGATGCCTGAACTATGCCATCGAGGCTACTTTGGCTCGGGAAGGGGCACATGGACTGGATCACCCGATGTACGTTTTAAGTTGGTTGTTGTCCAATGTAGAGAAGAATTATAGTACTACAAAAAGATAAGCCCTTAGGATGGTTTATTTTGTTCAAAATTTCTGGCACTACCTCTTCGCTAACTCGTTCATTTTCTATGTGGACCACGAAGCCCTCATGTACTTGGTCAATAAGCCCATTATCTAGGAGAGAGTTGGTGGCTTCTGCTACACATTCAAATTGTGGTGCTGCCAGGATGCAGCCATGTGATTGTCGATCAACTGTCACGTATTAAGTTTGGTGAGCCACTTGTTGGAGTGAATGATGACTTTCCCGATGTACACCTATTTTAGATTGTTGTTCTTCATCCATGGTATACAAGTATAGGGGGATATTTGTCCATTACCCAGTTTCCATGAGAAATGCCTCCACGAGAACGAAGAAAGTTGGTGTCGTGGAGCAAGATTTTTCAATTGATCAATGGATTATTATATAAAATAGGGACAAACTAAGTACTTAGATGATTCGTGATTGAAGAAGTAGCAGGAATACTCCAGGACGCCCATGAGGGACCAACGTGCGGATACATGGGTCCTGACACAATGGCAAGGTGCTCCTAGCCGACTTATGGTGGTCGACACTACATAATGATGCAAGGGAATGGGTTGTGGGATGCTACACTTGTCAGCGAGCAGGCAAGCCTCTTAAACACGACTTCATGCTACTCAACCCTTCATATACACAGGAATTGTTTGAAACATGGGGGTTAGACTTTGTCTTATCCTTATGGATTAGTCATGCCCAAAGATCTTGATACATAGTAGTGGCTATTGAATAGTTGGCAAAATGGGTGGAAGCGTGAGCACTGCCAAATAACTCTGCATTGAGCATGACTAGGTTCATTTATGAACAAATCATAACGAGGTATGGAACTCTGATCCAACTGATAGGTGATAGGGGAGGACATTTTGTGAACCATCTTATTAAGTTGCTTACCACAGAATTCAAGATCTTCCACACACTGTCAAATCTGTATTATCCCTTGGAGAATGGCCAGGCCGCAATGACTAATAAGATTTTGGTTGGGGTCATCTATAAGTCATGCAAAGTCGAGGGGGAATATTGGGAGGAAAGACTACCCTCTGTACTGTGCCATACCACACTTCCTACAAAGTGACCACGCACTTCTAATTGATGTACGGGCAAGAAGCAGTAGCACCTGCACATTTTATGGTACCAAGTCTGTGCATAGCTATTGGTCTTGAAGTTTAACAGGAAGAATGTGTAATGCTCCTGCAACCTAGTTAACCCACACTCAAACGTTTTGCACTAAATCACAATGGATGTACAAAATTACCTGGAGAAGGATGGTTGAGACAAGGGTGTTGTACGGATGGATGTTTGGAGGTTGTACAACAACTATACGAGGGTGGTACATGGTGAGAAGAGAAGCATTTGTTGTTCGTACAGTGGACTGTAGATGGCCGTACAGTCAGAGGGATGCACCTATACGGTAGAAGGAGGATGGTGTATTGTGGTGGTGGAGTTATAACCGTACGGAGAAGATAAGGCCATACGGTGGGAAGGACTAGCTAGGCTATACGGTGCTAAGATGGCCGTATGGTGTACAATGGAGGGTCATATGGTGGTAAAGACCAAATGGGCCATACAGCAAGCCGTATGGTGAGTGATTGGAGGGAGCAAGGAAGGTGCAGGGAGTGTTGGAAGATGTGAATGACGCTATACGGTGGCAAAACACAAGCCATACAATGGAGTATTGAAGGATATGGATGGATGGATGGATGGAGAAGGGTCGTATGATCAAGGAATGAGCAGAACGGGAAACAATAGGAGGCCACACAGTTAGATACACAGAACACGATCTTGTTCATACACCAAACACAATAGATTTTGAGGAAATCCACACAATAATAGAGACTTGAATGCAAACAATAATTGCCGAAAGACGATGCTCCGATTTGCCAAATTCGAGCAAAGTATTACAAGAGATGGAATAGGGCGAGGGTTGAATCCCACCGAAACTACAAGAGCCAAATAGGGAAGATCTTTCACTTCCGAAATGGCGAACAACAGAGAATCCCAATAGGAATTCGCAGTATAGAGAAAATAATCCAAATTGCATACCTAAAGACTACCTCTAACCGTGCTTAAATACTCGTCGGGGAAAACTTTCTGAGGGTGTACAAAGATAGTCGACGGTGACACAAACTACGGAAACAAAAATAAGAATGGGTCGGAGATACACTAAATCAATCGGCTCATTACAATAGTTTGATAAATGATTTATTTTATAACAGGAACATTACAGTCCTCGCATCCCAAATTTTGCTTGTCCTCAAGCAAGTGTAATGTCGGGTGCTAGAGAATGTGCTCGCCTTCCCATGTCGCGTCGTCCAATGGAAAGTGTTTTCAACGCACCATATATTCCCTCACCGTGCAGTTCTACAGAGTCTTCTCATGTAATTCGATGATCTCGGTTGGTTCCAATATGAGCTTTCCTTCTTCATTGAGTAGTGGAAGTTTGGTGGCTACCGTGATGTTCTGCCCTATAGCCTTCTTCAGGCATGAAACCTAGAAAATGTTATGAATATGACTTCCCTTTGGAAGTTCTAGTTCGTACGCGACTTCACCAACACGACGAACCACATGATAGGGGCCATAAAATCGTGGCTTCAATTTTTCCTTTCCCTTTTCCTTCAAAGTAGATTGTCAGTACGGCTAGAGCAAGAGATAGACCAAACCCCCTACTTCGAAATTCCTCTCTATTTTATGTCTTTCGGCGTATATCTTCTATTGATTTTGTGCCCGCTACAGGTTTCCCTTCAAGCATCTCAGTATGTCCTGTCCCTCCTGAAGCCAATCCATTGCCCTTGGTGCACGACTATCACCCAGAATTGTGTCGATGAAAGAGAGGGGTTCGTACTTGTATAGAGATTTGAATGGCGCCATTTTGTTGGACATGACATAGGCAAGGATAGCAAAACTAGGGCCAAAGGCTCACCCAGCTATCCAAACCACCCTGCAAGAGTTAACACAGCGGAAAACACAACACAAAACACAGCACCAAGGAGAGAGAACAAGATATCTTTTATTAACTCATCAAATATTCACCATACATGCCCAGCTGTAAGGCCTTCTAGGTTACGGCCAATTACAATTACATTCACATTCAAAGATCCAACTGCAACTTGGCACTTTCAGTTCTGCTCTCTAATCTCCAACTTTTTTCCTCTTCAAAAACCTCCTTAACTCTAAACCTAAACACACTATTTATACTTGCCAAAACGGCTTACAGATCATTCTAGAACATTACATAAGAGAAAGGCCGACACAAGATCCTATCATTAAATTCACGATCAAAATTAAATACGCAAGTCGGCTCCCACTAAGAACCAAAAACAGACAACTCGGCACCCACTAGATAACTCGGCACCCACTAGATAACTCGGCACCCACTGGGAAACTGGCACTCGACATCAACTGGGTAACTCGGCACATGAACAAACACTTGGCATGCACTGGGTAACTTGGCACATGAAGGAATAACTCGCCACACACTAGGTAACTCGGCACATGAAGGAATAACTCGGCATGCACTGGGTAACTCGGCACATGAAGGAATAACTTGGCACACACTGGGTAACTCGGCACATGAAGGAATAACTCGGCACATGAAGAGTGCTACAGTAACTCGGCACCAACTGTAGGATGAACAAAAATGAGCAGGATAACAAGGCAACCCAGGATGCTCCTGCATTAGGACATGTGGTACATGGTATTGTTGCAATATTCCCCTAGATTTAACCATTTGACCCATGCTTATTGTTGTGCTGAGACGTAGTTCCGAAGGTAACCTTCGAGCCATTTGTTCACAATCTCCATTTGTCCGTTTCTCTGTGGGTGGTAACTAGTACTTGGTGATAATTCGTTTCCTGCCATTCAAAACAGTTATGTCCAAAAGATACTGATGAATCGCCCATCCCGATCACTAATGATGTTTTAGGGTAACCCATACAGACAAAAGACTTCTCTAAAAAATAGATCGGCAACTTGTGTGGCCTGAAGGTTAGAGGGGATGGTGAGGAAATGTGCATAATGTGTCAGTCCGTCAACCACCACAAAAATACAATCTTTTCCGTTCACCTTGGGAAGCCTTGTTATGAAATCCATCGATATACTTTCCCACTTATGTTCTGGAATTGGTAGAGGTTGTAGCAGCCCGATAGGTAGAGTATGTTCTGACTTGTTCTGCTGGTAGACCATACACTCTCTTACATATTCCAACACGTCCCCTTTAAGTCCTTTCCATGAAAACCTCTCTCGAAGACTTCTATAAGTTTTGAAGAAACCCGAGTGTCCTGGCAGGGGTGAGTCGTGTACTTCAAGATTTTCTGCTTCAATTTGGATTTTGGCACAAAAAAATTTGATTTTTATAGTAGATGATGTCATCCACCACTCTGTACCGATCATCCTAGGTTTGGTCATCCATTAGCTCATAGGCAAATGTGTTTTTGGAGTATTTAGCTAATAGATGTGCCTTGCAATCGGTTGAAATCTGGTTTAGTGAGCAGATGGTGGGTTACAAGGCATCTGCAACCACATTGTTCTTCCATTTCACATATTCAATATCAAAATCAAAAGCTTGAACCTTGCTTACCCATTTTTGTTGCCTTTCGTTCAATTCTCGTTGCTCCAAAAAATATTTCAAACTGTTGTGATCTGTACGGATGACAAACTTGGCATCTACTAGATACTACTGAAACTTCGTTAGTGCATATACAATGGCCAACATCTCTTTGTCGTAGATGGAATATAGGCATTCTGTCTACTTAAGCTTCCTACTCTCATAAGCTATGGGATTTCTATCTTGCATTAGTACCGTGCCAATGCCTTCTCCGAACACATCACACTCCAAAATGAAGAGTAGTGCTCATTGCCTCTTTCAGCTTATCAAAAGTGAGTTGTGCCTTTTCATTCCACTGGAAAGACCCCTTCCTTGTTAGATCTGTTAAGGGTGCGCTGAGCTGAGAGAATCCTTTAACGAACCTCCGGTAATAGTTGCACTGTCCAAAAAATTCTCGCAAATCCGTGTGTGATTTTGGGGGTGGCCAATCAAGGATAGCCTGAATCTTCTCCTGATGCACTTGAACTATGTATTTACATACAACATGCTTGAGGTACAATATTTTTGTCATACCAAATTCACCCTTGGACTGCTTGGCGAACAAAGATTGTTCCTCCATGATATTTAGGACTTCATTCAGGTGCTCCTCCCATGTGCTGCTATAAATAAGAAGATCATCAAAAAATACCAATAAGTACTTACACAATTGTTTGTTGAAGATGTGATTCATGCATGATTGGAAAGTAATAGGTGCATTGGTCAACCTGAATGGCATGACCAGAATCTTGTAATGTCCATAGTGATGATGGAAGGCCGTCTTTTCTACATCTTCCTCCCTCATGCGGATCTAATGGTATTCAGAACGAAGATCTATTTTCAAAAAATAGACCGTGCCATGCAATTCATCCAACAACTCATCTATCCTTGGTATGGGATATCTATTCTTTATTGTTTTTGTTCAATGCACGGTAATCAACACACATGCGCATCATCTTGTCCTTTTTGACCAATACCACAGATGATGCGAAAGGGCTAGAACTTGGATAGATCCATCCTTTCTCTAGCAATTCCTGAATCATCTTTTCGATCTCATTTTTGAATTTCTTGGGATGACGGTATGGTGTGGTTATGGCCGGCTTGGCTCCTACTTCCAACTCGATGGTAGGCTCAAACCCCCAATGAGGTGGTATGCCAGGAGGAATGTCAATGAAAACTTTATCATGTTTACTTAAAATATCCTAGAGTTCATCATCTTGTGGAGTTGTATGTTGTCCTTTTATAGGTTCCACCAAGATAAAACAATGTGCCACCCACGCAACGTCATCACTCCAAAAAATTGCCTCCATCCGATGCGTAGAAACTTCCTTCGGACCTTCATTTTCCATTCCACGTAGGACAACCTTCTTTCCATCAACAACAAATGTGAAGTCCATCCGTTTGAAACTCTGAGTGTATTCATCAAGTGTCTCCATCCATTGTATGCCTAGAATAACCTTTATGTCATCAAAGTCCACTATGAAGAAATCCTTAGTTACCATGTGATTTTCCATTGTGATACTTAGCTGAGGAACAAGATGCACGCAGGGTAGAAGAGTCCCTCCAACAACCTTGACCTGAAAGCCTATGTGCGTCTCCGTAGGTAGACCTCTTCGCTTTACCAAAGATGAGTTAATGAAGGTTAGAGTGGCTCCACTATTCAACATCACCATAACCTATTTGTCCTTGAAGGGTTCCCCGTACACGAAAAACTATGCACCTCGGGCTACCAGCTAAGGCAATAGTTCTTCCATGTCATACCAAAGCTGCAATTCTCTTTGTATAGTTTAAACTGACCATGTTGGTGTCATTGTGAGGTTGGTTGTCTTCAGCCGACATTTCTTCTTGTTCTTCCTCATCATCGGACACAACCTCAATGTAATGGATCTTCCCTTTTCCGAGGCATCTGTGGCTAGGCTCCCAAGGTCCCTTGCAATTGAAACACAATTTCTTCCTCCAGAGTTCCTATCTGGTAGCTTCGTCCAACGACGGCTTCCTAGTTAGAGGTTTGTCCCTCAGAAACGCCAGTAGTTTGGAATATGAGTAACTTCAAGAGGATGATGCCGATGACGATGCCATACTCCACACTTTATTGATTGCCTTCGACAGGGTAGCAGGATTGAACCCCTTTACCCAACCTTTTAGAGGTTCTGTCAGTTCGTCCATGAAGAGCACTACCCATCTTTTGGAAATGTCCGTGACAAAAACAGAGAGTTTCTGAAATTCCACAGTGAACTGATCGACCAATCCAGTTTGTCTTAGTTGTGCCAAATCTTTGAAATTGAGTTCCAAAGCTTTACCATCAAATTGCTCTATCAATCACTTTGTGAATTCTGCATAGGTATTTATTTCATCATGCCCTAATGTGATGGTGTCATGATGCCACCATTCATGTGCAACTCCCTCCGAGTGTAGTGCCGCAAATTTGATTGCTTCTTCTTCTAGCATAGGATTCAGCTGGAAGCAAGTATTGACCTTCATTACCCATGCTTGCATAGATATGGAACCAAACCTATCAAATGGAGACAAATTTACTTTACTCAACTTTCTTTTGAGATCATCGTTAAAATATCCTCTGTTTCTGCCTCTCGAATATCTCATTCTTAAATCCGTGTAACAAGATTTGAATTCTTTCAATCTTCTCTTAGTTGTTCTTACATCTCTTCAAAGGTTGGTTGTTTCCCTCCATGTTGTGCCTCCGTCCTTGTTGGAAAAGTTGGCATGGAAGGTCGAGAGCGTGCTGGATGAGGGTTTGATTTACCCAACACCGCGTCTGCGTTGTGACTCCAATAAACCAAATATCCTCTCCAAATATTCCTTCCTCATTCATCTCATTCACCTCCTTCAATAATGGAAACTTTCTATTCTAACTCAACTCTCCTCTAATATGAACAGTTCATTTGGTTTGATCTTGACCATTGATCGGTTCCAAGATTCTATAAAAGAGACCCTCTGCCTCTCATTTTGGGGGGATGTGATTGATGAGTATGAATTTTTGTCCGTTTGAGCACTCAAGGATTTCACATTCAAGATTCCATTGCTTTCATATGCTTTCTCATATAGATTACAATGCATCTATTTAGATTAATTTACTTATCTTGTTCTTAGATTAATTTACATACATCTTAGCTTAATCTTGCATTCATCTAGATTAAATCCTTCGTTCTAGTTGGTCTGGTTACTGAACTCTCGATTCTGAGAGTGCATAGTAAAGCCCTGTCTAGATAGAAGGCAATAGATTGCCTTGTGTAGACATTTAGGATGAATAATCTCATGTTCATTCCTAAATGTACCTAACAAACAATGATCATGTTGAAGTGTGTGGTTAATTTGGAGGCCCATATTTAACACTCACAGGATCTACATAGGACTCCATTTCTAGATGGTGATGCTTGGAGGGCATCCAAGCACTTGTAGTTCTTTTTTGCAAATATTTATGGGCCCATGAATACTCCATTAAGCACAAGTTGCAGGTATTTTCTACTATTTTTTGATGATTTGAGCAAGATGATGTGAGTGTATTTTTTTCAGCATAAATAAGAGGTGTTTACAACATATTTTAGAAGTTCAAGGCCTTAATGGAAAAAGAGTTTGGTTGTCAAGTTATTAATTTAGGTCCAAAAATGGTGGAGAAATACTCTTTTGAGCTCTTCGACTTTTGTGCATCACATGGGATTAAGCGTAAAATTACCACACCTGACACCCCATAGAAAAGTGGTGTTGAGCACAAGAATCATACGCTCACTAAGATGGCTTGCTTGATGTTGGAGCATTGTAATGTTCCAAAGAATCTTTGGGCAGAGGCAATCTTAACAGCTATTTATATTTTGAATCAATCTCCCACACAGGTCATTAAGAAGAGGAATCTAGAAGAAGCTTGAGCGAAAGCCCAACATCAGTCATCTGAAGATTTTTGGTTGTACAACATCTGTTTGGTTCTAGATGCCAAGCGTACCAAACTGGATTCAGAGATTCCGAGATTGATGTTCATAGGATACAATGATACACATAAGGTGTATCAACTGATTGATATTGATACAAATCATCTAATATTCAATCTAGATGTGGTGTTTAATGAAGAGTGAGATCCATTTCATCCTTATCCTCAGGATCAACACCACAAACTATACATATGGATGCTCGTCTTCCATTTGGTTCTCCTAATGGGAGGGATCCAATTGACATTGTGACACCAGCTCCTTTGCAAAATATTCAAGCTCCACATCTAGTGATTCCAAGTCCTATTGCAAGAGATCTTGACAGTTGGTGTTTTTCTCCAACCTAAGTGGTGGGCCAAGACCATCGGTGATCTTTATGATGATGAGTTAGTTGAGTTTAGATCTTCCCGAAATAAGACCAAGAAGCACACCACAGCCAATTTTTCTCCTATGGGCAATATTACAATATTTTTGAGCCCTAGACATATTCAGAGGGTAAGGGGAGACCAAAGTGGAAATAGGCTATGGTAGTTGATATTCAGAGTATCATGAAAAACAACACTTGGGTGTTGCTCAATATTTCACCTCACAAGAAACCCTTGGTCGTAAATGGATCTATAAAGCCACATATAAGGTTGATGGCACAATTGATAATTACAAGGTTTAGTAAGTTGCTAAAGGGTTTTGACGGTGGGAAGGCATTGACTATGAGGATACATTTGCTCCCACTGCCAAAATGAGTACCATTCATCTTTTTCTCACCATTTAATCTCATTTTGGTTGACACATCCATTAGGTGATTGTCTGTGATGTTCCAATCTTGGAGAACACAACTTTCACTATATCCTAATCCCATTCCAGTCAAGTGGTGGAAAGGGTAAGCATCACAGATGGCTGTATATTGTTTTGACTCGATCGTACGGTAAAGACTGGTCGTACAGTGTGACCAAACAGGCTGTGGGAAGTCTAGACCGAGGCCGTACAAAAGATATAGGGGGGTGTACAGTATCTACTGGGGTCGTATGGTAGATGTCCAAATGGTAGTATGGTAACAATGCTGAGGCCATATGGTTAGTGGAGGAGGTGTATGGTGGATCTAAACATAGGCCGTACGGTGGACATGTGCAATTGGAGGGTGTGCCAACAAGTCATCTGTACGGGAGAGGCTTGAGGCTGCACAATAGGTAGGAAGTCATCCATACAGTATGTATAGTGAAGGGAAGTGAATAATTGTGTTGATTTGAGGGTCGTACGGTCAGGTACTTGCGATTTGGACATTAACCACCTTTAGTGAATGCAATCTTGTTAATACACAAACAAAGTTAGTTCCAAATGACAACGATATTCAAAATAATACTTGAAAATAATAATGCTTTGCTTTGCCAGATCCAAGCTGAGAAGTATAGAATGGAATAGGGTGAGGGTTGAATCCCATTGAAACCGAGAGAGAACCAAGTAGGGAAGGTCTTTCACTTCCGAAATGGTGAACAACAAAGAATCCCCGACAGAAATTTGTAGTACATAGAAAATAATCCAAATTGCATACCTAAAGACAACCTACATGCTGTGTTTAAATACCTGTCTGGGACAACTTTTCGAGGGTGTACAAAGATAGCCGATGGCAACACAACTACGGAAATAAAATAGAAATGGGTCCAAGATACATTAAATCAATCAGCCCGTTACAATAAAATGATTCATTTTATAATGGGAACATTAAAGTCGTCCCATCCCAAATTTTGCTTGTCCTCAAACAAATGCAATGCCGGGTGCTGGAAAATGTGCTCACCCTGCCACGTCACATCGTCCTATGGCAAGTGTTTCCAATGCACCAGATGTTCCTTCACCATGCGGTTTCGCAAAGTCTTCTCATGTACTTCGATGATCTCGGCTAGTTCCAATATGAGCTTTCCTTCTTCATTGAGTGGTGGAAGATCTATGGCAACTGTGATGTTCTACCCTACAACCTTCTTTAGGCATGAAACATGGAAGATGTTATGAATACAACTTCTCTTAGGAAGTTCCAGTTCGTACGCAACTTCACCAACACGACGAACTACACGATAAGGGCTATAAAATTGTGGTTTCAATTTTTCTTCTCCTTTTTCCTTCAATGAGGATTGTCAATATGGTTGGAGCCGAAGATAGACCAAATCCCCAACTTCGAAACTCCTCTCCATTCTATGTCTATCAGTGTACATCTTCTATTGCTTTTGTGCTTGCTGTAGATTTTTCTTCAAGCATCTCAGTATGTCATGTCCCTCCTGAAGCCAGTCTCTCGCCCTTGGTGCCCGACTATCACCCAAAATTTTGTTGATGAAGGAAAGGGGTTCATACTCATATAGAGCTTTGAATGGTGCCATCCCAATGAACGTGGTACGTGGTATTGTAATAATACTCCCCTAGATGTATCCATTTGACCCACGTCCATTGTTGTGCTGAAACGTAGTTCCGAAGGTAACCTTTGAGCCACTTGTTCACAATCTCTGTTTGTCCGTCTGTCTAAGGGTGGTAACTAGTACTTAGTGACAATTCTGTCCCGGCCAATCGAAACAGTTCTATCCAAAAGATATTGATGAATCACCCATCCCAATCACTGACAATGTTTTGGGGTAACCCGTGCAAATGAAAAACTTCTCTAAAAAATAGATTGACAACTTGTGCAGCCTGAAAATTTGAGGGGATGGTGAAGAAGTGTGCGTACTTTGTCTATTTGTCAACCACCATGAAAATACAATCCTTTCCATTCACCTTGGGAAGCCCTGTTATGAAATATATTGAGATACTTTCCCACTTATGGTCTGGAATCGGCAGAGGTTGCAGTAACCCGACAGGTAGAGTATGTTCGGATTTGACCGCACACTCTCTTACATACTGCAACACATCCCCTTTGAGTCCTTTCCATGAAAACCTCTCTTGGAGACTTCTATAAGTTTTGAGAAAACTTGGGTGTCCTGCCAAGGGTGAGTCATGTACTTCCTTCAAAAAATTTTGCTTCAATTTGGATTTCAGCACCAAAAATATCTGATTCTTATAGTAGATGATGTCATCCACCACTTTGTACCGATCATCCTGGGTGTTTCCATCCATTAGCTCACAGGCAAGCGTGTTTTTGGGAGTATTCTACCAACAGACATGCCTTCTAGTTAGCTCAAATTTGGTTTAGTGAGCAGATGGTGGGTTTCTTGGACAAGGCATCTGCAACCACATTGTTCTTCCCTTTGACATATTCAATGTCAAAATCAAAAGCCTAAACCTTGCTTACCCATTTTTGTTTCCTTTCGTTCAAGTCCTATTGCTCCAAAAAATATCTCAAACTGTTGTGATCTATACAGACGACAAACTTGGCACCCACCAGATACTACCCAAACTTGGTTAGTGCATGTATGATGGCCAACATTTCTTTGTCATAGATGGAATATAAGCATTCTGTTTGTGTAAGCTTCCTACTCTCATAAGCTATAGGGTGTCTATCCTACATCACTACCACACCAATGCCTTCTTTGAATGCATCGCACTCCAAAATGAATAGTCGAGTGAAATCGAGCAATGCAAGTACAGGACAAGTGCTCATTGCCTCTTTTAGTTTATCAAAAGTGATTTGTGCCTTTCTGTTCCACTGGAAAGACCCCTTTCTTGTTAGATCCATTAAGGGTGTGCTTAGTTGAGAGAATCCTTTAAGGAACCTCCAGTAATAACTGCACAGTCTGAAAAATCCTCGCAAATCCATGAGTGATTTTGGGGGAGGCCAATCAAGGATAGTCTGAATCTTCTCCTGATGAAATTGAACTCCATATTTACTGACAACATGCCCTAGGTACAATATTTTTGTCATACCAAATTCACACTTGGATTGCTTGGTGAACAAAGACTCCTCCATGATCCTTAGGACTTCATTCAGATGCTTCAGGTACTCCTCCCATGTCTTTCTATAAATAAGATCATCAAAAAATACCAATAAGTACTTATGCAATTGCTTGTTGAAGATGCAAATCATGCATGATTGGAATGTAGTAGGTGCATTTGTCAATCCGAACGGCATGACCAGAAACTCATAATGTCCGTAGTGACAATGAAAGGCCGTCTTTTCTACATCTTCCTCCCTCATGCAGATCTGATGGTATCCGGAATGGAGATCTATCTTTGAAAAATAGACCGCACAGTGAAATTCTTCTAGCAACTCATATATCCTTGGAATGAGATATCTATTCTTTATTTTTTTTTGTTCAACGCGTGGTAGTCCACACGCATGTGTATCATCCCATCCTTTTTGACCAATACCACAGATGACATGAAAGGGCTAGAATTGGGACGGATCCATCCATTCTCTAGCAATTCCTGAATCATCTTTTCGATCTCATCTTTGAATTTCTTGGGGTGGTAGTACGGTGTGGTTATGACCAACTTGGCTCCTGCTTCCAACTCGATAGTATGTTCAAACCCTCGTGAGGTGGTATGCCAAGAGGAATGTCAATAAAAACTTTATCATGTTTACTCAAAATATCTTGGAGTTCATCATCTTGTGAAGGTGTCTGTTGTCCTTTTATAGGTTCCGTCGAGATAAAAGTGTGCCGCCCATGCAACATCATCATGTTGAAAAATTGCCTCCATCCGATGTGAAGAAACTTCTTTCGGACCTTCATTTGCCATTCCACGGAGAACAACCTTCTTTCCATCAACAACAAAAGTGAAGTCCATCTGTTTGAAACTCTTGAGTGTATTCATCAAGTGTCTCCATCCACTGTATGCCTACAATAACCTCCATATCATCAAAGTCCACTATGAAGAAATCCTCAATCACCGTGTGATTCACCATTGTGATACTTAGCTGAGGAACAAGGTGCATGCAGGGCAGAAGAGTCCCTCCGGCAACCTTGACCTAAAGGCTTGCGTGCGTCTCCCTAGGTAGACCTCTTCGCTTAACCAGAGATGAGTTAATGAAGTTTAGAGTGGCTCTGCTATCAAGCATCACCATAACCCTGTGTCCTTGAAGGGTTCCCATACATGAAAAACTATGGCACCTCAGGCTACTGGCTAAGGCAATTGTTCCTCCACATCGTACCAAAGCTGCAATTCTCTTTGTACAGTTTAAACTGACCATGTTGGTGTCATTGTGAGGTTGGTTGTCTTCAGCTGACATTTCTTCCTGTTCGTCCTCATCATTGGACACGACCTCAATGTAATGGATCTTCCCTTTTCCGAGGTATCTGTGGCTAGGCTCCCGAGGTCCCTTACAATTGAAACACAGTTTCGTCCTTCAGAGTTCCTATCTCTTTTCCGAGGTATCTGTGGCTAGGCTCCCAAGGTCCCTTACAATTGAAACACAGTTTCTTCCTTCGGAGTTCTTGTCTGGTAGCTTCGTCCAACGATAGCTTCTTGGGTGAAGGTTTGTCCCTTAGAAACGTCGGTGGTTTGGAATGTGAGTAACTTTGAGAGGATGACGCCAATGACAATGTCATACTCTGTGCTTTATTGATTGCCTCCGACAGGGTGGCAGGATTGAACCCCTTTACGCAACCTTTTAGACGTTCTGTCAGTCCGTCCATGAAGAGCACGACCCGTCTTCTTTTGGAAATGTCTATGACCAAAACAGATGTTTTTTGAAATTCTGCAATGAATTGATCGACCGATCCAGTTTGTCTCAGTTGTGCCAAATCTTTGAAATTGAGTTCCGGATCTTTACCATCAAATCGCTCTATCAATCTTTCTGTGAATTTCACATAAGTATTTATTTGATCATGCCCTAATGTGATGGTGCCATGATGCCACCATTCATGCGCAACTCCCTCCAAGTGCAGTGCCGCATATTTGATTGCTTCTTTTGGCATAGGATTCAACTGGAAGTAAGTATCAACCTTCATTGCCCATGCTTGCGCAGAGATGGAACCGGATCCGTCAAATGGAGACAGATTTACTTTACTCAACGTTCTTCTGAGATCATCGTTAAAAATGCTCTGTTTCCGCCTCCCAAATATCTCATTCTCAGATCTGCGTAATCTCTGTAGGATATATCTTACTCAAGATTTGCATTCTTCCAATCTTCTCTCAGTTGTGCTTGCATCTCTTCAAAGGTTGGTTGTTTCCCTCCGTGTTGTGCCTCCGTCCGTAGAGGAAAAGTCAACATGGAAGGTCGAGAGCGTGCTAGATGAGGGTTTTATTTACCCGACACCGAGTTCGTGATGTGACCATTTTGTTCTTTGGATATTTTATTGTCCGCCAACTTCTTGAGAATCTCTTCCATGAGTTGCTAAGTATCAGTGATCTGTGCCTAATTCCTGGCAAGTTCCCTTAGTAGTGCCACGAGTTCGACAGCTGTCAGTTCCAGTTCGGCAGCCATTCGACCAACGGGATGTGTCCTTCTTCTCTTCCAGCTATAAAATCTCATTCACTATCCATAGGCTGGCAGGATCAAAGCGCTCTGACACCACTGTGATGTTCCAATCTTGTATCCTAGTACCATTCCAGTCAAGTGGTGGTGAGGGTAAGCGTAAAAGATGGTCGTATACTATTTTGAGTTGGCTCTACAGTATAGACTGGTTGTACAGTGTGACTGAATAGGCCGCGGAAAGTCTAGACTGAGGCTATATGGAAGATATAGGGGGTGTACGGTATCTACTGAGGTCATATGGTAGATGTCTAAATGGTAGTATGGTAACAATGCTGAGGCCGTACGGTTAGTGGAGGAGGTGTACGATGGACCTGAACATAGACTGTACGATGGACATGTGCAATTGGAGGGTGTGCCAACAAGTCAGTCGTACGGGTAAGGCTTGAGGCCATACGACAAGCAGGAAGTCATCCATACAGTATGTACAGTGAAGGGAAGTGAATCACTGTGTTGATTTGAGTGTCGTACGGTCAGGTGCTTGCAATTTGGACATTAACCACCTTCACTGAATGCAATCTTGTTAATACACAAACAAAGTTAGTTCCAAATGACAATGATATTCCAGAATAATACTTGAAAATAATAATGCTTTGCTTTGCCAGATCCAAGCCGAGAAGTACACAACGAAATAGGGTGAGGGTTGAATCCCACCGAAATTGAGAGAGAGCCAAGTAGGGAAGGTCTTTCAGTTCCGAAATGGTGAACAACAGATAATCCCCAACAAGAATTCATTGCACATAGAAAATAATCCAAATTGCATACCTAAAGACAACCTACACGCTGTGGTTAAATACCCGTTGGGGACAACTTTCTGAGGGTGTACAAAGATAGCCAATGACAACACAACTACGGAAACAAAATAGAAATGGGTCCAACATACATCAAATCAATCGGCCCATTACAATAAAATGATTCATTTTATAACGGGAACATTACATTGTCAAGAGTGCTTTCTTGAATGATGATATCCAGGAAGAGGTTTACATGACATAGTGTTCTGGATTTTAGGTTTAAGGTAAAAAGCATCAAGTCCACAAATTTGTAAAAATCTCTCTTTGGTCTCAAATAGACACCCCGTGTATAGTACATCAAGATTGATAAGTATTTGATTGATCAAGGTTTTCATTGTAGTCCTTCTAATTCTAATTTGTATGTTTAGCATGTTAGTGGTGTGATTCTTGTTCTTGTCATTTATATTGACGATTTGATCATTATTGGTAGTGTAATACATTTGGTTGACTGGACGAAACAAAATTTGTGCCTAACATTTGATATGAAAAATTTGGTACTTCTCCATTATTTTCTTGGTGTAAAATTTTGGCATAAATATACTTCCATTTTCATATTTATGTCAAAGTATGCCAAAAGTTTGTTAGCCAAATTTCTAGCGTAGGATTCCAATCCCATCCCTACACCTATGGAGAAAGGGTTGAAACTATTAACTAAGTCAGAATCATTGATGGAGAATGAGTTAGCTTTTGGGCAATGAGTGGGCAGCCTTATCTATCTCACTCCTAGTAGACCTGATAGAAGCTATGTTGTTAGTTACATTTCATGCTTCATAACAGCCCCAAAGCCTGAACATTGGGTTGCCACCAAGCATGTGCTCCGATATATGAAAGGCACTCTTGATTTTGGCATTCTCTATGGAAAATGTCAAGATCCTCAGCTTATTGGTTATAAAAACTCGGATTGGGGAGGTATTATTGACAATTGGAAGTCTACTTCTAGTTATATTTTCAATTTAGGCACAGGTGCAGTCATGGACCAGCAAGAAGCAAGAAACAGTATGACTCTCATCTATTGATGTTGAACACAGAGGAACAATTAAGGTATCTTGTGAGGTATTTTAGCTTCACTAGATGCTTTTCAACATGCATATGCCTCAAGCAGGTGCTATTCCCCTATTTTGTGATTATGAGGGAGTTCTAAAGTTAGCCAAGGATCCAGTCTTCCATCAATGGACAAAGCATGTAGATCTTCATTGTCACTACATCTTCCAACTCGTTGAAGATGGTACCGTGATTTTGTATTATGTACGAACTGAGGATAACAATGCACACATCCTCCCCAAGTCTCTCAATCTAGAAAAGTTATCAAATTTAGGGGGCAACTTGGTGTAGTTGATCAAATGAGCATTAAGGGAGGGTGATTAAATATGTATCTTGCCATATTTAACTAGTTCTTCTAGAACTATTGTTAATATTCATTCAAGATTTCTTTTTAGTTTTTCCATTTAGTTCTATTTATCATAGTTTAAAATAACTGCAATATACCAGCAACATTGCGGATTCAAAGTGGCCCTATTATAAATGAAAAATATATCAGCAACGATATATTCAAAGATATCGCTAAAAAAAAATTGCCATTAAACACGACATTCCTACAAATATATCGGTCTTCTTTCTGGTCAACGAACATCCACGTCATCACGAAAAAGACGAGATTTTTAGATTGTAACTCGATACTGTAAAGTAACTTCTTTGACACACGTAAAGACTCATTCTATTGTTGTGCAAAGACTCTTCTACTATACACATAACTTCTTGTTGCCGCCATTTTCTAAAATATCTCGGAGACAAAGCGGAGCACTTCACAAACATTTCTCAAAGGAGCACTTCTCAAAAGTGGAGCATTTCTTAGAGACGACCATCACTCATTTCTCAGAGACAACCATCGTTGGAACTTGGAACTTGGAGCATTTCGCAGAGCAACGATTTTGCACACAGGTATGAACAGATTTTAAGCTTTATTAAATTTATACTTTGTAATATGTATGCTAGTTTAGGATTTAGTATTTGCTAAAAAATTATGTTATGTTAAAACTTTAAAGTTAAAATTTATAGTTATTATGTTTATATTTAATGAAAATTTATATTGTACTAATTTATTAAACTGTGTACAATTTTAATATTTAGTAAAATTTTATACTATGGTTTTTTCTTAGAATTTTTTTATATTGTTCATAACTTCATTGTGTTTAATTTAATAAATATAATTTCTAAGTTTATATTGTTTATTAAATTTATACTTGTAAATGTATATTAGATCATTAAATTATATATAATTATAATTTCGTATTGCTATAAAAATTGTTAGAAATTATGGTTGATATCAAACTTATTTAATTTATGATTGTTCATTCTTATACTTGTAGAGTGTAGACTTTGAGTGTCAGTGTAGTACCTAACACCTATAGAAACAAGATGACTGGTGGTGCTAGAGGTAAGGACCCTTTATGGAAACATGGGATCCCAAGGGTAATCAATGGACATGCTGAATGTACCCATTTCCATAAGCATATGACTTCAGGCATAAGCCGATTGAAATACCATCTTGTGAGGATTCCATGCATTGACATTACACTGTGAGAAGGATGTTCAGAAGAGGTTACAAGAGAGGCTTTAACAAGCCTACAAAAATATATACAAAGTAAGGCAGAGAAAAAGAGGATATTCAAGGCCATGGCAACCCTAATGGGGACTTTTAGTTCTATAGGATTTGAAATAGGTCGAGAGGGTTCTTCTATTGGGCCTCGGATACGAGGATCAGGAAGTACGAGTGGGTCTCTAGCAGACTTTTGGGTTCCACGTAACACTCCTGGTGCTCAACTCGGCTTGCTAGGCACTGCATGGAACAAAGAGATGGATTAGAAAACAAAGGTGGCAATTACAAGATTTTGGATATGCAATTATATACCCTTCAATGCTTTATGTAGGCCGTATTGGGATCAAGTGGTAACTTCCATTTCTTTGTTTGGTAAGGGGTTCAAGCTCCCAACTCCCTATGAGATGAGTGGGCTATTATTAAATAATGAGGTAAGAAATATTCATCAACTTGTGGAAGAGCAAAGAAATGTTTGGGAATAGAAAAGTTGCACTATTATATCTGATGGGTGGATAGATGGCAAGAATAGGATGCTCATCAACTTTATAATTGCTTCATGAGAGCAGTTGGTATTTCTAAAATCAGTTGATGTGTCTGATCAAGTAAAAAATGCAGAAAATTTGTGTAACATGTTGGATGAGGTGGTAATAGAAGTGGGAGTGACTAATGTCATCCAAATTGTGACTAATAATGCAGTTGCATATGTAGCAACCGGTAGACTTCTGATGGAGAGACATCCCACATTCTTTTGGAGCCCTTGTGCTGCCCATTGTCTTCACTTGCTTCTTGAGGATCTAGGGAAACTGAGCTAGGTGGAGAAAGTGGTTGAAGATGGAAGGAATATTGTGAAGTACATCTACAATCATACATGGGTCTTGAGTCTTATGAGAGCACACTAGTGGTAAGGATCTTGTGCGAGCAAGGGTCACACACTTTGCTACTAATTTTCTAAACTTGAAAAGCATATCTGAGACACCTCAGGTGCATGTTTCTTGATAAAAAATGGTTAGAGAGTCCTTATGCCAGGAAGCTCGAAGCAGAGAAGATTGTGAGGATTGTGTTTGATGCTAGCTTTGAAAAGTTAATGGAGGAGACCCTCAAAGTAAGTTTTCAAGTCTTCATTGATGATTTAGTATTTAATTTTGAAATATTCTCATTGGCTGATTTTTGTATGTTTTATTATGTCTAGGTGTCAAATTCTACGAATTGTTGATGGGGATAAAAAAAACCAATGGGGTTTTTATATGAGGCCATGGATAGAGAAAAAGAGGTCATTCAACACTTGTATAGGTCAAATGAGACCAAATATAGACCCATATGGAACATCATTGACCGTAAGTGATACCGACAACTCCACCAAGACACTCATGCAGCTATTTACTTCTTGAACCCCAAGTACTATTTCTCCAACACTTTTAAAGTTGATGCAGAGGTTCAAATTGGCTTGGACACATGTATTCGAAGATTGGTTGCTGATACATATCTCTGAGACCTCATACTTGATGAGTTGCAGAGCTACAAGAGGGAAGAGGGGCCATTGTTTTCTTCTCCTGATTGCAATTGTAGGAGATACACCTTGCAGCTAGGTAAAAAGGAACATGTGTTTAAGTTTATCATACCATTTATTTCGCTTGTGAAGTTTATTGGAAGTTTTCCCACATCATAATTGGTTTTTACAATCCTTGCAGATCTATGGTGGGAAGATTATGGTGCCACAATGCCTAATCTTCAATAGCTTGCCATCCGAATTTTATCGCAGCCTTGTAGTGCTTTTGGCTGCGAGAGAAATTGGAGTACTTTTCAGAACATACACACAAAGAAATGTAATAGGTTGACTCAAAAGCGCCTGAATGACTTGGTTTATTGTAATGTCCCCATTTCTAAGATCAATTTTAATAATAGAGTTAATATAAGGAATAAATAAATAAATCTAATTTAATATAATTATAATTGCATATGATAAAGTTAAATAAATAATAATACCATGTTTATAAGGTTGAATTTAATAAATAATATTAATAAAAATAATAATAAAAGTATTATAACATAATTTAATATTATTAATTTTTATCAAATTGATATAGTATAATATTATATCAATTGATATATAACAATATTATGAAAATAGTATAATATAACTAACTCTATTGATAAAATAACATAGATAAATTCTTAAATAAATTATGAATGATAATAATAAATCTATTATTATAATGTGATTATTATACATATATACTAATCAAACATTTTAATATAAAAGCAATATGCCTATGAATAGTTGCGACCTCTACCTCATACTCATATATTAGAGAGGAAGATGACTAAAGTAGGGCGGGATATATGGAAAATCAGAATATTAGAAATTCTTACGCAGCCAAGCTGGATACCTAAGACTTAGGTGATTGAATGGTCAAGAACACAAAACCTAGAAATCAATAAACCAAGTGATATCTTCAGCGGCGATCAGAGAGATAAGAGAGGTGTTCTCTAGGGATAAAGGTCAATGACGTATAGATAAGTCATTTGATTCATAATAAGGAAACCAAGCTCAAATGGAGCTCATGAATCAACTACCATTGCTAATCCTAAAAATGATTGGAGATTGGCAATATTCAGAGAAGAAATTTCATTAGTAGATAACAGAGGTGTAATTGAAATAAAATATGGGTCGTTCGATTCTACTGAAGTCTGAAATAATAAAACTATCAAAAAGGTGATATCTCATTTACCTTATCAGAAGTTAGTAAGGACGGTACCAGAGAATAGATTGGACAGATATCAATGGGTATTTGTAGGGATCGAATGCTCTAGTGAGGGGCCTGAGTCTATTTTTTATAGACACCAATCACCTTGTCCAACCAAGACATTTATTCCGCTATTTCAAGTTACATAAATGCACAGAAATGCGATACTGCAGTTTCTATAAATCTAAATACATTTTTTCGGAAGGCATTTTTAGGCAGAAATCCTTAGAAGCAATATGAGTTAAACTGTCCATCTCCGCACATTAACACCCGTCAAAGCCTTGACACCATTTGACCATCACAATCAAGGAGAAGAAGAAAATGTTCTGCATGAACAGTCCATAGGAAATTAGCACACCATTTTCCATACATACATCCAACTCACAGGTCATTGGAGAGATAGTGAAGTGAATCAGAAATTCCATCCATTGTTAAAGAGATACATAGAATGGTGTCTTCAGCAATCAACCAAGTGACTCCCACACCTGCCGTGTCCAGTGGGAGGAGAATAGACTTACAGGAGTCTTCAGGTTGGCATACCAGTTGTATTCCATTGCACTATAGGCCAGTCAAAACATTAGCAACTCTAAACAGAAGTAATCCTGATAATATCCAGCACTTATGAATGACTTCATCACAAGATAATATCCACACATCAATACTACATCTAACTCGGCACTGGGAGTTTTAGGGATACGTAACAATTACAGAGAAAACACAATTTCAATTTAGAAATAATTCAGAGGACATGGAAAGTGATAAAGAACCGTTGTGGCATACACATCTGCCAGAGATCTAAAGCATGATAATATCATCTTGGACTTAGTGTGTAATATCTGACTCAACCATGAATAATAAGGAAGCGAAATAAATTTAAGGAAAATAAAATAAAATAAATCATTAAGATCTATGAGATATCATATCAGTATGTACCACAAGAACAATAACTAAGTTCTTGCCAGTTCCAAACCAGATTCAGAATCATTTCTTTCTAATTTAGTCAGGATCAGTAAAGTTGAAGAACCTATACGATATCCACAATATGAATATAGTTAGAATAGGAAACTATAAGAGGAACTCATCTTGCTTATCTGTTTGTCATACGTGATAACAAAGAGACCATGATTATATTGAGCATAAAATTTACTATAAAAGACAACTCGTTAAGGTTGTATCTGATTAACTATATCTAAATTAGTAAGGAACATAAATATTAGTCAATGACATATTGAAGGTGCTATGTTATCAATTCAAGAGTCGATGGGAAAAAGAACCCAGACTGTAATTCAAGGGATTATAGGTGGTTGTCCTCAACTCGAAGGTACATTAACATAACCTTCTCTTGCATGAGAAGGTGAAAGGGAAAGCTTCATATGAAGCACTAGACTTGGAGTGTGAGGCACCTATTAGGGCACCTGTTGAGCATGTTGCCACAGCAACTACTTCAACACCACCCACCTAGGAGCAACGATCTCTTTTGAGTTTTACTTGTAGACATAATTTATGATTGCTACTTTCAGTTTTCATTGATACTGAAACTTGAACTTAATATGTTTTCAGAAGTAGTAGTTTCATAGAGTTTGACTTCTATGTATTGAACTTATTTATATTCAGATGTTGTACTTGATTTTTGGTATACGATTCTAGTAGTATGTTAATCTACTAAGTTCCTCTTGCTATGAATTACTGTCTAAACTGTCATAATTAAAAAACTATGTCGGGTCATATTTTGTAAAACTTTTATCTTTAAAACTATATTAACTTAAAACTTTGAATGATACATGGTAGATATCTCAAATTATTATATATTCTACAAATTTGGTGTGTATGTCTGTGTTTTTAAGAATATTTTAATAAATTTTATATTTTCAAATGTTCGATAAAAGTGTGGATTTATTGCCAATTTTTTTCCGATACCGAGTTTTTCAAAAAATTTGGATCAGCCGAGATATTGCTGATACCGAGTTTTTCAACTATGTTATTGATAGATGATGTCTTTATTAAGACAACCTTTCATTTTTGTTCATGTTATTATTAGTTTATGTAAACTCTATTTAAGGGTTCATTGATAATACAATTATTATCCCATTTTCAACAATTTCAAAGTGTTTCAATAGGTATCTGTTCTTTTTCTCTAGTAGCAGGCTTTGAACTTCAGGTAATGGAACTCACAACTCTATCTCATAAATTTATCAAGTCCATTTGATCAAACTGTCATCTTTTCAAATACTTGTAAAGTTTTGCAAGAGCCTACATCTCAAAAAAAGTCAAATTCTGTAAAACTTTAGGTTTTTTTCTTGTCAAACTTCAAGGGCGCAATAAAACTATTTTAGATAGAACTTGGTGGAAATCCCATCAAGCTATCATATTCATGTACACTTTTAGTAGGTTTTTCTTTTCTTGGCTTAAATATTTATCATATTATGATTGCACATATAATTAATCATTGAATTTTTCTAATTTTACATGGAACACAAATTATCTTGGTATTAATTATTATCAGAGTGAGAAGAATTGAAGAATCCTAAAAGTATAGCAGGTTAGATGCTTAGTTGATAGAAGGGTGACACTTAATTTCACTAATGAGGGTCTAGTAGGATGGGTTCAAAATGAGTTCACAGTTGAGTATTTAGTTGGAAGACTTACAATCACAGATGACTAATAGTGGTTGAGATTGGTGATACTGACGTTGTTTTGGTAGTTTAGAAGTTGCATTCACTTAGGGGGATATATTCAGTATATTTAGAAGATGGAGTTTGCGTTCATGCCAAATGGGATGAATATAGTGTTAAGAGAGTTGGCAAATGGTGCACCAAGGGTAGCAATAATGAAGTGTTTTTTCCTAAACCACAGATTAGAATCCTACGAGTCTTGCCAACTCAATGCTTAGATATCCAATCGGTTAAGGCCAACTTAACAAGACCAATCAGTTTGATCTTTTGCATTTATGGCGAGTGCACCTAATCCTGAACAAGTCACTCAAGTCCAAGATACTTATAGAAGATTGATTTTGATATTGAATGCAAAGAAAGTCTCCAAAATGGCAAGAATTATAGAAAACTTTAAACCTTGCACAAAAATTGTGAAAACGCTGAAATTTTGTTGGCTTCACAATTTCAATGATAACATTAGAATATAAATGCTTCAAACTTGTAAATTTCTGAATTGAAAACAAGAATCTTTTAAAATAAGAATAATTGTGAATTATTGTAAGAAATGAATATACTAATTCTTCAAACGAAAAATATGAAATAATTGCTAGTGAGTGGATTATAAATCACAAGAAATATAAAGACTAGTGCCAAAATTTCAAGGGCAAATAGAGTTAATAGTATAAGTTTATTACGTACAACTTTATAAAGTTTTTATGCACTTAAACTATAAACAATTTAGTGATCAAGATACGACATATTAAATATATATATATATATATATGCAATTTTAAACTAGTCCAGATTGCGCCCTAAGGTATGGAGACAAATTTCAATGATAACATTAGAATATAAATGCTTCAAACTTGTAAATTTCTGAATTGAAAACAAGAATGTTATAAATAAGAATAATTTTGAATTATTGTAACAAATGAATATACTAATTCTTCAAAAGAAAAATATGAAATAATTGCCAATGAGTAGATTATAAATCACGAGAAAAATAATAACTAGTGCCAAAATTTAAAGGGCAAATAGAGTTAATAGTACAAGTTTATTACGTACAACTTTATAAAGTTTTATGGACTTAAACTATGAACAATTTAGTGATCAAGATGTGACATATCAAATGTATATATGCAATTTTAAACTGGTCCAAATTGTGCTTTAACTGCTAAGGTATGGAGATAAACTAGACACAAATATGGAAACAATTCAATATTTTACTATATCTATGATAATCAAGTTTAAAATGCTATAAATGACCTATCCACTTATCTAACATTTAAACCATTTACAGAATTTTTAAAAAATTATAAAGGACAGAACTTAATAATATCTCCAACTCTAATGCTTTATGCAAATAAAATAAATATGTTTAATGGTTATCCCAAAAAAGAAAATGCAATGAAGATGCTCATGTCCGATGATTGATCCACTGCAATTGGTTTCCAAAATCGCATATAAAATTTTTTCAATGATTCATCACCCACAAGCTTTGTACAAAATCAAAACTTTCCCAATGAGAGAATAAAAAACAGTCAAGTATGCAGATATTTTTTTTTTAAAGAATGTATCAATTTTCCTTCGTTTGATTTACATCTCCTATTTACAAATGTGAAGAGGTGCCTAATAAAACAACACATCCTTTCAGAACACTTAATTACAATTTAGCAGTTTGCAACTATTCATTTAACACAAAGGAGTGTCTAATTAAGCTATCGAATTTTCCCGCAAAACCACTTCCATTTTCTCACAATTTCAATGGATTCTAGGAATACGTTAGTACCATCATTGGGATTTGAAAAATGATTTCAAAGGGGCTCGTGGCCTGAACATGCTACAAACCATGACAACATAAGTGTACAAAACTAATATTCTGTCATCCTTTTCCAACATTTATAAACTCCAAGATTGCAATGATTTAGTGGTGAAAGCACCCAAATACTTATCTTTGACATGATGTAATCACAAATGGAACCTTGACAATGTTCAAAAGGCGCAATAGAAGCTCTAGAAATTCGCTCGTCCACATACGTGCAAATCCTCCTCTTCCCACATCTGTTCTCTCTGCTTCCATGGCGATTCTTCATTCTACAATAAACATAAAACAACATTAGATACTGATGACTGGTAAATAATGATATACATCTCATGCTCAAAAGAAATTATCAAGATGACTTCATTTTGATGCTTGCAAATGATCTAACACTTCAATCTTTTGGAAACATACTGAATTCTACGATTCATATTGCACAAATATATTCAAATAGTCTCATCCATGAATACCTGCATCTTCTATACTCCATGATGTGCAACCTTACTCATCCTCTAATATAATATATTAAGGAGAAATGATTGTGCGATGGCGATCATATCTGGTCACTCATGTATGATTCAATTTGTAAATCTAATCTTCATGATCCTTGCAAACACTTCATATTTTTGTTCCATAATATTTGCACTTTGTATTTCATGTCAAGCTGGCATTCCCCTTCTGCAAGCATCTCTATATCTATGAAAGACGTGTAGCATGATAAGATATTGACTCTCAGTCGATATTAAATATCACATGATTTGACTCTCTACAATTCCTATCAAAATAAGGAAAAGATTTCATGAGTATCTAAATGATTTTATTTGCATTATCGAGCATGATAGTCAACCATCTAGAATATCTGAATTTATAATTGTTGTCTTTGTTTGTGCAATATACTTATTGCTTCTCCAAAATATGAAGCCCTCTTGCTTTGGATGCTATGTATGCCGGGAATAGATGAGGCTTCTCAGAACTGCATTAATTATCGACTAACCAGTTTTTGATGTCCTAGTGCTCCCTGCATATGTGCGATGTTTATTATGTGATTAACGTTTGTAATCTCTCACCATTTGGCAAATTCAGTATTTTTGCATCTTTATTTCATATACTTTTATTATTCGGATTGTATTTTTGATGAATTCATTCATTATCAATCTTAATTGGACTATTGTGGGGGCCAATGAACTGAAAATGACTTCATATTCTTCCATACCTTGTGTAGTTATGTTATCTTCTTAAAGTAATACGTATTGAAATGTTTTTATGCATATAGGTTAAATTTAGAACACTTGTACTTTATGTTAAGCTTCTACACTCTGTTGTATAGCTTGTATGGTCCTGATTGATCCTAATACACTATTGATCTTGAACACAAAATATGTTTATATTTTCTTATCGAATTGGCTATCACCATGACAATATCCATATCGCAATAATGACCTTAGTCTTTTTTTATAAATAGCACATAAGGTCTTTGTGTATCTATTCAAGAATACTTTAACATAACAGTCTTATCTTACATCGAACTTACTGACATCAATGACCACACTACATCAAGCCTCTAACATTATTTCTTAAATGGAAGCCCTAATTTTATGTAAAAATCATGACTCCATCAGTCGCTCTCATTGGGGACATATGTCCCTTGTGGGCATAGTGAGGATCCCACCATATTTTAGAACTTGCATGTAAATGCCAATCCTTCATAAATGCACTTGGGAAGGCATTACATATTTTCAAAATATGCAATATGTAACATGGTTTTGACAATTTTGACTTAGGAAAGCCAAAATGTGGACTCAAGATGCAATTACATGTAAAGAAAGTTTTTATGCAAAATGAACTCTAGGAAGTCCATTACATGCATTTTTAGTGAAAAACACACTCTTGGAGGTCCATGGTCCATTACATATTTACATGTAAATGAGTTCAAAGTTGCCTTTACATAACTTAACCATGTTTAATATATTTTTGAGGAAATATCACTTAATTGTGTCAAAAATAATATTTACACTATATAGTTTAATTAATATATGTAAATATCATTCAAAAAATAATATTTACTCATATTTTATAAATTAAAACATAAAGTAACTCAAAAAATTAATTCAAACTATATAGTTAATAAAGTCACTTAAGTGAAAATTTAAAAAGAAACTCAACATGAAAATTTAACATAAAGTGCTCTATAGTCTCTTAAGTGATAAAGTAACTTTAAAACATAACATAAAGTGAATTTATATTATAATTTTCAAAAAGTGAATGTCAACATTAAAATATAACATGATATCTTAAAATATGCAACTGCATTTGGAGGTAACACTTTTTGGGCACCTAAATTGTCATATTTTTTTGACTACTAAGCCCGATTAAGCCCTAAGATATACCAAATCGAAAGAAAAACCGAAAGGAATGGTTTGAACAAAACAAAGACTAAAAGCAAATAAACACACTTAAAAATGTGTAAATGGATGTTAAAGGCTTCAAAAATCAAGCATAGGCTCAACAAACAAAAAAAACTAAAAGGACTTGATGAAAGCCTTCAGTAAAAAGAATAATTATATCAATTGGGGTCAACTGGTTAATCAATGTCGGCCAATTAAATAATGAATCAACTCAAAGAAAAAAAAAACTAAGTTGAAAAATCTTCATATTGTTACCTACATTTTGTGGTGACAAAATGCAAGACAACAATAGGAAGGGGACATTACAGTCCGCCCTCCCTGAAATTGCTTGTCCCCAAGCAATCTTAGAAATAAAATAACACACTAGTGCACCTAGATCCCAAGGGTAGAATTGTGTAATGTCCTTGTTGATACAAACTAGCTCCTATAACACTAACACCAGAATAAATGATGATACCTATCAAACCAAATCAATACCAACAAGTGTTGCCAAAGAAAACAACTCAAAGGGAAGAAACTTGGAAAGATGATAAAGTTTACTTCCCAAAACTCTGCAAGGTGAAACTCAGACACTATCTAACACATGGATCAGTCTATACATCTGAAAGAGGTCATGCACATAAGGTTCAAAGTAGAACCGTTGTACTTGGCACCATGTAAACACCCAAAAACTCCTTTGCGATCCCTTTTTGAAATTCTGATGTACTAGAAGGATCCTTAACTTTGAATAGAAGTCTACCAAGAAGAGCATCCTCTGACTTTTGTTGTTAAACTCTAATCTCAACTTCACCATGCCAAAAGTGGTGAACCCAACCAATAGAACCTACCCAATGTCCAGTGCTAACCTTGTCATCACTCAAGTCCCAAAGAAAACTAAACTCACACGCATCTACTATGTGGAGATACAAATCACTGAAGATATCTGCAACACCATCTATCTCCAACCTCTTCTAGACTCCCATGGATGAGTTTATTCCCAAACAAAGATGGAGTTGAATACTTGCAAATACTCTTGCCATCTAATGTAGATGGCAAGTACATATCTCACTAAGGATTGTACAACCTCGGAGCTAATCCACATCAATGCATCATCAAAAGCTCCGAGTATGGATTAGGAAAGTAGTGATGAGTACTCCTCCCTATGTCATCACAGTAAAAAGCTTCAACCTCGGTCAGTTGTCAACCATCATAGTCATGGGCCCATGTAGATGATACTTTGCATATGTCTTGTGAAGAAGATAGAGTAGTGTTGTGAATGGTTACACAACTCACTGGCGAATCCACTTCTACATCACAAGGGCTATCAAAACTCCACCCTGCATCACTCGCCAACGGACTACTTTAGGAGAGCATGGTGCAACATGTGGTTCCTTTCTATTATTAGTAATGCATTCATCTCATCTGTATTGACTACACCTATAATCGTAATGGTTGTAGCCACATCCTCAACCCACTCACAACCACAATCCATGGATATAAGATCATCACCAACTACCATTGTAGAACACTTTATTGTATTTATAGTTGATGAAGATTGTGCGAAATTCAAATCCACAATAAGTTCCTCAATCCATAACTAAGACTTATGAAAGGCCATTTGTGTACTTTCCAAGTAGTTCCTAGTCATCTCAAGCTCATGAATTAGCTTGTCTAACTCCTCTTCTTTTCTCCTTTGCACATCATAGCAAGTGCAATTCCACTCAAGCAGATAATCCCTATCAACAAGTAATAGTAAGCTAAGTCACAATGTTCAAATTTGAATTCGAGTTCAGCAACTATAAAATTTGAATGAAGTTCGGGAAGAGTAAAAATTTGGCAAAAAAATCGAATTGAATTCACCTTATACAATTTTTCTAGATGTATGTAATATATCTTATCAATTATCAAAATAGTAAAAATTGCTAAATAGATCTCACAACTTCATAAGCTTGATGAGACATTTATCAAGTACAAAACATAAGAAACATGTGAAATCAGAGTAGCAAAGATATGTTTTTATTGCGAAGGTACAATCAAAAGTCAAGACTTCATAGCTTGAAGAAAGCTCGAAGTCATCAAGAGCACTTGGCTCAAATGGTGTAGCATCATCATCAATATCACTACCCAATTCTTCCTCAAAAAAGTCAGGCTCATCTGCGCCTCGTATTGCTATGTCTTCTAAAGCCTGTTGTTGTGAAGATGACTCATTTGTTGATTTGTTCATAAGCAATTTTATATTGCTGTGAACATAGACAAGATCTCTCAACTTTCCAAACAACAACTTGTTCCTCTTTTTGGAATGGATGTGGTCAAAGCAACTCTAATTTCTCTCACAAGCTGATGAACTTTCTCCTTGAATCATAATTTCAGCATCACCTTGTCTATCAATGTGAAATAGTTTAGGCTTCAAATAGTAAGCTGCTGCATGTAAAGGAGTGTGCATCATTTTCCATCTTGAATCAAAAGTCTCCCATATCTCCATGTATTCTACTTCCACATTATTTAGTACTCTCTGAATAGCTTCCTTGCAATGGTCCATGCTTTCATAAAGCATTCCAAGGCAAGGAGTGTCGCCATCAACCATGTGGAGCATGTCAACAATTGGACCGCATATATTTAAGACCTTTGCCACACTTTCCTGAAAGCTACTATTTAAAACATTCTGCTCTATAATCTTCCCCTTACCACTTTTTGAGAGTTGAATTTTCCCACTCATAGGAACAAATTACAAATTTTAAAGCTGCGTTCTCTTCAACCACTCTTCTCAAAGTGATATAAAATGAAGCAAATCTTGTATCACAAGGGCTCAACAATTGTCTAGATGCATGGGCCTATAAAGGCTCAATGTGAGACGATAATCTCATTTGAAATTCGCAACTTCTCTTCCTCTATGAATTACGTCATGTATCCAAGGGAATTTTGCTAAATCATGAAGCAACAAATCCAAACAATGAGCTACACATGGACTCCAATAAATTTTTGGGTACTTCTCTACAATCAACTTGCTAGCTCCCACACAATTTGTTGCGCTATTAGTAACCACTTGAACCACATTTGCAACCCTTACTTCAAGAATTGCTTCCTCTAATATCTAAAATATATTCAGAAGTTTTTTTATGATTCATAGTGTCAATAACCTTCAAGAATACAACACCTTCAGGACAAGCCACTAAAACATTAATCAATGGGCTTTGACATATATCCGACCATCCATCACTCAATATAGTGCACCCTGTTGCCTTCCAAGAGGCTTTGACCACAGCTAATTTATCAGTCACTCTATCTTTTGACCTCTCTAAGAGAGTTGTTCTCAAAGCCTCAAAAGGAGGTATGTACCCTTTGCCAAACTCTCCAGCCTTTTGAAATACAACATGATAAAGTGGATTTCTAGCTACATTGAATGGAATTGCACTAGTATAGAATAAATCAGCTAGTAAATCATCAACTTGTTGTTTCTCACATGGTTTCCAAAAGCTATTCAGAGTTCCACTCTCTTTTGTTGCCTTTACAACTTGAGGTAGACATGAAGATGAAGGTATAGTAGATATGAATCTAGAGATTTCTTCAATTATTTGTTTCTTTTGTGCCTTCTTCATCTTTTCAGCAATAGAAGATGAATGCTCTTTCTCTAAAATCGCTCTAGGCTCTTGGGTCACACCTGGACACGTAGTAACACCTCCACCTTTAGCACCATTTCGAGTCACATGTTTCCATGCCTCCAAAGTTGATTTGTTAGGAGCCATATTACAATCTGTAGAATTAAAAACAAAATAATATATTATTATTTCAAACTTTAAAACAAAATAATTCAATAAGTTAATTTTAAAATGTTAATTTAAGATTAAACGTGTTAAAAATCAACTTTTTACACTAATAATTATATTATTTAAAAATTGAAATATACATTTATTATACATAATATAATATATCTATTTATTTATTAAATTATAATAAAAATTATAAACTTATAAAGCAAAATTAAGTAAACATAGTAATATATATCTAATTGACTCTAAACTCTAATATTTTAAAAGTTTAAGAACTATGTTAATTAAAAATTAATATATCACTATTTTAAATCAATTTTAAAAAATAAATCAAATATTACATTAACTATTACAAAATAGATTACAAAGAGTAATAAACAAATTAAATTGATTACAAAACATATATGAAATGAAATATTTGTTTATACAAATTATATTAAAGAGTAAAAAACTCTATACAAGTTATATGTAAAAACTATATAAAAACACAAAACTAAATATAAGATTAATAACTATATCAAAATTCTATAACATTACAAGTTACAAATTTTACAAACTATACAAATTAAAAAAAGCTGCTCACACAAGCGTGTACGAAAAAGAGCCAAGAGAGGGAAAGTGGCCAAGGAAGGGAAAACAACCGAGGAAGACGCACGATGCGCGAGAGGACAAACTACAAATTTCTCAGAAAAATCGCCGCCTCAAAATTTCTATGAAACTTTTCTCATTGGCATTCCAACGGCATTTTATAGATTTTTCTACTCAAGAAAACCCTACAAACTCCTATATACGACAATTTCTAAAAAAAATTGACGGTAAATAGGAAGTTTGTTTTTTGCGGCCAAGTCATTTGAGCAACGTTTTTTGGCAAGTTTCACATTCAGCAATATCCAAATATCAAGCTTGATATTTTCCAACCCTTGTGACACAGATAGTAAGTAATCATGTTTCATTATTCCAATAGCTTCTTGAATATTGAGGAGATCTGCAAGAGAAAGGCCAACATCACCGTGCACATTCGATATAGGAGTACCTTAACCAAATGAAGCCAACATCTGACAAGCAACATCAAAATGCTCTATGGTTGTGGCAATCATGCTATCATTAACCTTAAGTTGCCCACCCAAATGATGAGGATTTAAAAACTTGTGACTCATGCAAGCTCTTTGAGTCAAAGTTTGCATTGTGAAGTGATGTTATATCTACATCACTCACGTCATGATAAGCAACATCGTGTGTGCAATCAATTGTGTATGCATCAATAACGAAGAAACTACTGCAATGTAGCTTAAAGGATGTCTCAACTAGCAAAGTAGAAGTTGTTGATGTAACAATATCTTCACATGCTTCCACTCCCAATGTAACTACATGCCCATCCAAATCACAATCCTGAGTTTTCAGTGCCACGAAATGAATTTCCTAACTAGTCTTTTATGATCCAATTTGAGAAATCAGACTCGTCAAGACATCAATCCTCAATAGACAATGTATTATTAGTACCCAATTCTTAAGTACCTTTAAGTGACAATTTACTACTACCATCTTCGAAATGTGTAAACATTGCTATCTCATGTTGTTTCAAAGCTTCTTCACTGCTGTCATGTAAATCAAAACTGTTGTGAGACGAAATTTCCATGTGATCCTCATTTTTGACACTGTATCATGTGTGTCAATACTCAAGGTCACTCTCATAGCACTTTTGGAACTCCCCGTGACTTTCAAATCATCATAATGCTCAAGTGGAAGACTGACGTCATAAAAATCAGTCCTGTGGACTATGGGCCCTCTTTCCTATGAAAGCAAAACATTGCAAAGTATGATTGATCTGCCATTGTGCTTGTTTAAGGTCTTTCATTAGATTGGGTACCTCTTCTATCTTCAATAGAGTATGAAGGTGGGCAACAAGCTTACATAATTCTAGCCATGAAACTAACTCACTACCCAACTGAAAGACAATCCCAACTATACAATGATGATCACTCAAATTGTCAAACTTATGAGCTGAATAATTTCCAACCCCGACAAGATGGTAGAAAACCACTTTGATACCACTATAGTATCCCACCCCTAATAGGATATTTACCTTTCTATTTTTGCATGTCTATGTTTTGGGTTTTATGTTTTTGGATATAGTTGCAATGTTTGATAAAACAATATAATGCAGAAAAACAAAAGATATTGCAATAATAATTTCAAACTCAAAAATTGGACATTACATAGGGAATATACAACTGAAAAATTTAGATTTTTATATCAGCTTAGATACTCACTATTTTCTCAAAATATTGACACCGCAGATGATAAAATATCTCCTATTACCAAAGTCAATGCACAAAAAATCCAAAAGTTACAATTCTTGATCTTACAAGCAAAGTATCCCTTGAAATCCTCTTTCATACATGGTTGTTAGAATGAAGTATAAAGTTGCAGCAGTCATACAACAGATAATATCATCAAATCATGTCCGATATATGGAGGCAATTATATCATTAAACCTTTGAATTTTTGTGTACAAGCAATTATATTATTAAACCTTTAAATTTTTGTCTAGAAGCAATTATATCATTAAATCTTTTAAATTTTTGTGTAGATTATCACTTCCAATCTGCACACTAATGATTCTTGTGCCAGTGGAGAAGGCACAATCAGCAATGAAGAAATTCAATAATGCTCATCTTTAGCAACTTATGATGTGCTTTAAGTAACCTTTGAAAATGTCGATAACTTAATCAAGCACAATGTGACTTCTAAGATAAAGCCACCAATTAGCGAACCTCAAATGATCTTTGACACCCTCAGAAAGATTGTGTCATGTCCCCAAATTTTAATGTAATAATTTAATTTAATTAATTAATTAATTGGTCCTGGAATTTAAATAATATAATAAAAGGACCTTTAATTAGTTACTTCAATTAATTAATATGGGGCCTAAGTTAATAGTATTTGTATTTGTGGTTCAAATTGATTTACTATATCTCGGACCCATTTTTATTTTAATTATTTCCATAGGTGTTGTTGTTGGCTATCTTTGTAAACCCTCTAGAGTTCATCCGAAGGGTATTTAAGCACAGCATGTAGGTAGTAATTGGCATGTGATTTGGATTATTTTCTTTATTCTGCGAATTCCAATGGGATTCTTTGTTGTTCACCATTTCCAAAGTGAAAGATATTCCCTACTTGGCTAATCCAGTTTCGGTGGGATTCAACCCTCACCCTATTCCATCTCTGTATTACTTCCTCAGATCTGGCAAATTCGCGCACCATTTTTGTTTGCAAATACATATATCTTTGAATTTGGGATTGGATTGCAAATACTTGTACTAGCATTAATTGGTATGTTTGGCGAATATCTTGTTCACATTGTTCTGGCATCTCATATTGTAGCTCAATCTGTGGTGAAACAACCCTCAATCATCCTTCTCCCTCCTACCAAGACCCAAATCACCTCAACGGCACCTACTCCAGGCAAACTATGACTTTCATAACCATCGTTTGTGCAAGACCCAACTCCACCATACGGCCTGATTGCAACTCTTAGATCGTATGGCCAACTGCACCACACATACCGTACGGCCTAATTGTGCATGCTTTTGTCATACAGTTACCTGGGAGTCTCCATTGTACAGACACCATTTCCCTACCCGTGCGGTTTGAATCAAACTGTATACCTTGAATTTTTCCCTTCACATTGCCTTACTGGAGTTTAAGGGAGTCAATCTTTAGATTTGCGAAGGAGGAACATTACAGTGGTATTAGAGGAATTGCCTTCGGGCTGAGATTGCCTTTGGATCAAGATTGCCTCTGGATAGAGATCCCCTTTGGTCAGGATTGCCTTCGATCTGAGATGCCCTTCGGGAAGTCATTGCCTTCGGGACGAGATCCTCTTCGAGTCAAAGATCCCCTTCGGGTTGAGATTGCTTCCAAAAAGAGATCCCCTTCGGGACGAGGTCCCCTTCAAGCCGAGATCGCCTTTGGTTCGAGATCACCTTCAAGACATTACAGTGGTGTCAGAGCTGGTGATCTTGCTAGCCTACTGGGATGATTGAGAGATTTTGGTATTTGGATCACACTCTGGCGTCAAACAACAATGAAGAGTGGTGGTTGAAGGCACTACAAAAGATTGGCAAAGAGCTCAGCAAGGGTGTTGATCTTCCATTAGATATATTGGAAGCATGTTTGTTGTTAGTTACATATAGAGTCACCATTTCCCAAAGGTTTTTCCTTCAAATGTTTGCCCATTCGATCATTGAAGTCCTTTCCTTGTCGCCCATGAATTCACTGTCTCTTGAAGTGAATGGTTGAAGTAACCAGTGCCCATAGTTACGGTCCCTTCCCTTGAACCACTTTGAACCACTTCGAACCAAGGTTCGAAGTAGTTCAAAGCAGTTCAACCAAAGGTTTTATACTAACAAACTTTTTGGCAAGTGATGTACATCATCCCGATGGAGCTTTCTTTTGAATCACTTTGAACCACTTCGAACCTCGGTTCGAAGTACTTCAAAGTTGTTCAACAACGGAGGTATTTGGCCATTTTAAATCCTGAAGTACGGCATGTCGTCATCCCACAAGACAATTAATGACCTTGTCAGAAAATAATGATTAAAGGGATATTTCTATTTCCGAAGAAGGAAGTCATCATTATTGAGAAAGTGGAAAATCTTCAGCTGGAAAAGTGATCGAATGTCACATTAAGCTAATCATTATCAATACATCCGAAAAAGAAATCATTAAATAGAAATTCATTCAACAAGGCTTTCGAATGTGTGAAAGTTAACAAGAGGTGATGTGTCATTAATGCCTAATAATCATCCTGTACTTATGCACATAAGCACTTTCTTTTAAGAAAAACTCGTTCAGTTTCCTTTTTAATTATCATGCAAAGATTGTAAGTGTGGAGAAGGAGCTATTAAGGGAGATAGAGAAAATTGTTTATTTCTTAGCAGAATACAGGTGAGAATTTAGCCATCCTTGTTTTGTTATTCAAATCTTTGTATTTTCCAAGCTTTATCTATTCGAAGCCTTGTTGTTTGGTTGAGAATGAGGTCAGTATTGCATTTCTTCGGTAATGTCTCAAGCCTAGAATGTAGAAAAGTAGTCATCTATGATACGAATTTGCATGGGGTGAAGTTGGAGAATCTACAGGCAAATTTTCTTGAATATGCTAATGAAGTGAATGGATGTATGGAAGTCTTAACTAGTGGGTTGGTTGAGGCTGTTGCTTTCTCCTCAACTTTTGTGAGTCCTAAACTTCTACAAATCTGTATTGATCACTATGACGTTAAAAGGAAGAGTATTGTAAGTAAAAATGGCAACGTGATACTCACAATCTCAAGAGACACTATTGCCTCTGTATTGTGTTTGCCAGAAAATTCCTTTGTTGCATTCTCCCCTATTCAAGCCCAGGCTGAGTACCAAGAAACCCCAAATCAATTCCGCAATACCATGGCTAGGAAATGGACCGAAACCATGTACGGCGGAGGTTCCAGGCTACCCAAGGTCATCACTAAAGATCACCTAAAGCCCCATATTCATGATCTAGTGGTATTATTGCATAGGGAAAAGCTTCAACTGATGTACTCCTTTTTGAAGAATGGATGTATAGGTATGTAGAAATTATTTTGAAAGGTGAACAATGGATGGATTGGGCAGAGATTATTGCCAGTTCAATGAGGTCTCAACTCAGACGTGCTAAGGAATTTCGAGAGGATTTTTATATGGCTTCTTATTTAACCTATTGCATTGCCTATACTTGTTATCTTACCCCTCTTCCCCATGGAATATAGAGTGCAGAAATGATATTTTTTCAGTATTGCCCCCTGCTACAGAAAGATAGGGTCTTAGAAGACTTCAGGAAGGTTCATGACTTGCTAATGGAAAAGGTTTATATATCTGAAGGAAGTGCCCATGCTTAGACTATCCTCTGAAGCTCAAAGGTTAATTCAGCAATATGGAAGCTACTTTATATAGTTTCCCAGGTTCACGTATTTGAGAATTGGTTGGTTTGAGGATGAACCTATGAAGTTGCCTCAGTATGCCTTAGATTGTTTTGTTTTGGCCAAAATATGCAGACAACTTTTCTCTGTTGTAAAGGATAATCTACCGCAAGAAGATTGGGAAACAGCCTTCCCTATTAAGTTGGGCTCATTGGTTTGTAATAACATGGATAGCGCTTCCATCATAGGAAGTAATTTACTTGGGTTCAACCTTGGCTTCTACCATAGCAGGAGGAACTTTGATAGTAAAGGGTATGCGGCCCAAATTCTTGGCCTTGAAGTCAACCCATCAGCCACTCCACGGTTGGAAGACCCTTGGCAGGATTGCAGGGAAGAAGGAGAAGTTCCGAGGAAGGATCATTCAAGACTAACCTTGCAACAAATCGACTCCTTCAAGTTGAAGTTCAAAACAAAGGGAGTAGTTGATGATGGCTCGGATATAGTTGAACCTGGTTGGGAGGAATCTAGTGAACCGAAGTCCCTAGCAGTCGACTAGAATAAGGATAAAGAGGATGATATCAATCTAAGGGCTAGGCTCATACTGACATTCACAGATGACTGGTTACAAAGAACACAAAAATCATTAATGAACCTTTTGTAGAGGTGATTTCTTTCCCTGAATCACTTCCATCTGACATCCCACTTTCTCCTATTGCAGGTAATATATTGGTTCAAGATAAATAGAAGAAGTCACCTCCTCACTTGCAAACTACGGCTCCAAGAACAAGGTCTCAATCCAAGTTTGAAGCCTTGAAGCAGCATAAAGTTCAGAAAGAGAGAATGTCTACTCAGGGGTAGGATTTGGGTGATGGCCTCAATTTCTCTAGCGATGCAGAAGGTAATGTTCAATTCATTGAAGTTCCCAAGATAGATCAACCTAGATTCCTAACTCCTACCAGAGATGCCTAGGTGGTGTCCGCGAATCCTGTTGTTCCTTCTTGGCTAACTAGCACAATCAACAAGAAAAGAAGTTTGCAACCAATGTATACACCAGTGAAAGACATCATCACCAAATATGCAGCTAGAGGTTCGAAGGCAAAGAAGCTGAAAACAGATGCCCTAAGGTTACCTCGGTTGAACTGGGAACTATCAATAGAAGCACCGGCAACCATTTCTTTAAATTCTCTGCTGACCATATGCTCACGCAATCTGAAAAGGATAGTAAAGAGAAGAAATAATTAAAGGGCATGGTAACAACAATGGCTACATACATTGATTCCTTGATGAACCTTGGAGCTTTACCAATTGTTCAGGTTCCACAGCCATTTGATCCTAATTCGGCAGGAAGTCAACAATTGATGAAGCAGATGCAGAGGGGAAAACTGTTAGTCGATGCCGTGAAGAGCTAGGTAGACATCATAATAAAGGAAGGTAGTAAGTTCATCTTTGAGTTTACTAGTGTTTATGCTGAGGGAGAGACATTGCTAGGAGAAATTCAGACCTTGATTCCAGTTTGGGAAACAGAACTAGGTCAATGCCAAACGATCATTTTTTAGGTAGCAAAGGTTGAACGGTTTGGGGTCCTCAAGTTCTTAAACGAGAATCCCATGAAAAATGTGGATCCTTATATGTTGTTTATTTTGAAGAACAATATGGGCTAGAAAGAAGCAGTCTACAAGGAGACAATCAAGGAAGTGCAAGGTATTGAAAGCAAGATTGCAGAGATGCACGAGGAGCTCTTAAAGGATATGAAGATTGTGAACCCCACAGGGATCTTGTTGTTTGATGAAGGGAACATGGACGCTGAGATGCTAATCAAGAGCTTCAACGAAGCTATGGAACAAATCAGGGATAGTGAATCACCAAGTGCCGACGACTTCACTACGTTGGCAAGTGTTGAATCAATGTTGCATCTCAATAAGAACTTGATGCCACGTCAGAGTTTGAAAGTAAAGAAATACAAGTGACAGAAAGATGCATGTAGGGCCCAGTTGCTGAGCCTAAAGAACCCTCACTCCCAAGCATCGCAAGAGTTTATGAGCACATTCCGAACCTGGAAGCTAGTACGTCAGACCATTGGTGAGGAGGAGAAAACTTGCGAAGATGCCTGAACCGAACCGTTGCTTTAGTTACTTTTTGGCGCTTCTTTTAAATAACTGCTTTTTCATTTTGTAATTGTTTCTTGTATCATCCGAAACGGCTGGATTTTGATGGAGGCCTTTCGGATTTGGAAAAATTATAAATGCTGGGGTGTTGAACTAGTTTAAGGTTAGCAATAGATAGCTAGAAGATAGATAGTAAAAAGACTTTGTTAAAATAGATAGTTTATAGCAGTGATCAAGGATAATATATGGATTTTTGTCTTTCAAATGACTGTGTGCATGGGAAGGTTTAATTTGCATATATAAATCGCCTCAGATTCTACTTTGGAACTTGGTGTTCAAAGTGCTCAATCATTGTTACTTTGTGAATGTTGATTTGATGATTCGGGATCTTGATTGTTGTTCACTTTGTAAGTTTATTTCAGTTCTGATGTTTGAATGATTTATGTTAGTTTGTGGTATAATTCTTTCTTTGAAGTAGGTTTTCTGTAGGAGTAAATTCGAATGGATGCTTCTTTGAGAAAGTTGTATTGATATTTACCTCACTACCTAAGAGTAGTCGAGAGATCCTTACACACTTTCAGGTAAAAGTGTAAAGATAACTTTAAATGCATTATATATCTAATAAGGGAGCTATACCTATAGAAATTCAGAGAGAAAGTTAAACAACATGAGACTTTCTCAACTGTTGTGAGCATTTTGTACTTTTCATAATTTTGGGCATAGAGTAAACTCGGTAAATCGATTGAAAGGACAATCTGTTCGCCAACAGATTTTTGGCGACTCTGCTAGGGAGAGTCCCTTTGAAAAAGAACCTGGGTTTTGGAAAAGCAATGTATAAAAATGGTTCTTCCACAGATTTGAAGATACTCAAGAAGACATAATCTCAGACCTAGTATCAAATGCTTGGTCGTTGTGTAGAAGTAATCAGCAATATCAAGTACTAATTGTTTTAGAAAGAGAAGAAGAAAGGGCGGAGTTGTTGAGAAGGGTACCAGAAGTTCAAGAAGAAGCAGTTGTAAATAGACTTGCTCAGGCTCCCGCAAGACCTTGAACTTATAACCAAAATTAGAACTGGCTACCCATAGGTACGCAAGAGGGGAAAGAGAAAAGGGGATTCTTGATGAAAACTTTGAGCCTTTGAAAAATCTAAAGTTCTTGCCAGATTTTAACGATCCTAAGAAGAAGAGTATTAAATCCCAAAGTAGACCCAGTTCACCACCAAAACAATCTCCTCTTTCACCCTTAGTTGCAATCTCTGCTTCCTTTAAATACTCTTATCCCTGCTGTTATAACTATTCAACCTTTGCAAGTTGTACCACCAAACATGGTTGTAAATCAACCGTGGGGACAAAACATAGGGCCATTGAACTTAGGTGTAAACCCTACGCCATTACCCAAAGGAGCCACTGAAATTTTACCCAAATTTAGTGGAGATGGCAAGGTTTCAACGGAGGACCACTTAAGTGCCTTTCTCATTCAACCTGTGCTGTAATAAGTGTCCCCACACAAGAAGTTGCTGTAAGATTGTTTTTGCGGACATTAACTGATGTTGCCACAAATTGGTTTAATCATCTACCTCATCATTCCATCACCAGTTGGGATGATATGAAAAATGCTTTTGAGGATAGATTCAAGGCTCCTAAAAATGAAAGTTCTCTCTTTTTCCAACTTAGTCAGATGAAGAAAGAAACGCATGAACCTATGAGGGAATTTGTAGCTAAATTTAATAGGCTCATTCAAAGAATTCCCACTGTATCTACGCCTAATGCAGAGAACCAAAAATCATTTTTCATTAATGTCGTTCATCCAGACATAAGTTTTCATCTTATAAAAGATGCATGCGCTGATTTGGCCGCTGCCCAGAGACTAGCAATTCAGTTAGAGGATGCATTTATTAATGCAGGTAAATGGAAGCGAGAGGTTCAAACTTTGGGAACACCTTCATCTTCAAACTCTACTGATCCTGTCTTACAAAAGCTAATGAACGATGTAGCAATGATGAAGAGGCAACAAAACAAAATCCATGGCTCTTACCAAATTCCTTACCAAGATATCCATCGATGGCAACAATCCCAAAATTTTGGTAAGAACCCCACATTGACCCCTCCTCCAACGAGATTACAAATTGAAGAAGCTTCCAAGGAGGCAATATGTTCGTATGGCTCAATTGTATTCAATTAGTAAAGAATGCACTTACAACAGAGAAAACACCTGAAAGTCAAAATGTGGAAAATGAAAATTCGGGTGCTTATTTTCATGAATATGAATCTAATTCAGAAAGAGGAGGTACTGTGTTCACAGCTCTCCAAGACCCTGCTTGCACGGTGATGACTAGAGGACAAAGAAGTCAAAAACCTTATCCAGGAACTAGTCCGAATTTGCCCACTTCCAAAGGTAAAGAACATATACGCATTGATTCAGCAAAAACTATTGAACCAAGGATCTTGTCCAAAACAAAAACAATGGCTAGTACTTCAGCTTTTGATATTGTTGAATTTTGCAAATCCTCTTCCATATCTATTTCTCCAGCTGAGTACCTAAAGCTTAATCCTAAAGAATTAGATAAATTGGTTCAATATGTGAGAGGAAGTTCTACCAATAATACACAATTTGCGAGTGGTGCATCTGAAAGTTCTAAGGCTTGGAATGAACCCATTTTTGTTTTTGAAAGAGGTAGAGCAGATGTTAATTCGGTTGAAAAGGAGGTAGAAGAGAAGAAGCCAAATTCTTTCTATATCTGGCTGTTGCTGAATGGCCAAAAACTCAGTAATTGCATTATTGATTTTGGGGCATTAGATAACATCATGACTTAAGTCGTTGCACAAGCCCTTGGCCTGGAGCTTACCAAAACTCTTGGGTGTTGCTATTCTATGGATGGAAAACAAGTGCCTTTAGTTGGCCAAGTGAAGGATGTATAGGCTGTTCTCTATGCTTGCCCTGAGAAAAGAGTGAAGCTCACGATTCTTGTGGCTGATATACCAGCTAGTTATGGAATGCTACTCAGTAGGACTTTTTGTAAAAATATGGGCAGAGAGATCAAACTGGACTGGTCTAAAGCATACATCCCAATGGGAAAGAAGCGGATAAAGTTGGAACCTGAACCAAAGAACAAGTATACAGTGGTGCCTTCAGATAACCCCAAAGCGCAAATATTGTTTGAGGAATGTCAATTCGGGAATTATGTAATATTACCTGAAGAGCAATGTAAAAAGGATGGAGTAATAAGCTATGAAGAAGCCCTCTAGACTCTTGAATTCGATGGAAGTTGTTCAAATTCGGGTTCAGGTGCTGGTGTTCTCCTCATTTCACCCTCAGGAGACGTTTCCCTTTCCCTTTTAAATTGGATTTCCATAATACTAATAATACTGCCAAGTACAAAGCATTGCTTCTGGGGCTGCAAGAAGCTAAGGCAAAGGGAGTGAAGCAGTTGAGAGTAAGAGGTGATGCCGAGGTTATCGTAAAATAGGTAAGAAAGCAATTTTCTATTAAAAATGATAGGCTGAAGCATTATAGAAATTTAGTTTGGGATGAAATTGAATCATTTGAAGCATTTTCTATTGAATTCATTCCTCGCTTCCAAAACACCAACGCTGATTCCTTAGTTGTTTCAGCATCATTATTATTGCCTCATCCAGAATTCAAAAATGATACTTATAGGATTGAGATGATCTACAGACCTCGGGTTCCAGACAATGTTAATCATTGGCAGGTCTTTAATGATGATGCACAATTGAAAGAATTCATAGAATGTGCTAGAAATTTTGCTGAAGCCTTCTTCGAAGGATCTGAATATGATGGTAAATCAATTGGAGAAGAATTAATTGAATTTGGGGAGATTATTCAACTCAAAGGAAATCAGATTCCTAAAGGGTTGGTTTCTTTGGAGCATTTGTTCAGTAGAAAAGATGATAGCACCTTGAAAAGAGATGTTGATTCTAAAGAAAGGACGAAAGAACATGACAAAATCAACATTAGAACTAAGGAAAATCCTAAATTCATTTCTATAGGGAATACCTATTCCGCAAGAGAATTCATTTCAATATCAAGATGATTTTGCCTGGGGTTATGAGGATCTGTAGAATTTTAGGAATGGTGAATTTGTACATCACATACCACTAAAACCAGAGGCAACTCCTTTCAGACAAAAGCTCAAGAATTACAATCCTAGGGTTTTTGAGGCCATTTTTAGAGAAGTGGAGAAGATGTTGAAAGCTCATATAATATATCCCATACACCATTCAATGTGGGTGGCCAATATTGTTCCTGTGAGGAAGAAGAACAGGGAAGTAAGGATTTGCATTGATTTCAGGAACTTGAACCAGGCAAGTCTTAAAGATAACTATGCGCTTCCCACTATGGATCACAACTTACAGACAGTAGCTGGATCTGAAGTAATGTCTATGCTTGATGGTTATTCAGGATACAATCAAATTAGTCTTGCACTAGAAGATCAGCACAAAATTTCCTTTATTACTCCTTGGGGCACCTTCGCTTATAGCCAAATGCCATTTGGTTTGATTAATGTTGGAGCAACCTTTCAGAGAGCAATGAACTCATCTTTCAAGGACCTGCGAGACAAGATAATTGTGATATATCTTGATGATTTGACCATTTATTCTAAAAGAAGAAAACATCACTTGAGGAACTTGGAAAAGGTGCTAAGTAGATGAAGACAACATGGTATATCCTTGAACCCTAAAAAGTCTATGTTCATGTGGAAGAAGGAAAATTGCTTGGGCACACCATCTCGAAAGATGGTATAAAAATTCATCCAGAGAGAGTGAGAGCAATACAAAAACTGGCTTTGCCCACCAATAGAAGTGATTTGAAATCCTTCTTTGGTCAAATCAATTTCCTAAAGACCTTGGTTCCTAAATTCTCTGAAAAGGTGAGATACATGCTGAATATGATGAGTGAAAAACATCCTTTTGGGTGGCAAGAGGAAGGTAAAAAGGCTTTCGAAGATATTAAAACAGCCATTGCAAATGCCCCCATGCTGATAAGTCCAAATTTTGAAAAGGATTTCATTATCTATTGCTATGCTTCTGAACACTCTTTATCCAGTATTTTAACTTAGCAGGATGACAAAGGTAATGAGGCTCCAATCGCCTTTATGAGTGTTCCATTAAAGAAGCATGAGTTAAACTATACCCCAACAGGAAAACATGCATTTGTTGTAGTGAAGGCATTGAAGCAATTCAGATATTATATACTACATTCTCATTCTCTTGTGTATGCGCCTGAAACAGCAGTCAAAAGTATGTTAACTCAACAAGAAGTAGGAATGAATAAAAGAGCAGTGTGGGTAACTAAAGTTCAAGAATATGACTTGACTATTAAACCTACTTCTTTGGTGAGAGGGTGTGGTTTGTGTAAAATGATGGCTGAGAACAAAGATGCGTCCCTTGATGAACCTGATGAAACCCCTATTGTCTTATTACTTAGTCTTACAGATCCTTGGTTCTTAGATATTGCATATTTTCTAACATACGGCGAGTGTCCCCCAAACATGAGTCATGAGGAAAGGCGAAATCTCAAACTAAAGGCTGCAAAGTATGTAATTTCAAATGGTGTTCTATATAAAAGAGGAATTGATGGGACCTTTTTAAGGTGTGTGGATATAGAACAGCAAGAAAAATTGTTAAAGGCATACCATTTAGAGGCTTGTGGAGGGCACTTCTCATCCATGGTTACTGCTTTCAAAATTCTCAGGAATTGCTTCTATTGGCCAGGCATGTTCAAAGATGCTTATAAATTTGTGAAGAATTGTGAGAAATGTCAACTTTTTACAGGATGCCCTCAATTAGCAGTGTTACCTCTCAGGCCTGTTGTCATTGATGAGCCCTTTCAGCAATGGGGTATTGATTTTGTTGGACCTTTAAGTCCTCCATCTAGTTCTAGACATACATACATATTAACAACGATAGATTATTTCACTAAATGGGTGCAGGCAGTTCCAACTATAAAAGCCAACTCTCGGGTGGTATATGATTTCTTGATGGAGCATATTTTTGTCAGATTTGGGGTACCTCAGAAGATAGTTTCATACAATGCCACTAACTTTTCACCTGAGGAAATCTCTCTTTTTTGTTATGAGCATGGCATATATCACTGACCCATTCCTTAGATTATTTTCCACAAGGGAATGGGCAGGCAGAGTCCAGCAATAAAAATTTGGTGGCCATAATTAAAAAGCTAGTGTCTGATAATTCTTGGGACTAGCATAAAAAACTTTACGAAGCATTGTGGGTAGATCAAATTACACCTAAAAGAGCTATTGGTATGGCTCCGTTTGAACTGGTATATGGAATTGGAGCCCAAGTATCATTACCTCTGGAATAGTCTGTTGCAAAACTACAATCAATTATTGAAGATCAATTCTTTAAGGATTCACTGGAGAAGAGGATAATGTACCTTCATAAGCTAGAAAATGAAAGGAACAAGCTGATTGATCACATTACTGAGCATCAAATGAAGGTGAAACAAATTTTTGATAGAAAAGTCAAACCACTCAGTTTCCTAAAAAATGATGAAGTACTTCTCTGGGATAGGAGGAGGGAACCGAAGGGTGCACATGGAAAATTTGAATCTCTGTGGAAAGGCCCATTCATTATTTCAGAAATTGTTGGCCCAAACACCTTCCATTACTCTCCGTTGAAGTTCCCTTCACTAAGGCTCCTGTCATCATGGCACCCTTCGTCGTGCTCTTGTCGCCAAGGTACTCACAGTCGAGCCCCTCTTTGCTGAATTTCTCACAACCAAGGCTCTCTTCGTCAATGTTTCGTCCATCAGGATTATATTAGTGGTCATTGTGATTGTGTTAGTGGCTAAGTTTGTGCCAACATTGGCATATGCATATATGACCATACCCAAAGAGATTTTTGAACATAATAACATTAAAGATTTCCTCAATTTGCATCATTGGGATCCTGCTAAAGGGCATGAAAATGTTTATATTATAATGGCATAGCGGACACCTAACGACAGTGTGGTACAGGTGAGGTTTGATGACAATTCACTCATCTCGCCTACATGCTTGGTTTGGGATCTTGGTGCTAACAAAAAAACCAATGTTGAAGTGAACCCCCATAATGCTCTCAGTGTATGGAGTGAGAGCAAGGCCGCTAATCTGTAGGAGAGCATGGATAATAATCTGGAGTAACATAAATGGAATCATGAACCTAGAGAATGGGGCAAAGGTTGTTTGCAAGAACAATTGCTATCGTTGATTGATGATGGAGTCTATCCTCCAACCATGCTCAAGGCATGTATAACTGTAATCTTTTTGTGTGAGGGACTTTTGCGTGAGAGCAATAATGTCTGCCTAGGTTATGAGTTTCGAGAAGAGAGTGATGAACATGATGACATCAATGTATTTTATGATTGGCATATTTGGGATCCTGGTGACTCAGGACACGAAAATATTTATATGAGAGTGGCACAACGAAAGTTTGATGGCAATGTGGTGCTGCTTGTCCTACATTTTGTCACCACAAAATGCAGGTAATAGTACAAAACTTTTTCAAACTAGTTTCACATCTCTTTAAGCTGAATTTGTTATTCAATTGCTTAATTTTGATCGATCAATCTACTCCAATTCGTATATCAAATTCTTTTACTGAAGGCTTTTGTCAAGTCCTTTTCATTTTTCTTTCTGTCCAACCTATGCTTGATTTTTGAGGCCTTCATTATCCTTTACTTTGTTTTTGAGTGTGTGTTTGTTGGTTTTTAGTCCTTTGGTCTTTCTCAAGTCATGGTTTTCAGTTTCCCCTTTGATTTGATCTAACCTAGAGTGTAATCCGACTTGTCAGTCAAGAGATATAGTTGTTTTAGTGCCCAAAAAGGTGGACCTTTTTGATGTAACAGCATGAATTAAAAATATTATGTTATATTTTTAAATTGACATTCACTTTTTGAAAAATATAACTTAAATTCACTTTATGTTATGTTTTTAAGTTACTTCATCATTTAAATTTTCACTTAAAGTAACTACAATGCACTTTATGTTATATTTTTAAGTTGAGTTTACTTTTTAATTTTTCACTTATATAGTTCAATTTAATTTTTGACATTTAAGTAAAATGCTCTAGTAAATATTTCTTTTTAAATGATATTTACATCTATATTGTTAATATGATATGTAAATATGATTTATGTCCCACTTAATATTTTAATGAAATTAAATTGACATGTGCTTATTAAATCACTTCAAGTTATCAAAAGTGGACCTTTTATATGTCATTACATGTAAAATCCATCAAAAGTGGACCTTTTTCATGTCATTACATGTAAAATTCATCAAAAGTGGACCTTTTTCATGTCATTACATGTAAAATCCATCAAAAGTGGGCCTTTTTAATGTCATTGCATATAAAATCCATCAAAAGTGGACCTTTTTCATGCCATTGTATGTAAAATCCAACTTAGAAGTATAAAATCATCAAAAGTGGACCTTTTTTTATGCCATTGCATATAAGCTCACTTAAAATGTGTAATGACATCAAAACGGTGAGCTTTATAACTTAAATATGCCATTGCATCCAAAATGTGAGTTTTCACTTAAATTATGCATTCACCTCCAAAAGGTGAGTTTTCAAGCTAAAGACATGTTTTAAAATATGCAATGACCACCAAAAGGTGTGTTTTGCATCTTGGAAAATTTATAAAAACATGCTTGCACCCCCAAAAGGTGTGTTTTGAATCTTGGCATGTTTTTAAAATATGCATTGGTCCTAAAAAGGCTTGTTTTGCATCTTGGCATGTTTTTAAAATATGCATTGGTCATTAAAAGGTGCATTTGCACTAAAAGCTCATGTTCATGCCCTTCTATAACCCATTTTGGAGAAAACACATACAAAGAACTCTCAAGAACCCGTTTTTGAAGATTGTGGTTGATTTCCTTCATGGTTTTCAAACAATAAAAATGGATTTTTCTTGCTTAAAAACATGATTTTTAACTCCTTCCAAGGGCATGTTTTTGAAGAAAATCACCAAAATCCATCATTTTGGATCACATTTTGGCAAGAGGAGGAATCGATTTGGCTTTTTAGGAGGTTCTCAATGCATCTTGGTACACGTTATAGTGTTTGAAAGCCAAAACGATTTCATTCCATGTCTTGAAGAATCACGTTTTTGGAGAAAAACATCTCATATGCATGTGTTTGTTAAAATGTTTGGGATCTTCAGTTATTTTAGGGCACATTTTCTCCATTGGCCTTTGAAAATGCCTCTTTTGTTGCCTTCTATGGTTTCTCCTTGAAAAGTTTGAAAGGGTCCAAGTTTTTTGAAGAAGTTTTCAATAGTGGAGCTTTTCCTTCCATTTTTGGCACTTAATCATCATGTAAGTGGACATATTCTTTCTTGCTATTTAATTTGTGTTTATCTTGCTGATTTTATGCACATTTTTTCTTGATGATTGCCACTTGTTGATTTTTTGTCATGGAAAGTGCATGTTTCCTTTGAAAATGATGAATTGGTTCATTTTCATGTTTTTGATTTTTTTCCAAACTCCAAATTCGAAATTGCATATTGAAGTGCTTTGCTTGTTGACATGTTTGAGTCATTTGCCAAAGGTACGTTTTTCTTTTGAAGTTTTTGTGTTTTGTGTGCTTGCTTTCTGGTTTTTTCCACTTTGGAGAAGTTACAAGTTCTTTCCCAAGAACTTGTTCATGTTTCATTTCATGCGAAGGTATCATCACAATCCATTTCCATCTTTGCATGCCACAACACTTCACATCTCATTCGTCAAATGCAATTACATGTATTTCATCCCATCCACCATTCTCACATACATGTAATCTCATTTTTTATTTCCATTTCCACTCATCTCACTTTTCACATCCAATCGCATGACACAATTACATGAAAAGTCTTACATGTAATTGCATCTCTAAAACCCGTTTTTGACTAAGTGTCACTTTTTAAAAGGTCAAAAATGTCATGTGCATGTTTTCCCATGTACTTTAACTGTAGTTTTCCTCGAAGGCATCTATAAAGTTCACTTCACCTTAAGTTACATTGCATTCGTTCCTTCCATATACACTTACACCTCCATGAGCAAATACATGTCATTTCACTTCCTTTGTCATTACGCATTTCATCTCATCCTTCACACACACGTACATGTAAGCTCATCCTCCATCCGCATTCGCATGTAATCTCACTTTTCGTTTCTCATTACATGTTGCATATACATGTAATCTACTTTCTATGCAATGACATATTGGAAGTCCAAGTCACACTTTTAAAGTCAAAAGTTGTCATTTGCATGCAGTCCCATGCACTAAGCACTTCAAAAAAAAAAAGAGTTAAAGGTGCCGATGGAAAATTATTTCGAGTTTACATCTAGACATCATCAAGAAGGTTTTCAAAGTGTTAGAGAATGCAAAATGTGTCAATCTACAAAGGAGAATTCACAACAACTTGAATGAGAAAAGCTTGATCACATCAAGATTTTAAATGATAGCGGACAATTCATCAAAGAGAGTCAGAGGTTATCAAAAGACACAAGAGCATGGTTATCAAGCAATGACACAAAATACAAGAACTCCTGATGTAGGAGTATCTGAGGTCTTTTCTATTTACCCCGGTAGTCTGATGCAAGGGCATTCTAGCCGTTGCGTTATCCCTTTGATTCTATTGGTTGTCGCCAAGTTACAGCAATTACCAAGTGCCAGTAAATTCTTATTCATTGCCAAGTTGAAGTTATCCTATGTCATGTTAACATATTGGTTAGTGTGCTATCCCATTTATTCTGTTAGTTTCGACCAAGCGATCCTTCAAGTGCTGAGTTGGTCGGTTGCAGTGTTTGCCGAGCTACAATACGTGCCAAGTGTTCCTTCATGTGTCGAGTTTCCCTATATGTGCCAAGCGTCAGTATTAGTTTTCTATGTCTATTTCTAGTTTAAGCGGACCTAGCGTGTGTTTAATTTCATGATGGGTATTTAGTATTTGTTGAGAGTTGACTTGTGGCTTGGTTATGCATTTAATGTAAGGGTTTGTTTATTTGGTAATTTGTAATAGGCTGACTTGTGGCCGTGCAAGTATTTAAAGGGGTCTTGGGTAGAGTCTTAGGCATTATGATTCAATGTTGGATTATTGTTCAAGCATGGAGATGTAGAGAAGCCTAAAGAAGTCATTTTAGTTAAGGGATCTTACCATGGAGTAGCTTGAAGATAGAAGTCTGCATTTGAATTGAAGATCTGTCCTTCTTTGAATTATGTTTTCTTCTTTGTAATGGTCGTAACCCGGAAGGTTGTACAGCCGAGCATGCTGGATGTAAACTTCTTGATTCAAATATATGAAATATTGTCTCTCTGGATCTGAATCTTGTTCCTCTTGTTCATTTTCTGTTGTGTATTTGTTTGTTGGTTTTTGGATTACATCATTTTGAGGTACACCCAGATTAGCGCTGCATCAACTCTCGATCCCATTATCATCTGGGATTGCATTGCCAAGTACAAGGCCTTTCAGGACAATCCCTAGGATTGTTTCAGTTCTCTTCCATCTTTCTTCTTCTTCCTCTTTCATGTTTGTAATTGAAGACAATGCATTGCATGAAAAGATGTAATTACATGTAATGCGAGTTGCATGTGCAGTTGCATCTAACCCAATAATTACTCTCTTAGTTAGACCGGGTCAAAGTTGGTTGAGTTGCTCCGACTTTTTCCTCCACTTTTTTCTCAACTCCTTTTTCTATATAAAGTAGTGCCCCTTCATTGTAACATCATCTTTTGTTGTATGCAAGAAAGCTTTGCTAGACTTGTGCAAACATAACTTTGATTGTATATTACGAATTTCGAAGAAAAGTGAATAAAAGAAGCAATTGGATTCAAAGCTTTGACTGGAAGCAATTATGATAGAGCAAATTAGAAGCTTTGACTGTAATTTGTGCCTATGGTCTTTGATTCATGTTATTATTGTGTGTTCAATAATAGAGCATAGTGATTTAAGAAGTAATTAGAGCCGAAGCTTTGATTGGGACCAGTTGTGGCAATACATAAACTAGGAGCTTTGACTGTAGCTTGTATTACCATCTCAAATTCACGAAAAATAGTTAGACTTCCCTACTTCTGGAAGTCTTTGTGCCATAATGGTAGAGGTTATTCTTAAAGAACAGGTTAAAACAGGATTTGGAGCCAATTGGTATGCTTTCAGCTAGCTTTTGAGTTAGTTATAGTTTATCAGTATCACCATTTACAAATTTAGATAGAAGTGTAGTTTGAGATTTCATCTTGCCCATTACTCACTCTGCGGGTAAGTGGATTCTTTTCTAAAAGATAAGAGGAAAGAATATTGGTAACACCCCTTACAAAATCTCTCAACTTCTTGCTTACCTTGAGTTGATCCAAGGAATGGTGAGAAGGGGGAGCCTTTCCTTTAAGGTAGGAGATACTCTATCTCGCATGTTGTGGCTGAGCATCCTATTTTGTGACTAGATTTTACCCAAAATTGTTGATTGCAAAATATCCACCCAACAATGTTGTAGAGGATTGATGTCATTTCACTCATCTTGCCTGTGTGTTTAATTTGGGCCCCTGGAGATATTGGCCTTTCGTTTGATGATGGATTGCTTGAGGGCAAGCAATCTTTGGGCAGCGAGGATTTGTCATGTCCCCAAATTTTAATGTAATAATCTAATTTAATTAATTAATTAATTGGTTCCAGAATTATATTAAATTAGTTACTTTAATTAATTAATATGGGGCCCAAGTTAATAATATTTCTATTTGTGGTTCTAATTGATTTAGTATATCTCGGACCCATTTTTATTTTTATTATTTCTGTAGGTGTTGCCGTCGGCTATCTTTGTAAACCCTCAACAGTTCACCCGAAGGTTATTTAAGCACATGTAGGTAGTAGTCGGCATGTGATTTGGATTATCTTCTTTATACTACAAATTCTAGTGGGATTCTTTGGTGTTCACCATTTCGGTTTTGAAAGATCCTCCCTACTTGGCTAATCCAATTTTGATGGGATTCAACCCTCACCCTATTTGATCTCTATATTACTTGCTCGGATCTAGAAAATTTGCACATGTTGGTTCATGTTTTTCAAAGTCGCCATTTTTACTCATTATTTTTGGTTTACTCTTGCTTTCACGTTTTTAGTTTGAACCATTGGTTCTGTCAAATTATCAAACTCGAAAATGAAGTTGTATTGACATTTTCATATCTATTCAACTTGGTTTTTAACCAACCTTCCCCCCTCAAGCTAAATTGTTGACCAAGTCCTCCCTTACAACCAGCTCTAACCGAAAGTGTTTTTATTTCAAAACATCATCTTGTTGTGGTTCGGAAGGTGTCTTAGTATAATAGACAAGTTTCTTGTACTCCTTGAACCTTTTGTACCCTTTGTACCAAGTTCAAAGAGCACTAAGCCGCATTGAACCTCTTCTACCAAAGGAACTAGTTCACGGGTTCAATGTTTCTTTCGTTCCTCAAAACAGCTTTCCTTGGAGGACCCACTTGACATGCCGCACGCACATGTGGCGCATGAGACACACAGCAGCTGGTTGCCTTGTCATGATTAACATGGTTGTAGGTGACGACATGGCCTGAAAGGTGAGTACAGGCAATAATGATCAAGTAAAATTGTCATTAATAATCTCGCTGGAGTTTTGATTTAAGGGTACGAAAGCAAAGATTTAGCACGTGTAAAGAGAAGTAATCATTTAAAGTACTTGGCTCCTAATTTAATGCCAATACTCATTCTGCCCTGTCATCTTTTCTTCACAGCATGCCAAAATCACTTCTGTCCTCTACGCAATTAATGATCATGTCCTCCTTTTCAAAATGCATTTAAAGGAAAGTTGTCTAGTTTAAAAGAATAATACTAAGTTTCTTTTTCTGCTCAAAACAAGAGATCACAGGAGAGAAATGAAGAAAAATAGCCTTCTTTCATAGTTGAAATGGTTGTTGCCTTCCAGGTAATCCCTCCATCTTCTGGTTATTTCTTCCTCTCGCTCGTGGGGTGAATCATATTTGTGGTTGTTTCCTTGCTTTTGCATTCAAAATAGAGCTCTTAAAATCATGAAGTCTACATTATACATTTTTGGAAACACTCATAGTCTACAATGTAGGTCCCCCATTATAGCTGATAGAGACTTGCTAGGGGTTGATTTGGGAGGGGTTTCAGAAAGATTGTGTGAACAACTAGCCAACCTTTTTCCACTAAATTGTTGGACACAAACTTGTTCATGGCTTCCACTTTCCCTCCAGCTTATCCTTGCCCAGAGTTAATCTAGGAATGCATACATATGTACAATGTGTCTAAAGGCCATATATTGAAGAAAGATGGAAGTGTTTTGTTGGATGTCAATAGAGAGACTATGTCTAGCTTGTTTCACCTAGAAGAGCAACAATTTTCTGATCTTACCCCGACCTTATCTACAGCTAGATTTTCTGAAAAAGCAAGTGAATATAAGAATGTCATAGCAAAAGTTGGATAGAAGTTTTCTATAAAGGTGGTTTGAGGTTACTTAAAACTTTGAAGAAAAGCCTGATGACTGCTCAGGTTCAAGACATAATGGTCCTTTTATACAGAATTTGTGGTTCCCCTGATGTCTCTGTTTTTGAAAATTGGATGTACTTCTATATTCAAATTGTGTTAGCAGGTTCACAATTTCTAGATTGGGTAGAATTAATTGCCAGTTCTCTCAGAGATCAGTTGAAAGGTGCCCTGAATCTGAAGAAATATTTCTTCATGTCATCTTACTTAATGTACATGTTAGCTACCACTCAGGATTTGCAACATTTGCCACATGAACCCTGGACTGAGAATATCACCATATATAGTTATTGCCCTTTGTTGTATAAAGATAAAGTCTTAGATGATTTTAGAAAGGTTCATGATGTTTTCTCTAGGAAATTGTGTTTTGAGATGAAAAGTTCCTTGCAACATAGATTTTTACCCAAGTCTCAAAGACTTGTCCAATCTTTCGGTAGCCTACATATTCAATTCCCAAGGTTCACTTATTTGAGAGTAGGAGGTTTTGATGAAGAACCTATACGTCTTCCCAGATTTGCCTTTGATTGTTTCATCTTGGCAGAAGTAGCACAACAATTAATCTCTGTGATAAATAAATTCTCAACTGAGGAAGCTTATGATATCATTTTCTTGCTTAAATTAGGCAAGCTAACATGTGGAAGCATGAAAGATGCAAAATGTATAAGCTCTGATCTGGATAAGTTTGGTTTTGGTACTTATCAAGCTAGGCCAAACTTTGATAGCAAAGGCATAATCCATAGCTTGTTTGATAGTGAAGTGAAAATTACACATGTTCCCACTATGGAAGATTTTTGGGAAGATTGTACTGATGAATTAGAAGTGAAAAGAAGAGGTTTATCTAGGTTTACCATTTCCCAAATTATCCTTTTTCAATTGAAGTTGGGAACAAATATTACAGATATAAAGGAGGATGGAACCGACATTCCAACTTTCTAGGAAATTGAACCTATAAACCTTGCTATAGATTGGGATTCTAAGGAAGAAGATGATATTCTTGTAAAAACATCTAATGTGTTTAAAAAGACAAAGTCTTGGTTGAAATTGAAAAAGGGCACCCGTGCTAATGTCAGGGTTGATTTTGTTTCTAATATTGGTCTCCCCATTGCAGGTAGCAGAAGGTAGTCAAGAATTTCTAAGAGAAAGGTTCACAATCCTCCCCTTGTGCAGAAAACTCATTCCAATAAGAAGACTAAAATGTCGACTCCAACAAGCCCTCACCAAGTTATTCAAGTTAACAGCAAGCAAGACAAAGATCAAGGTGGATAACTCATTGATAATAGCCAGAGAGTTCAAATGACAATGGGTTCATCTCCTCCATGGGTATAAACTATAACTACTCTGGATGGGACTACTAGATTGTCATGTCCCCTTCTCGATTTTAGTTCCTAGCGGCAGAATTAATCTATCTCCACATCTGGATAGGTTAATATCATTTTCATGCAGGATGCTCTCCAGTCACAATGAGAAATTTAAATTAATTTATTCCAGAGCTTTATTTAATGAGCAAAGCTAAGTTACTTTAATGTTTTAAAAGTTATTTACTTTATAATATCTTAAGTGACTACAGGACGAAAATGCTAGTTAATCCCACATTCCTTGTACTTTGTACTTTCCCTCATTTTGAGGCTATTTAAGCATGTGTTTGCATTGGGATTAACACACAAGTTTATTGATATTGAATCTCTGGTTGCTTGAAGTGACTGGTAACATCTTAAGGACGAAAACCCTTAAGATTCTTGGCAATACTAGACATAGCCCCAGTCCTTGCCATTTTTTGATAAATTGGAAGCTAATTCAATAAGGAAGCTTAAGAGAAAATTAAAGGTAAACAAGTTGGGCAGAAAAAAATCGGCAAGCAACAGCAGGTGCAGGAGAAGCTCAGATTGTTGAGGTAATAAATTCAGCTTGTTATTATTCAGAAATTACATTGTTGTGTGGAAGTATAGTCTAAGAAGAGTAGGTTAACAAGGTCTTGGGTTGATACCAATATGTAAGAGACAAGAGTTTCGCAGGATGGTAACCATCACATCTTTCCCATATATAAACTATAAACTGCATGTAGTAGCATTGGATTGAACCACATTCAGCGCCCGAGAGTGTTACCAAGTAAACCGGAGAGCTGGGTCATCAATAGGTAGAAACGTCAGTGAAGGGAGACTTAACGCATGGAATATTTTACCTGAGTCGGGCCTAAATAACCATTTTTTTAAAACACATCGGGGTTAGCATTGGCACCACCATGAGGTTGCGTATTTGAGAACAACCCTAGACGTCTTTCATTACAGGACATAAAGTTTACGTGCGAAACTCATCCCCAAGGCAGCAAACTCCGGCCATACGTGTTTGAAGCATTATTTGCAAAACTATTCAGCAGACTTGAGGTCGGAAAATTGGAAGCGAGTTACGCAAGGCAATTGTCGGGTTTAAGGCGTGGACATTGGCATTGTGCATCTTCATGAGTTTGTGGTTGTCATTGTGCGGGTCACAAATACATCTTTGGGACTTAGTTTCTATCTGTAGTTGACTGTTGGAGTCGGGTGCCATTAATCTGGAAGCATCAATCTGTACCAAGCGGGTATTCTAGCGGCAAGGTGAAAGGTGCAACTTATTCGACCTGTATGTTAATCACTGCATGTTTTTATCTCAAGATGTTATCAATGTCAAATTAAAAAAATTCAGAACTAGAGGAAATGAACACATTGCATTTTGTTTTCACATTTCATTATTAACTGCACTTAATAAATGAATACTATGGTTTGATTGAGTAAATTCCTCAATATTGGAGTTAGTGTGGGTACAACTATATCTTAAACTTGCAGAAGCTAAATTTTACTGTCCATAGTGAATACCTTATCTGAGTCTGTTAACAATGAACTATTTGACATAACTACTTATAGACTAGTTTCAACATATTCTGGTTAAATTTGGATATTGGACTTTGGGGTTCCAAAACATTCACAAATTGTACAGCAACTATTCGCATTAATGTCAAGTATTAAATATTTGGTTTAGCTGAGTGAAAATATTTGATAGAACATCACATGGATCACAACGGGATGCTATCACTCCTAACTGGCTTGTGGCCTCGATCAACAGGAAAAGGAGTCCGGTTCCAATCTCTTTCCCTATTGACAATATTGTGAGTAAATACACTAATAAGGCTCCCAAACCCAAAAGAACCAAAAGCACTACTAGGATAACTTTTGACAGTGCAACTGGGAGGAGCATTGCCGAAGTAGCCACTTATAACCATAAAGAGGGAGCAGACAAATTGGACTTGAGAAACTTTGAAGTTACACGCACAGACCTAGGGGTAATAAACCGTGAGACAAAGGAGCACTAGGTAGAGGCATCCACAAGACAATTTTTTCCACAATCGCAAAAAGATGGAATTGAGAAGAAAAGGCTGAAAGCTGAAAATAATGCAATGGTTGAATGCATAACTTCATTGAAGGAACAAAGCTCAATTCTTGGGAATCAATCACAAATTGCCTTCGATTCCAACGCCCCTGAAAATCAGCCGCTATTAGAGGATTTGAAAAAAGGAAAAATGATGATGTTCGCAGTATCCAGTAGGATCAGCCTGGTAACTAGTCAAGTTGCCAAACTCATGCAGAATTAGCATGAGATTGTTTCCCTGGCAGGTATTGCTCTTGATGAATCCCGTGTTCAATCCAGGACATGGAAAATAGAAGTTGAAAAATTATCATCCATGGTGTCTCAACTAGTGGAAATAGAAGAGTTCGGACTAGAGAAATTCCTGCAAGAGAACCCATTGCAACATGTAGATGCAAGTCTAATTCAGGTTCTGAGGAAAAATTTGCCTAGAGAGTATCCAACTACACTTCTGCTATTTCAAGAATGCAATCATGTGAAAAGGATTTCAAGGCGTTACTGGAGCAGGTAGATAGAGATTTCCAATCTATTGGTTCACCTTTGCCTAATCCCCTTAAAGAAGGAGGCTTTGCTGTGGAGACAATGGTCAAGCAGCATGAAGAACGTATGAAATCTATTAAAGACAAAATGGATCTCACATCATTCGATGGCAGGAACCTATACCTTGCGACTACCAAGTTACCTGGATACTGTGAACAAAATGAAGCTGGATAGAGACATCTAGAAAAACCGCCTTCAAAGCATCAAGAATACAAACACGACCACCATGACCGAATTCATGAATGCATTTAGGAGGTGGAAGCTGGCGCATGGGCAAGGCGATGCTGAAGATTCTGAAGATGAGGAAGAAACCACTTGACCAATCAGAGATTAGTTTAAGTTTTCTATTAAATTGCTTGAAAAACTTTTAGTTATGGTTTTTATTAGTTGAACTCTGGTTCTGCATACCCCATTTTAATGTTGGTTTTCATAACTACTTCTAACTATCCAAGAATTGGGTTTTCAGGGAGATTCTCGGATAGCTTACTATTTAAGTTTGAAACTCAATGGTGCTAGGGGTTGGCAGTTTTTGATGGATATCAAGCTGTGACCGATATACTTGAAGTTTTATGTTTATGCAAATTTTCTAAGTTTTTTCCAGTGTCATATCTGAATAGTATTGTTCTTTTTGAAAGGAAATGGTTGAATGTTCGAAGATGTATGCTTTGAATTAGTTCATTATTGATTTAGTATTGAATCAGTATTGAATTATTGAATGATTCCTCATATGCTGGATATTTCTTTCCTCGTGGTGGTCACCTTTCAAGTTTGTTTATTTTCTAGAATGTGGTTGATAGAGAAACTGTGTGTTCTCTCCTTTGTATGCATTTATTTGTATCATACTGTTATTAATTAGATTGTTCCCCCTATCCAAGAATAGATGGGAAGCCTTATTATTTTCGACTTAAACGTAATCTTCTTTTGAAAAGTGGTTTTGATTGAAAATCCAATAAGGAAGCTGAACCTTACTAAAATTTAGAGAGGAATTGTGAATGTGAAAATTTTTCAACTGTTGAGAAGTTGTATCTGTCTTATGAACTTGGGCATAGAATCTTTTATTCTTTTTCTTTAATTTAAAAGACATATCTATTCACCAACAACACACCATCTTTGTCTGCATATACATATATCTATATATCTAGGATCGAATTGCAAATAATTGTACTGGCATTAATTGGCGTGTTTGGCAAATATATTGTTCACATTGTTTTGGCATCTCAGATTGTAGCTCAATCCATGGCGAAACAACCCTCAATCATCCTCCTCTCTCCTACCAAGATCCAAATCACCTCGATAGCACCCACTCTTGGCAAACTGTGACTTCCATAACCACCATTCGTGCAACACTCAACTTCACCATATGGCCTGACTGCAACTCTCAAACCGTACAACCAACAACACTCCACACAGACTGTACGGCCTAACACATATTGTATGGCCTAACTACGCATGCTTCTGTCATATGATTACCTCGGAGTCTCCACCGTACGATCACCATTTCTCTACTCGTGCGATTTGAATCAAACTATACGCCTTGAATTTTTCCCTTCGCATTGCCTTATTGGAGTTCAGGGAACTCAATCTTTAGATTTGTGAAGGAGGAACATTACAGTGGTATCAGAGCAATTGCCTTCTGGCCGAGATTGCCTCCAGACAGAGATCCCCTTCGGTCGGGATTGCCTTCGGGCCATGATCGTTGAGATCCCCTTCAGGAAGTCATTGCCTATGGGACGAAATCCCCTTCGAGTTGAGATTACCTTTGAATGGAGATTGCCTCTGAACAGAGATCCCCTTTAGGACAAGATCCCCTTCGAGTTGAGATTGCCTTCGAATGGAGATTGTCTCTGGACAGAAATCGCCTTTAGAACAAGATTCCCTTCAGGCCAAGATTGCCTTTGGGCCAAGATCGCCTTTCGGCCGAGTTCACCTTTGGGACATTATAGTTTGAATCAAAGAGAAGTCATTCTCTTCAAGACTAATTTGCAGAAACATGCCAAAGTACAAAGCCAATTGTTGAAAATGACCAATAATAATGATTTCCACTTGCTTTTGGAACCCTTTTATAAACTTCTAAATGCTGGTTGATCCCTTCTAGAGACTGCTTAATCATTTAAATAATATTAAATGTTTGCACATGACTTTATTAAATTATTTTAATATTTAGCTTCTAGGTTATATATCTAGTTAATGCACTTTAAAATCACTTAAAAGAGGGTCATGGCCCCATTGCACATAAAGTAATTTTTAATGTCTTATATTATAATTGCACTTTATTAATAAAAAAAATGACTTACACGATAATTATATTAATCTATAAATAATTATTATTTCTCAATTCTATCTGACATGGAAGTCAACCATTGTGTCCATTAAGCACCGAAGTGCCTTACTAAAAATAGTAAGAGCCCCTCTATTAACCACTAACTTAGTATAGATAGTAAAACCATCATAATCTAATCAAACTAATTGTGCACTACAATTATAACTTCCTCAAGTCCCCTGCTATAGATAGTAACCCTAACTTTTCCTGAAATGGTCACCATAAATAGTAAGTGAGCCAAATTGGACCAAACAAACAACAATCATAAACACTTCTGACCTCTAGATTGGGAATAAGCCTCATACACTGCCAAGTGGGACACTATAACCATCAGCCTTAGCCTACGACACCAATAATAGGCTAAATCCAATCATAAACCATATGAGGTGACATTACAAAATAGATTACTTTTATATTTGTTTGTTTAGGAGCAGCATCTCATTGGTATCTTAACCACAGAGCAAGGAAGTCAAATCATACAATTAATATGTGTTCTTCTGCCAACTACAACTCAAATTGTTTGGCACTTAGTAGTGTTTATGCCTTCATAAACATGCAAGCAGCTTTTTCATAAAACCCTACTAATTAATCCCAACTTATTTTTTCAAATCTGGTCAATAGAATTTAATTTCTACTTTAGATAACTCATCAAACAAATCATACAAAAGCATTAAAGTTAATTGACATGCAAAACATACCCTTGATATTTTGATTCATATAATGAGGAAAAGCACAATTTAGAGATGGCTCAATGATAAATTTCATTTATATAATGAACAACTGAATCCAAATTTAGAACACAAAGTCACAAAGATATCTCCATTACTGTTTCAAATTTTTTACATTTAGTGTACCCTTGCCCCAAAACAAATTTTTGAACCCTACAATAGGGTCTTGATTTCCTTGTAGAAATGAAGGATCAAACACTGTTCTGAGTATTTACATTCAGTTGTAAGCAAAGAACTATTCAAATACTGAATAAAAGACAAGAAACCCTTCACATACAAAATCTTTAATTTTGGCACCAGCTTTTGAATTGTTAACTTGCTAACGTCGAAGTACATAGTTGTTGCAATTTTGAGGTGGTACTAAAAGACAAGTCACCTTTTTGACAAATTTGTAAATGGAAATGAAGGTGATGATTATAAGTAGAAACACTCATTGTCTTCCATATGCAAATACAATGCTTGTGACTGTATTGAGTCTTGATTGTGTTCTCCTAACAGGGCTAAGCTCTTAATTGGGCATATTTTAGAAGAGTGAAAAATACTTTTGGGTATTAATTCACACCATGGTTTTTCCTTTTGACCAGGGGTTTCCACATGAAAAATATTGGTATCTTTGTTTGGATGTTTTATTAGCTGTCTTATTGATAGTTTCACAAGTTTACATTGCATGCATGTGGTTGGTGGTTTAATGGTTAAGATATAATTTGGTAGATGTTTATTTGATATAATGGTAAATTTTTTTGAATCTGATAGATAACTGATTCACCACCCCCCGGCGCACCACCCCCACACTTAATAGTGTTTATATTTCCCTTTGAATCTTTAAACTCTATCTCTTTAAACATGCACATCTCCACCATAGAAAAACTTAAATCTTTTTCTCAAAATTCATGTTCAGTACATGAGATTGCACATACAACATCTACAGACATCTTTAAGTCTCCCATAGCAACCGTGCACTCTAACTCAACACACAAATCAACCGTACACTTGATTAGTAATCTGCAGAGTCTAGAACAATGCTCCCTGGTAAATAGTTAATAGAAAACCTCCAATTTCACATCAATGAAAATACAATAACTGATCAATTGACCATCAAAGACGCAATATAACTTCTCTACATAACAATCTATATCAGTTATACCAACAAAAGACAAGTCACCTTTTTGACAAATTTGAAAAAGGAAATGAGCCTAGTGAATACAAGTAGAAACGCTCATTGTATTCCATATGGAAATAGATGCTTGTGACTATACTGAGTCTTGATTCCGTACTGTATTCATCATCATGTTGATCGAGATATGAAAAAGTTCACTTGGAAAGATGATCTATATACCTCTGCCTTGCATAAGTGTCAATTGTAGTGTTCATATGCTTCATTTTATTCTCCATAGCAAACATCCCTTTAAGCTGAAAGTTGGTATGATCAACAACCTTTTGTGCATCACTTCTGAAATCCAAGACCTGAGGCAAAAATTGGGGAAACTCATCTTTCCATTCATTGTGTTCTTTCAAATCACCATTGCAATTGAAGAATAGAGAAAACGGAATATTGAGCACCTACTCGTATTCACTGATTTCTTCAAAAAGTACAAAATGATATCTAATGTGTTTATCATTCAATTCATCCATGGTTTTCAAAACAACCTTATCAACAACATCTTTTGACTTCAGTTATTTTTCTTTGATCTAATCTTGCTTGCAATCTGTTATGTTCTTTTAATGCATTATAAGTTCTTACGTACACTGCCAAGAATTTATTAGCACATGCAATCATCTTTTCAGATCTTTTATTCACTAACTCAAAAGCAATACTATACATGGTAGCCTTTGCCTGAGAATTCAATTGCTCTTCTTTCTTTTGGTACTTCTCTTCCCTGTTTTTCCAATTGAGTTTTTAAGTGCTCATCTATGCTACTTATTTGTCTCAGAAGCCCATAGGACCCTTTTGTTGGATATTAATAAAATTATCTTATATTATCTCCATTATCACATTCTCTGAGTCAATTGCCTGCTGCTAGGAACCAGGAGTTAATACCATTTTTTCTTTCAACCTACCATTTATCAATTGCTCTTCTTTCTTTTGGTACTTTTCTTCCCTATTTTTCCAATTGAGTTTTTAAGTGTTCATCTATGCTACTTCTTTTTCTTAGAAGCCCCTTGGACCCTTTTGTTGGTCTTTTGTTGGACATTAATAAAATTATCTTATATTATCTCCATTATCACCTTCTCTGAGTCAATCGCCTGCTACCAGGAACCAAGAGGTAATACCATTTTTTTTTTCAACCTGCCATTTTCTTGCCTTAGTTGCTCATTTTTAGCTCCATGATGACTATTCTCCTTTACTAGCTTCTCCATATGTACTTTTGTGAACTTAGCTGCATGAATTGTTTAGTTATCAGTGTCATCCAAAAAAAATGTCCATATATTTTACTTGGATCGTCTATTGCCAATGGTCTCTTCCCAAAAGGATATATGGCCCAGACAGCCAAGGCATGCTGATTAGGATCATACCCCCACACTCTATATATTTGATCAATTGTCTCTGTAATCTATACTTTACTATCATTTTTTGGTTTGATCATAGGCTGTCAAAAAACATGTCCTGCATTTTGTCACCACAAAATGTTGGTAACAGCACGAAACTTTTTCAAGCTAGTTTCACGTTTCTCTAAGCTTGAATTTGATATTAAATTACTTAATGTTGATCGATTGATCTATTTCAATTCGAATGTCAAATTGTTTTACTGAAGGCCTTCGTCAAGTCTTTTTCATTTTTCTTTTTGTCGAGCCTTTGCTTGATTTTTGAAGCCTTCATAGTCCTTTCTTTGCTTTTGAGTTTGTATTTGTTTGTTTTTAGCCCTTTGGATTTGCTCATGTCGTGCCTTTTGTTTTCCCCTTTGATTCGGTCTAACTTAGAGGTCAATCAGAGTTGTCAGTCAAGAGATATGGTCATTTTAGTGTCTCAAAAGTGGACATTTTAGGTGCAATAGTACGAATTAAAAACAATGATGTTATATTTTCATTTTGACATTCACTTTTTCAAAAATATAACATTTACTCACTTTTTGTTATGTTTTGAAGTTATTTTTCTCTTAAATTTATAACTTAAAGTGACTATAGTGCACTTTATGTTAGAATTTTAAGTTGAGTTACTTTTTAATCTTTCACTTGAAGTGACTATAGAACTATATAGTTACATTTTAAATTTTTGATTTTTAAATCAAATACTTATATAAATGTTACTTTAACATAATGTTTATGTATTATATTGAATAATATGATGCATAAATGTTATTTTTGACTCATATTGATGACATTTTTATAAAATTAAGTGTAATACATGACTTAGAGGCCTCAAAGTGGACTTTTTATGTGCAAATGCATATAAAAAACTATGAAAAGTGGAAACTTTTCATGTTATTACATATAAAAACTCATTTTGAGGACATTTTTCAAGCCATTACATCAAAAGCTTGTAAAAGTGGACCTTTTTGATGCAATGACATGAAAAGTTGAGTTTTTGTGCTTGTGCATCAAAAAGGTGAGACATGTTTTAAAACATGTAAGTGACTCCAAAAGGTCCGATTTTGGAGTCTTACACATTTTGAAATATGCAATGAGCTTCAAAAAGTGAGATTATACATGAAGACATATTTTAAAACATGCAATGGGCTCTAAAAGGTCCGATTTTGCCTTCCAACATGTTTTAAAATATGTAATGAACATAAAAATGTCTTATTTTGTGAAAAAAATATGTTCTTGCTCCAAAAACCTCCAATTTTGATCATAACTAGAGATTTTCTCCATGGATTTGGATGAAATCACTTGCATTCAAGGCGTTTTGGAGTGGTGATCATTTTGCCCCCATTAAAAATCAGTTTATTGAGCCCAAAAACATGTTCAAATCTCCCAATCTAGGGCACGAGTTTGCATAAAACTCCATAAATCTTCAAAGATGGATCGCGTTTTTGCTTGAAATCGAATCGTTTTTACCTTATATGCTGATTACATTGCATTGTGATCATCATTTTGGTGTTTAAACACCAAATCGACTTGATTGGAGAATCACGTTTTTTGCTTGGAAGAACACGTTTTTGCAAAAACGTCCCAAGAGCTTGAAATATTCAAAACATTGGAAAAAGGAGCCAATCTAGGGCACATTTTGGCGTCTTGCATAATAATCTCCTTGTTTTCTGCCCTTCATCATTCAAATTTTGAAGATTGGAAAAGTTCTCACCATTTTTGAAGAAAATTTCAAGCAAAGAGCATCTTTTCCTTCATTTTTGGCACTTATTCTTCATGTAAGTGGACTTTTTCTTTCTTGCATTTTAATTCATGCTTATCTTTGCTGATTTTATGCATTAAATCATTGAATGGATGCCATTTGTAAAAAAATTTGCCTTACAATGTGCATTTTTCTATTAAATATGAATTTCTCCTTCATTTTGATGTTTTTGGTTCTTCCCCAAGTTCCAAATTCGAATTTAACTTTGGAGTGCATTGCATCTTGGCATGTTTTGAGTTGTTTTCAAAGGTATGTTTTTCTTTTGTTTTGGTTTTGTGTGCTTGTTTGTCGGTTTTTCTCCATTTGGAGAAATTTCAAGTTTTTTCCCAAAAACTTGTTTTTCCTTCATTACATGCGAAAGCATTATCATTTTTCACATTCCATTTCCATTTCATTACATCTCACATCTCATCCAACAAATGCGATTACATATTTTTCACCTCATTTGCCATCTGCACATGCATGTAATCCCATTTTCTGCTTCCATTTTCACCCATCTCACCTTTTGCTTCCATTCACACGACACGATTACATGAAATATCTTACATGTAATTGCATCTAAAAGGTCCGATTTTGATTAAAAGTCACTTTTTGAAAAGTCAAAAAGATGTCATGTGCATGTTTTCCCATGTACTTTGACCTTACTTTTCCTCAAAAGCGTATATAAAGTTCATTTTCCCCTCTCCATATGCATTCACACCTCCATGAGCAAATACATGCTTTCCCATGTTTCTGCATCTTTCCATGCTTTCCATCTCATCCTTTATCCCTTGTTAGATGTTGCATTTACATGCAATCCATTTTCTGTGCAATGACATCTTGAAAGCCCAAGTCACATTTTGGAAATCAGCAATCTCCATTTGCACGCATTCCCATGCGTCAAGCACTTTATAGCAAAAAAAAAAGAAAAGGTTAAAAATGCTTATGGAAAGTTATTCTGAGTTTACATCTGGACATCATCAAGAAGGTTTTCAAAGTGTCAAAGAATCCAGAATGTGCCAATCTACAAAAGAGAATTGACGACAACTTGAACGAGAAAAGCTTAATCACATCAAGTTTCTACATGACAACAGACAATTCATCAAAGTTAGAGGTTACAGAAAGACACAACACCATGGTTATAAATGTGAATGCAACAGTACAAAATACAAGAACTCTCAATCCTGTGATCATTCAGGATTGTGTCGTCAAGTACAAGGCCCTTTAGAATTGTTTCAACTCTCTTTCGTCTTCTTTCTTCTTCTTTCATGTTTGTAATCGAAGAGAATGTGATAAGACTTACATATGTAATTACATGTAATATGAGTTACATGTGTATATAAAAGATGTAATGTGAGTTGCATGTAACCCTATATTTTCTCCTCTAGTTAGACTAGGTCAAAGTTGGTTGAGTTTCTCCCACTTTTTCCTCCACCTTTTTCTCAACTCCTATGCCTATATAAAGGAGTGCCCCCTCATTGTAAAAGTCATCTTTTGTTGTATGCAAGAAAGCTCTGCCACATTTGTACAAGCATAACTTTGATTATGTAGTTCGAATTTGGGAGAAAAGTGAATAAAAGAAGCAATTGGATTCAAAGCTTTGACTGGAGACAATTGTGATAAGAGCAAATTAGAAGCTTTGACAATAATTTGTGTCTATTTTCTTAATTCATGTTATTATTGTTTGTTCAATAAAAAAGCATAGTGATTGAAGAAGCAATCGAAGCCAAAGCTTTGACCTAGAGCGGTTGTGGAAATATATAGCTAGAAGCTTTGCCTGTAGCTTATACTTCTTTCTTAATTCGCAAAATAGTTAAGTATTCTTACTTATAGGAGTCTTTGTGCCCTAATTGTAAAAAAAATTCCATATAGAAGTACGATCGGACTTAGAGCCAAACCGGTATATTTTTGGCTAGCTTTTGAGTTAGTGAAGGTTTATCGGTATCACCATTTCCAACTCTTGATAGAAGTGTATTTAGAGATTCACCCTACCCATTACTCGCTCCATGAGTAAGTGAATTCTTTCTTGGAAGTTAAGAAGAAAGAATATTGGTAACACCTTTTTTACAAAATCTCTCGACTTCTTGCTTACCTTGAGTTGATTCAAGGAACAGTGAGAAGGGAGAGCCTTCCCTTTAAGGTAGGAGAGACTTTTTCTCGCACGTTGTGGCTGGTCATCCTATTTTGCGACTGGATTTTTACCCAAAACTATCAGTTGCAAAATATCCACCCAACACAACAGGAAAACTAAGAGCACATCTTATTCTGATCAAGGCACTTGTTTTCTGCAACAACCTTCTCCTTTTCTCAACGATCAAATCTCGAATTTCTTTATCAAACTTTTCTTGTAACTCTTGGAAAACCTATGACTACATTTTTGGTCCAATCTCCTTAATCATCTCCCAGATTTGTTTGTCTTTGTATTCCAAAAGGAATGCCTTGAACTCAAAAGAGCCATAAAAAATAAATTTATTACTGGCCGCCTCACAGCACCAGACAATTGGTGTGAAGGCTTTGTTTTAATTGCATCCATATTTTTGATCAAGTCATTATCAACAAAGTACTCATGTGGGTATCCACTTAGCTTTTGTGCCAATTCGCTATTGTTGATAAAAGATTCTGGATCAAACCATTTCCTTGGATTGCCAAGTGGTAAACCGTAGTAGTCAAGCTTCTTAACTAGAGGCATTCCCTTTGGTAGCCATGATTGAAAAATCCTCAAAGTACAGACTAGAAGAGAAAAAGGATTGTTTGTTATGAGATCTGAAATGCATATGATCTAAAGCTTCCATGTGCCTAACAATGTGCAAATATGTCACCCTATCAATCACTCTTCTTGGCAAGAGAGAGGCTCCTTCATATCCTCAAACTCTGATTTTACTACAATCCTCAAAGGCATACCACTCTCCCCAGTCGTGATGACTATCTATCAGGTTTGAATTTTCCCATCCAGGTAATATTCCACACTGACTGGTATCAGCAAATTGATGAGACAAGAAAGGTTTCTCATCAATGAAATCATGTCCCACCGATGAACTTTTGTCATCATCTAAGCTTCTGCCAACTAAACCCCACAATTCAACCACAATTGACTGATCAATGAGCCAATTCTTTCATCAATATGTTGTAGTCTCATCGATGAGCACTTCCCGCCAATATTCTCCTGAATACACATCGTTGTTGGATTGATCAGAGATAAGAATTGTCACATTGATACTCCAATGTCTTGTTGATGAGTGTGGTCTTATCATTTCACTTATGTATCTTTATGTAGATTGGTGTGTCAATGGGACTTATAATTATCTTGTCGATACATTATGATCTCTTCGATGACTTTGGCACACCATACCACAAAAATTATTAAACTGACCATATACATGAATAAGTCACTCTGATAAAATTAACTTTCCTACCTGCACTTCTCATTAGTAGATCGATGGGACCAAAAAGATTCCTACTGATATGAAGAACTCCTCTTGATGTATGTAATCCTTGGTGTTTGTAGTTGTGCCCTTTGTTGATCAATTGATGGGACTTAAGAATGCTTCCATCGATATGCATAACTCTTTTCAATGAACCGTGTCCCTCTTTTAAATCATGATTATATCCTCCATCGATAGATTGATGTTTTGTTGAGTAGAAATGAGTTCCATTAATATAGCTTGATTCTTCATGCTAGATGATTCATACTTCATAAATGGATCCGTGAGACGTACGAACACTCCTTCCCATATGAAGAAGTCATGTCAATAGATTGATGACTTAAGTGAAACATTTCACCTGTGGTGGCACATGAAACATGTTTACTAGGACTCTAAAAGGTTGTATGGTCATGTACTTAGGACATAACGTCTAGATACCGTAGATGAAGGTCCAATGCCTCATGTTACAACATTTTGAAACATGGATCTCAACTTGATTAAATAATGAAGAGCCAAAGTAAAGACACTAACATTTAAGGTTTTCAAGAAGGCAATTGTGGAAAAAAGTTTTGCAAATATTGTAGGTTCCAATAGACATAAATGATGGTCAATGCAATGTTTTGTGTCTTCCAACTATTCTTCTAGTGATGATAGACATCATCATGTGGACATTTGAATGGTTTTGGATGAATGTAGTTAGGTGTTTGGAGATATTCCTTCACATAGACCTCCTGATTGTGGATCTGAGAATTGAGATAGAAGGCTCCAAACTGGTTATAACTACACTTTATTATCATCCCAAAAGATTCAAAGAGGAAATTGAGAAAATGATAAAGGATTTATTGGATACGGGAGACATTAGACCTATCTCTAGTCACTTTGCATCTTCAGTGGTCTTGGTAAAAAGGACTGCGCAATGAGGATGTGCATTGATTATTGTGCCTTGAATAAGAATACCATAAAATACAAGTACCCTATGCCCAAGATAGATGATTAATTAGATGTGTTACATGGGGCAGAATACTTTAATCAAAGAGTGATCTTCATTCAAGATACAATCACATTAGAGTCCTTGAGGAGGATACACATAAGACTATAGATCAAAAGCTTGTTGAGAAGTGGCAGAGAACTTTGCTTCTAATGAAAATTTTTGGAAAACGAGAAAACTTATAGTTTTTTTGCAAGAAAATGATGTCGGGAAGTTCTCAAATTCTTGGAAAGAAGTTACATACTTCTCCTAAGAAGTTGAAAAAATCTCATGAGCAACACTAGTAAAACTCAAACACCCAACGAGTTACCACTTATTGGCCCATTTTACAATTTATGGCCTTTGGAGGAGAGAAGGGTTTTGGTGGAGAGAAATAGTCATTGGCAGCCTTGTAGATCGATTGCAAGCGGATTCGACAAATTTTTTCAAGCAAATCCAGATTCCAAACGACGGTGGCTTTGCACCAAGATTGGATGACATTGAGGAGGGCAGTGGGAGTGAGGACACCGAGAGTGAGGATACAGATGATGACGAGTCATTGCCAACACTAGCACCGGCTACATTGGGGATGGATATTGAGTCACACCCATAGTAGATTGCTAGAGCTTCACACCCTCCCATAGTTTTTACTAGAGTTATTGGGAAGGGGAAGAGGAAGATGTAAACTAGTTTCATATTGTAGTTGACATTTGTATTGGCTTATCTTTTTACAAAGACAATTTTCTATTTTAGTTTTCTTCAAAGTTCAAAGTCTCTAACTATGGTTGCCAACCATCGGCATTCTACATGATGATGTGATTTTGTTACACATTGCATTTATATACATCTAGATCATCTTGTTTGGTTTGTTTACTCATTTATTGACTCATTATTGAATTTTGCAAAACAAATGTATTTCTAATTAAATTTAAGTCATTTTAAAAATTATTGATATTTCCCAAGAAGTTACCAATTTGTATTTGATATTTGCCAAGATCTTTTTCTTGCCTTGTCAATAAGTGACAGAGAACGAGATTTTGAACTATGCATAAGACAATATTCTGACACGGTTGCAAGCATTATGAGTCTTTGGTACTTGGTCTTACTACTGCTCTTGTAGCTTTCTAGCCATTTACGAATCACATCTTTAATAGGTAGCTATAGATGTTTGTAATCATATTCTTGGATGATATCTTGATACACAATAAAATATGGGAGGATCATCCCAAGCACATTGATGAGGTGTTGAGCATTATAGACGTACTAATCCAATTTATGGAGGATCTCAAATCTGAGTTTGGAATAGAACTAATCCCACATTTGGGACATGTGATTGGTGATGGTGGAGCAAAGGTTCACCCAAAGAAGATTCAAGCCACTCTAGATTGTCCAGTGCCAAGGATCATTTTCTTTTGAGGGGTTTTCTTGGGTTATCTAGTTACTATAGGGTAATATTTGTAAGGGGTTTTCTTGGACTATCTAGTTACTAGAGGAGATTTGTCAATGGGTTTTCTTCATAGTTACTAGTAGAGCTATCTCCCCCCCTCTAGACACATCTCAGAGATGGAAATGCATCTTAGAAACTTTTTGCATATTTGGAGTCTTCAAAAATGGCTGGAGACTTCGCCATGAGTTCTATTGAAGAATCCAAGTCACTGATTCCAAAAATGAAGTCTCTCGAACATCCTCTGATTTAAAAACAAATTTAAGACACAACATTAAGTCATTTTATGATTTTGATCCTTACTATAAGTTTTTTATAACAAGGCCACATTAAATGATTATAAGTAAAAAACATTATTAAAGAATATTAAATAGACAGATAAATCTATAATTAAATATTATTATTACAATAAAAAATAAGTGATTGATTATATAATATATTATTTATTAATATAATAATAATTAATACTTATTGATAATAATGTATTATTAAGAATAGGTCATAATTATTAATAATATATCATTGTTGATAAAAGCAAGAGCAAAAAGAGGGTGCTGACCTAGAGTAAAAATAAAGACAATTATACTAGGCAACCATTAACAGCACATTTAACAATAACTAGTGTAACTGAAGTAGACAGAAAGCAGCATCGTACATCTACCTCTATAAAAAAGAAAAGTCCAAAAACAGTTGAACCACCAACCACAATTATAAAACCAGATAGAAATTAAGCAGTTAGGACTATAATAGTTGAAAATCTTAAGGAACTCGAAAATAAACAACTTATGCCATGCAGGGCAGAACAATAAACAGTTAAACTTAGCACTAGAGCTATTAAAATCTAAGTTACTAATGTTGGTTCTGATGTTGATGTGGGTGTGGGGCGCAGATTTCTTTTGGGGGGATTTTGGATGCGTTTGGGTGTCCATATATATGTTTTTTTTTTTTTTTTAAATTTTTTTTTTAAATATATATATATATATAAATTTATGTATGCAAAGAAATATAAGAAACATACAAAAATAAACCATTCTGTAGCAATTAGCATATTCAAATTGAAATAATAGTAATGTCTAATTAGTAAATTACTTAAGTTCAAGATTCTAATGCAATTAGAATTACAAAATCAAAACATAGTTCATGGTTCAATGTTGATTAATCAAGAGTCAAAGCTCAAGATTCACAAATCAAATTCAGTCAATCACAATCATAAGGATTCTCAAAAAGATCCACATTCTCATCATCTCCTTCTGCTACAACACTTGCAAGTTCATTTGAACCAAATGAGAAGAGAGCCTAGCTGCAAACAAGATGAGAGGAATGAGCAATGAATGGCCTATATTAGGACCGTTTTAGGGTTTTGGAGCAAAAAGGAGACAAAATATAATAAAAAAACAAAAAAACACATGCTATACTGTGTTACTTAAGTGACTCGGCGCCTAAAAATCGTGGATGCTCTGTGAATTCACGTGGATGCTTCACGGATGCTTTCCCAAGCATCCTGTGAGAACCTGCAGGAAAACTCTGTGCTTCCTACCCACCTCCCCCACGCATCCAAACACCTCTGCGCAATTGCACCAACATCCGAGTAAAACATGCACGCACTGGTATCTTAGATTAAAATCAGTCTTGAGAAGGCCCTAGGGGCCAGAATTATGCCAAAAAACAAAAAGATCCATAACCATTGTATACACCCTAAAAAGGTTGCCTAGACTATGGGCCCCCATTATTCAATTTATCAATTTCCTGAATCAATGGTTTGCAATATTTTATTAATTCAATTCAAATCAATTTCTTTGATCAAATTTGATTATTTAATTTCTAAGATTGATCATTTTATCCTAAGTCTTATTTAATTAAAAGAAAATCTCCCTTTTAATTAAATAAAATAAGTCCCCATTTAATTAAAAGAAAATCACTATGTGGTGGTGTCAAAACCAAAAAAAGTAAAAAGAAAGGATGTATCCAAGGGTGAAAACCTCTTTGAGATGCCTGAGGATGAGGTACTTGATTGTCTCCCTAGCTATTTTCAAGATAGATCTTTAGTGCTTATTGAACCAACACAAGCAATCAATTTGGGTACGGATGAAGCTCTACAAATGGTACATTTGGCTCATTCTTTGACATCACAAAAAAATAAGCCTATACTAAGTTCTTACGAGAAAAGAAGATTAATTTTGCATGGACTTATTCAGATATGCCAAGGTTGGACACTAATCTTATTATGCATCACTTATCCATAGCTCCAGGTTTTAAACCAGTTAACCAAAAATTGAGAAAAATGCATCCTCACATAGCTCTCTTAGTCAAGGCAGAAATAAAGAAACTCCATGGTGCAAAATTCATAAAAGCTATTGACTATGCGGAATGGATATCAAACATTGTACCAATTCCAAAACATGGCAAAACCATTCGAGTTTGCACAGATATTAGAGATGTTAATAAACCATGCCCAAAGGATGATTTTTCACTTCCTAATATAGACATGATAGTGGATATGACTGCGGGTTATGAGATTTATTTCTTAATGGATGGTTTTTTCGGATATAATCTGATTAAGATGGCTCCCAAAGATCAAGAAAAGACTGCATTTACTTGTGCATGGGGTACCTATTGTTAGAACGTTATGCCTTTTGGATTAAAAAACGCAGGAGCTTCCTATCAACGAGCTATGACAACTATTTTTCATGATATGATGCATAAAAGCATGGAAGATTATGTGGATGATACCTTGGCCAAGTTTAAGAAAAGAGATACACACTTAGATGATTTAGAAGTCATTCTAGATTGCATGGAACAATTTCAACTAAGGTTAAATCCTAAAAAGTGTGCATTTGGAGTCACCTCTGGAAAATTACTAGGATTCATTATTTCAGCAAAGTGAATAGAGGTGGACTATGAAAAAGTTCAAGCAATTATGGATATGCCACCTCCTAAAAACATTAGTCAAATGAGGAGTCTTCAAGGACATCTTCAATCTATTAGGAAGTTTATTTCACAATTGGCAGATAGAGCTCAACCTTTCAACAGGAACTTACATAAAGGAGTCAAATGTATATGGAATGATGAATGTCAAAAGAGCATGGATCAGACCAAAAAATATTTGGCAAATCCTCCTATTTTAATGCCTCTTATCCCAAGGAAACCACTTATCCTATACATTTCAGCAACAAAATCTACCTTGGGGGCATTATTGGCTCAACTTGATGAACATGGAAAAGAAAGAGCAATATATTACATTAATCATACTCTTGTTTCATATGAGGTTTATTACACTAGTATTGAGAAAGCTTGCTTTGCAGTTGTGTTTGCTTTCCAAAAGTTGCGACATTATATGCTTGTGTACACTATACACCTCATAGCAAAAATAGATCCACTCAAATACTTTCTAAGTAAGGCTGCCCTTACAAGTAGACTTGCTAAATGGATGATGATCCTTTCGAGTTTGACATAGAGTACATTGAGCGTAAACCAATCAAAGGACAAGCCATAGCAGATCAATTAGCTGATTTCCCACTACAAGATGATGCAACTATTCAAGTTGATTTCACAGATGAGCACATCATGTATATGAATTAAAGAACATGGAAGATATTCTTTGATGGGTCCTTTATGCAAAGTGGTTCAGGAGCTGGTTGTAATGTACTCGAATAGTTTCGAAGATGCTCTCAAGCTGCACGGTCACTTTCCTGTGCTGCATGACTACTACCTGTGCTGCGCGGCCACTTTCCTGAACAATTCCGGAGATGCTCCCATGCTGCGCGACTACTACCTGTGTTGCACAGCCACTACCCTTGTTACGTGACTACTACTCGTGATGTGCGACCACTTTCCCGAACGGTTCCAGAGATGCTCCCATGCTACGCAATCACAACCCATGCTGCGCGACTACTACCCGTGCTGCGTGGCCACTACTCGTGCTATGCGACTACTGCCCGTGTTGCATGGCCACTACCCATGCTGCGCGGCCACTTTTTCGAACGGTTCCGAAAATGCTCTCGTGCTGCGCGGTCACAACCCGTGCTGTGCGACTACTACCCGTGTTGTGCGACCACTACCTGTGCTGCGCGACTACTGCCCATGCTACGCGGCCACTATCCGTGCTGCGTAGCCTGAATTGGAGGAGTCAAACAAAGTCGTACAATTGAAATTTAGAATGTCGTACATTGTGCCAAGAAGGACATACGGTTGAATTAGAGCAAGCTGTACAGTGGATTAGAGATGGTCGTACGATGTCTTGAAGTAGACCGTACGGTGACTTAGTAGGGTCGTACAGTGATGCAAAGACATATCTTGGTACCGAATGATGGGTAAGTTGAGGTGTATGTACGATGAAAGTTGTGAGGAAGGATAGTACGGAGAAAGGGGGATAGGAACCAAAATTCAACACAAAATGTAATCGTGGTTCATACACAGTACACCATAGAAAAATCCACAATAACAAAGACTTAGATGTGAACAATAATTACCAAAGATACTCCAACTTGCCAAATCCGATCCAAGTAATACATGCAACAACGGAATAGGGTGAGGGTTGAATCCCACCGAAACTGCACGAGCTAAATAAGGAAGATCTTTCACTTCGTTGTGCCAAGAAGGACGTACGGTTGAATTAGAGCAAGCCGTATGGTGGATTAGAGATGGTCGTACGGTGTCTTGAAGCAAACCGTACGGTGGCTTAGTAGGGCCGTGTGGTGATGCAAAGATGTATCTCGGTACCGAATGATGGGTAAGTCGAGGTGTATGTACGGTGAAAGTTGTGAGGAAGGATAGTACGGAGAAAGGGGGATAGGAACCAAAATCCAACACAAAATGTAATCGTGGTTCATACACAGTACACCATAGAAAAATCAACAATAACAAAGACTTAGATGTGAATAATAATTAATAAAGATACTCCAACTTGCCAGATCCGATTCAAGTAATATATGCAACAGCGGAATAGGGTGAGGGTTGAATCCCACCGAAATCGCATGAGCTAAATAGGGAAGATCTTTCACTTCCGAAATGGCGAACAATTTGGAACTCCAACAGGAATCCGCAGTACAGAGAAAATATAATCCAAAGTATACCTACTACTACCTACAAGCTGTGCTTAAATACCCATCGGGGAAACCTTTCCGAGGGTGTACAAAGATAGCCAACAGCAACACTAAAATTAAAATAGGTTTGAGATATATTAAATCAATCAGAACTACAAGTACAAATATTAACTTGGGCCCATATTAATTAATTAAAGGTCCTTTTATTATATTATTTAAATTCTGGGACCAGTTAATTAATTAATTTAATTATTACATAAAAAATAAAATTGGGGACATTACAAATCCTCACCAGCCAAAGATTGCTTGTCCTCAAGCAATACACAAACTCCAGGATCCCAAACCACGCACGAATGCAGATTGCTGAAAACTCCATGCTTCTTCAGGATCACATGTGCATAATTGGATTCAATTGAGATGAGTAGATCACCATTCAAGCTCTACTATGCCATTTTGATATAAATAATGTTATGTCCTAAGTCACCAAGATCCTAGACTTGAAATTCATTTTTGTAATGTATCATGATTGCCACTGGGGAATAGATTTCATAATCAGCCAACTGTAAAGATTGCTCCTGCAAATAATCCACGATCGAATCCACATCACCACGAGGCTGAACAACTACCGATAGAGATTGCTTATTTGGAGGATCACTGGTAAAACCCAAAGTTCCATCAAGTTGATCGTCGAGCATTAGGTTAATGTTATTTGTGCAAGTACCTTCTTCCATAATCATTTCCTTCATCTTTGATTTGGGTACCAAATAGATTCTGTCTTTGTGGTAAATGACATCGCCAACCACCTTGCAAATCTACCATCCTGCACTTGACCATCCAACAATTGGCACGCAAAAGTATTCTTGGAGTATTCAACTAACAGATGTGCCCTCCAATCAGATGGAAACTAAGCCATAGTGTAATCTAAGTCAAAGTTCTCAATTCTCCCAATAGGCTGGCAGAATCACCAGCTCTAATACCACTGTAATGTTCCCGAATATTTTCAGAGATGCTCTAGTGTTGCGCGGTCACTTTCTCGTGCTACGCGACTACTACCCGTGTTGTGCGGCCACTACCCGTATTGCACAGCCACTTTCCTGAATGGCTCCAAAGATGCGCCCATACTGCGCGACTACTACCCGTGCTGCACGGCCACTACCTGTGTTGTGTGACTACTGTTTGTGCTGCGTGGCCACTACCCGTGCTATGCGGCCACTTTCCCGAACAGTTTCGAAGATGCTCTCATGCTGCACGGTCACAGCCCGTGCTACGCGACTACTACCCATGTTGCGCGACCACTACCTGTGCTACGCAACTACTACCCATGCTACACAGCCACTACCCGTACTGCGTGATTAATGCCTATTCTGCGTGGCCACTTTTCAGAACGATTTCGGAGATGCTCTCGTGCTACACAGTCATAGCCCGTGCTATGCGGCCACTTTCCCAAACGGTTCCGGAGATGCTCCCGCGTAGCACTGGTACCACTGTAATGTTCCCGAACAGTTTTTGAAATGCTCCCGTGTTGCACGACCACTTTCCCGTGCTGCGTGACTACTACCTGTGCTGCGTGACCGCTACTTATGCTGCACAGCCACTTTCTCGAACGGTTTCGAAGATGCTTCTGTGCTGAGCGGTCACAGCTTGTGCTACGCGACTACTACCTGTGCTGCGTGACCACTTCCTATGTTGTGCGACTACTGCCTGTGTTGTGCATCCACTACCCATGCTATGCAACTACTGCACGGCCACTACTCGTGTTGTGCGGCCTGAATTGGAGTGAAACAAAGCCGTATGGTGGATTAGAGATAGTCGTACGGTGTCTTGAAGCAAACCATACAGTGATTGTAGTAGGGTCGCACGGTGATGCAAAAGACGTATCTCAATATGGAATGATGGGTAAGTTGAGGTGTATGTACGATGAAAGCTATAAGGAAGGACAGTACAGAGAAAAGGGGGATAGGAACCAGAATCCAACACAATGTAATCGTGGTTCATACACAGTACACCATAGAAAAATCCACAATAACAGAGACTTAGATGCAAATAATAATTACCAAAGATACTCCAACTTGCCAAATGCAATCCAAGTAATGCATGCAACAACGGAATAGGGTGAGGGTTGAATCCCACCAAAACCGCACGAGCCAAATAGGAAAGATTTTTCACTTCCGAAATGGCAAACAATTCCGAACTCCAACAAGAATCCACAGTGCAGAGAAAATATAATCCAAAGCATACCTACAGCCGTGCTTAAATACCCATCGGGAAACTTTCCAAGGGTGTACAAAGATAGTCGACGACAACACAAACTACAGAAAAAAAATAAAAAATAGTTCTGAGATATACTAAATCAATCGGAACCCTTAAATACAAACATTAATAACTTGGGCCCAAATTAATTAAAATTGGGAACATTACAATCCTCGCCACCCAAAATTTGATTGTCCTTTAAGCAATTCACAACTCCAGGATTCCAAACCATGCACTAATGCAGATAACCATATCTGCTGGAAACTCCATGCTTCTTCAGAATCACATGAGCATGATTGAATTCAACTCTGAATCTTCCTCTTGCCGTAAATTGATATTCTTCGCTGCAATTAGAATGGCATATTAATATGGTTGCAAGAGGACATGACTCCAAAGAGTCATGTCTCTACGTGGCCCAAAGGCCACGTAGAGGCATGCCTCTTGGGAGGCATGTTACTTCATAACAAACAAAACATGCTTAATTATAAACCTGACAACCATTAGTTCGATAACATGTAATGAGACATGAATAATATATATTTGCCAATAACAAATGGAGCCCGATCACAATATAATAAATAATCCATGTTTTACTTCTTCTGATGCTAAAACATTAACACTCCCTCTTTAGCAAGGGCGAAGTGAAACATCAAAAGATTAGAATCAGAATCATCATGCAATCAACATAATATGTATTAAAATCTCTGAACAATATAAAGTATATCCTATGATCTCTACTTGCACTTAAGCAATGTCTAGAGATGTCCATGACACATATAATCTCAAGAGTATTAATCTCCAGAATATCAACATATGATATTCATTAATTACTCAAACTAGGGTAAGATATCATATTTGATATCAAGAGTCTTGATCTCCCAAAATATTGACATTCGATATTCCTCAAGTACTCAAAACAAAGTTTAGATATCACATTTGATATCAAGAGTATTGATCTCCCAAAATATTAAAGATATTCACCACTTACTCAAAACGTTTAGATATCACATTTGATATCAAGAGTATTGGCCTCCCAGAATATCAATGATATTTACCACTTACTCAAAATGTTTTAGATATCACATTTGATATCAAGAGTATTGGCCTCCCAGAATATCAATGATATTCACCACTTACTCAAAATGTTTTAGATATCACATTTGATATCAAGAGTATTGGCCTCCCAAAATATCAATGATATTCACCAAGTACTCTAAGAGTAATGGCCTCCCAAAATGTTGAGATATAGGACATTCACCATTTACTCAATTTATTTAATCTCATAGTACAAGTTGATTGTAAGATCGTCACCTTACAACAATTTCTCCCAAATACAAGTGATGATCATTTGGAAGTCGTCACTTCCTCATGATGTACATAGGGGATAGGCCCATATAAAAGTCACATGGTCATAGTCCTCATGACTATGATAACTTATGATCATAAGGGAAACCATCTCAACATGGTTTACTCTCTCTCAATCAATAAGATCAGATTTACTGAGGTTAACAAAATATCATCCTCAGTCTTCTCCCTTTGAATGATAAATAGGACTTCTCATTTAATTCCCTCTTTCTGTAGTACATTTCAAACCAGAAAGGTTAAAGCACATAGCTTACATGAGAAGCAAATATTACATATAAAAGTATAGTAATTTATTTCATATTCTAAGACTCTATCTTAGAATTATAACAACTAAATTTACTTTTGAGATGTATTTAACATTTATTTACATTACATGAATATAATAAAGAACTCCCTCTTAATTTAATATTTCACTCATGTTAAGGATACTTAGAAGTTCCTTTTAGAATGGTTGTTTCTCTGACACTATATCATAATCACTGACTTTGGCGAAAGCTGCTTGATGTTTCAATCTATCAGGACATTTAGAGACAGAGTGGCCATAGTTGTCACATCTAAAACATTGCATCTTAGAGTAATCTACATGCCTTCTTTTTCTTTTGAAATTTGGTTTCTTCCTTTTACCAACATGAGTTGAAAGAGCATGAAGATCGCTTACCAATTAGTGTGCAAGAGTTTATGTGGCATTAATTATGTTGCTCCAATCCGTATCCCTTTCTCCAGTGTTGACTCATTCCATTCATATGTTTTCTAAATGTAGAAAGGGAGGCGACCTTTCAAAGAAACTCTTATTATCAATCTCGTGACTTAAGTGATGAAAGTTATTAGTTTTAATTATGTAGCTTATTGAAACATTTTTAGTGTATGAGTATTATATACATTATTTAGTATGAACATCATTCATTTTCTTATTGTAATTTTGAATTTGTTAATATTAATTTTATTTATTTAAATTATTATTTATATGATTTTGTACTTTGATTGCAAAGTATTATTTTATATTTTATATTTTAAATTCAATTATAATATATATAATTTAGTAGAATATTATTATTATGTCTAATATATATTTTAGATTGTTCATAATAGTTTTAATATTAAATATATATGACTAAATATAGGCATATATTTCATATTCATGTTATAGTTCTAATAGTTGAATATTACTTTTATTATAATTATTTATTTTAAAAGTTAGGTTGCTTTCCATTAACATATCACTTTCATATATATATTACTATAATTAATAATTTGTATTAGATGTTTTATGTTTAATAATTATTATATTTAACATAAACACATTTTTGATGAAATATTTTATAACATTTATCATAGTAATATTATCATTATATAATTTAGATTATTATAATGATAATATTGATTTAGTACATTATATATTTATTTATTACTAATTTATTATCTTATATTTAACTATATTATTATTAAAATCCACTTCAGAAAAGGGGACATTACACTGACGCTAAAACATTAACAGTTATGACCTTGATTGTGGCCCTTGCACATAAATCACGATCATCGCTTGTCCTTTGCTGCAATGTTATGTTTTGAGTTTGACTCACTGCAATTTTTGGTCCTTAATTGACTTTTATTGTCTTCTTCAATTTCCAGGTCGGTGAGGCCTCGTAGATGTTACACTTGGTAGCAGTACTCCAACTCCTACAGTACTTCTCAATGGTTCAGGTGGCCAGTGCTTCAGGTCAATGCTTTGGGTTAGTGCTCTAGGTGGCCAGCGCTTCAGGTCAAAACTTTGGGTCAGTGCTTCGGCTGGCAAGTGCTTCAAGTCAGTGCTTCGGGTCAATGCATTGGGTCACTGCTTTAGGTCAGTGCTTCGGGTGGCTAGTGCTTCGGGTAGTACAGTGTTATCTTGATGGTCGTACAATAGACTGTAATGATCTGTTCACCCTAAGTGCCTGATAGCGAGTTCTAGAATGCTAAATGTCTGTACAGACAAGGTTGCAAGAAGGTCGTACAATAGGAAGTACGACTGTACGATGTTTGGGGAAGGTGTACAATAGGTAATTATTGAAGCAAATGGTTTACGGATCTTCTGTTGTTTACCTTGGTGACCGTACGGGAAGGCAAGAAGTCTATACGGTATAGCTAGAGGACCATACGGTATGTGAGGAAGCAGATAGGTACAGGGAGCAGCAGTGGATGAAGCCGTACGGTAGAGATGGAGGTCATACGGTATGCTTGTGAGGTTGAATGATTGAACTTGAGGCCTTCCGAAATGTGGAGATCGAACTATATTTGATATCAAGACAACACACTCACCAAACATGCTATAAAATGATAGAATAAATGATTCAATACAATTTCAGATATATTTATGTATCAGCTACAAAGATTGTGCTCCGATTTGCTAGATTTGAGCGAAGTGTTACAGGTGACGGAATAGGGTGAGGGTTGAATCCCACCAAAATCAGACAAACCAAATAGGGAATGTTTTTTACTTCCGAAATGGCAAGCAGAGAATCCCAATGGAAAATAATCAGAATGCATATCTACGGCTACCTACAAGCTATGCTTAAATACCCATAGGGGTGTACAAAGATAGCCGACGGCAACACTTACCAATAGAAACTAAAATAAAAAATAGGTCCGAGATATATTAAATCAATCGGAACCACCAATACAAATATTAACTGAGGCCCCATATTAATTAATTAAAGTAACTAATTAAAGGTCGTTATATTATTTAAATTCTGGGACTAGCTAATTAATTAATTTAATTTAAAAATTACATTAAAATTTTGGGACATGACAAATCCTCGCTGGCCAAAGATTGCTTGCCCTCATGCAATCTATCATCTGACGAAACACCAATAGCTCCAAGTTCCCAAATCAAATGCATAGGCAAGACAAGTGAAATGATATCAATCCTCCACAGCACCACATTGCTATCAAACTTTCGTTGTGCCACTCTGATATAAATATTATCATATCCTGAGTCACCAAGATCCCAAACCAAACACGCAGGCAAAATGAGTGAATTGTCATCAAACCTCACTTGCACCCCAATGTCATTAAGCATTAATTGTGTCACTCTAATATAAACATTGTTGTAGCATTCACCAAGATCCCAATGAGACAAATTGATGAAATCTTTTATGTCATTATGTTCAAAAATCTCTTTGGGTATGGTCATACACACAAACACTGATGCGGGCACAAACTTACCCACTAACATAGCCACAACAATCACTATCATATTCCTGACGGATGAAACCTTGATGAAGAGAGCTTTAGTAGTGAGAATGTCGACAAAGGGGGGCTCGACTATGAGAACCTTAGCGACATGAGCTTTGGTGAAGGGTGTCACAATGATGGGAGCCTCAGCAAAGAGTACTTTAGTAAAGGGAACCTCGGCAGGAAAAACCTCAACAGAGAGTACCTCGATGGCAAACAAAATTTTAGCTACAGATAAAACCTCAATGGCATGCAGAACCTCGATTGAAGCCTCAATGATGGATAGAGCCTCGACAATGAGCAATGTCTCAATGGAGACAAACGTAGCTATTGCGACCGATGTAGCCATGATGATGGACACACAATGATGATAGAGATAGCCATGACGTTGTTGATGGATACAACTACAGCGATGGATACACCCTTGACAACAGATACAAACTTGATGTCGATGGAAAACACAATGACATTGACAGACGCAACGACAGTAACGAACATGATGATGGACTTGGCAATAGATACAGTTGCAGTGACGACAATGGATACAATGAAGATGACATACATGACGATGACGATAGTTTCGAACATGGCAATGGACAAGGTGGCGGTGATAACGGACACAATGACGATGACGGATATAGCAACGGTGATGAACACGAACTCAACGATGGACACAAATTCGGTGTCGGTGACGGATACAAACTCGATGAGGTATACAAACTTGGCGTTGGTGATGGACACGAGGTAACGGACACAAACTTGACAACGGACACGAACTCATCATTGGTGATGGACACGACGACGACAGACACGACAACGGTGACTGACACAAACTCGGCGATGGACTTGGCATCGGTGACGGATAGAAACTTGACGACAAACATGAACTTGACGTTGGTAATGGACATGATGGTGATGGACGCGATGGCAACAGACACAATGACGGTGACGGACATGAACTTGACGACGGACACAAACTTAGTGTCGGTGATGGACACGACAGTGACAAACTTGACGACGAACACTGGCTCGGTGTTGGTGATGGACATGACAGTGACAGATACGACGACGATGACGGACACGAACTCGACAATGGACATGGACTCGATGTCGATGATGGACATGGACATGATGGTGACAGACACAACAACGATGATAGACACGAACTCGACAACGGATACAGACTCGCCGTCAGTGATGGACACGATAGTGATAGATACGACGATGGTGATAGACACAAACTCGATGATGGACACGAACTCGACGTCGGTGATGAACATGATGATGATTGACATGAGGGTGACAGACACAATGACGATGACAGACATACAACCTCAGCAACGAACAAGACCACGATGATGGACATAGCTTCGGTGATAGCCACAGAGCCTCGACATCAGACACAGCTTCTATAATGGACACAACTTTGGCAATCGATGGAACTTCCTCAATGGATAGTGCCTTGGTGACAGGCACAACCTTGGGCACCACTTCAGTGATGGGCACAAGTTGATCTGTCCATGTCTTCACAAGATCCGTGCAAGCAACCTCTTCATTTTTTTGGTGTTCTCTCCATGTTGGTGTAGTAGAAAGATTTAGCAAATCCTCCTGGAGCGACCCTGTGATCATGCCTTCATTCTCCTCATGTAAAGCATCACCCTTATCATTGTCAGTCATTTTCTCCCACTTGTGCAAATGAGATATTTGTTTTTCTTCACAATGCTTGGAAACATTACTAACCAATCTATATGTTGTTATAGAGGGAATACATTCTAGATTACAAACAGCCCTTAACATAGATGTGATGGGTTGGGATATTTCATGCATCTCTTCAATGCACGAAATCATAAAACTCTCCATAGTAACTGAAATCTTAGTATCATGATTTTCCTTGATGGTGATCAAGAAGTGATGAAACATATCATAGACCAAATTTTGCAATTCGAGATCTAAGAGAAGGTTACTTTGACATTTTCACAATTCTCCAATATTTAGATCTCCTACCAAAAGGGTCACAACTAAAATCATTAAGACTTTGAAAGTTGTCAACTATCAATTGCAATATCTCTATCATAGTGTTATCATCATACAATGCTTTAGGAGCAGAAATTCTCAAGACCTCACTGAGACAAGCTACAACTGCCAATCTTTTATCCTTGTCTTGATGTCTCAAAACCCTAGGTTGACTTAAGGTCTTCTTAATCGGCGAGAGGATTCTTTGTATAAATTTTGAAGGTAATTGGTTCACCTGACACAAACAAACTTCCAATATATCTAATGGAGGATCAACATCCTCACTAAGCTCTTTGCCAATCCTTTGTAGTGCCTTCAACCACCACTCTCCATCGCTGTTCAGGGCCATAGCGTGATCCAAGTACCAAAATCTATCAATCATCCCAGCAAGATGGCAAGATCACCAAGTCTGATACCACAGTAATGTTCTGCACGGTTTTGGTAATGTTCTCAAAAGTTTTGAAGATGCTCCTGAACGGTTTTGGTAATGTGCCTGAATGGTTTCTGCTCTGATACCACTATAATGTTCCACACGGTTTCAGTAATGTTCCCAAAAATTTCGGAGATGCTCCCGAACAGTTTCGGTAATGTTCCCGAATGGTTTCTACTCTGATACCACTGTAATGTTTTGTTCTAGAGTTTCCTTATGAAGTCCCATAGTATTCTTTAGGTATTCTTGTCATGTGCTTCACGTAGTCCGGTTGTGTGCTCCAAGTAGTATCCCTTAGTGCTTCGAGAGGTCAATGCTTCGGGTCAGTGCGTTGGGTGGCCAGTGCTTTGGGTTAGTGCTTTGGGTGGCTAGTGCTCCAGGTCAGTGCTTCGGGTCAAATATTTCAGGTCACTGCTTCAAGTCAGTGCTTCGGGTGGATAGTGCTTCAGGTAGTACGGTATTATCTTGATGGTCATACAGTAGAGTGTAATGATCTATTCACCCTGAGTGCCTAATAATGAGTTCCAGAATGCTAAACATCCGTACAGATGGGGTTGCAAGGAGGTCGTATGGTAGGCAATTGCTGAAGCAGATGGTGTACAAATCTTCTATTGTTTACCTTGGTCACTCTATGGGAAGGTAAGAAGTTCGTACAATAAAGCTAGAGGACCGTACGGTATCTGAGGAAGTAGATAGGTATGGGGAGCAACAATGGATGAAGTCATACAATAGAGATGGAAGCCGTACAGTATGCCTAAAGGCCATTTGGCTACACTTGGGAGGTCGTACGGTATGCTTGTGAGGTTGTATGATTGAACTTGAGGCCTTCCGAAATGTGGATATCAAGACAACACACTCACCAAATATGCTATAAAATGATAGAATAAATGATTCAATACAATTCCAGATATATATATGCATCAGCTACAAAGATTGTGCTCCGATTTGCCAGATCTAAGCGAAGTGTTATAGGCGATGGAATAGGGTGAGGGTTGAATCCCATTGAAACTAGACAAACTAAATAGGCAAGGCCTTTCACTTCCAAAATGGTGAACAATAGAGAATCCCAACGAGAATTCGTAGTACAAAATAAATAATTGGAATGCATATCTATGACTACCTACAGACCGTGCTTAAATACCCGTCGGGGAAAACCTTTTCAAAGGTGTACGAAGATAGCCGATGGCAACACTTACCAACGGAAACTAAAATAAAATAGGTCTGAGATATATTATATCAATCGGAACTACAAATACAAATATTAGTTGGGGCCCCATATTAATTAATTAAAGTAACTAATTAAAGGTCCTTATATGATTTAAATTCTAGGACCAGTTAATTAATTAATTTAATTAAAAAATTACATTAAAATTTCGGGACATGACATTCTTTCCTTGGATACTGTGTGGTGTTCTTGCTAGCTGTTGCTTGTTGCATGCATTCAGTCCCTTAGACCCTTTTTGTGGTCTCTTGTTGGACACTAATAAATTTATCTTATCTTCACAAGTTTCTTCTCATTCTTGGGATCTGTAGTTATCAAATTAACATCAACTCTTCAATGATTGTGTGCAGATCATCAATAGTCTATAGACACAAACTGAATATTGAAATTAATTGAACAGATGTAATTTATACAATGGGATTCTCAACTGAATCTAAAAAAACATCTAGAATAGCCAACTATTTAGCAAGCACCTCTTGACAAACAACTAACGTACGACCAACGTTCAGTAAAACTTAAATGCTGTCAACTTTTCCTGAACAAGTCCTAGGTGAATCTATACAAGGATTATCACCTGTTTGTTTCTAGGAGGGAAAGCTTTTCTTCTCTTGTACAATATGGTCCTGTAAAAGAGCAGGAAAATGTAGCATCTGACGTAGGATACTGAGAAACTCTCTCGGATTCTATTGACTCATTAAGGCTTTATGAAAACCTAATCTAGGATGTTTGTCGAAGAAAGCATCAATTGTTCGCGTGATAGCATTATATTCTTTCAAATTTATGGATGATTAGTGTCTGATACATAATCTGTTGAAAAGTTCACGACACTGAAATGTGTTTTAAGTATATTAACATATTTTGATAACCATATAATTCATGTATTTTATTTCAGATGGCTTTTGCTGCAGTGGCCCATATTTTTGTCTTTCCTGTAGAACCATATTGTCACACAGCCGAGAACAACCATGGAAGTTTAACACTACAGTCCACCTCAACGACTGTCGAAACTGGAAAAGGCTTCGATAAAACTGCTGATAAGGAAGGGCGTGATGTTATACAAGTGTCAAAGACTGAAGTTGAGGGTCAGGGAACAAGTTTGAAAGAAAGTGTCCAAGATATTGTTTTTGGAGGTGGCGAACATGTAAGCTCTGCTTAAAAGTCCTTTTCGAATACCCCAAATTTATTTTTCGAAAACTGCTATAAATGTGAATTCTCCTTCCAAATGAGGGACTAGACTAAAAAAAATTATTTCGTTTCATTTTCGTTTGCAGGTTGTTCATGATGTGATAATAACTGTATCACAAGCTGTGGAACCCATGGAAAAGGGTGTTACGAAGATTAATGAGACTTTGCATCATCTTTCTCATGGAGGAAAGCAAGAAGATAATGAACCAAAGCTAGAGATCGATGAGCAACTATCAGAATCTACAGATGATAAAAACAATGAAGTCACTATTAAAAGACACGTTGAGACATCCCTTAGTGCCAATGATCGGTAAAATTGGATACAAAAATGTGACTATACCAATCTGCCAGATTGGAGCTTTCACCGATATGAGAAGCAGATTTTTTCATTTAACAATTCTTTACTTCTCGTAATTTGACATGGCTTCCCACTACCAAGCGATAATTTTAGTAATATAAAGCTTATAGCACAACTGCAATTGAAGTGTCAAAAGAAATCAAGGGCCTGAACACACGTATAGACATCATGTTTGTAATATAAAGCTCAACACAACTGCAGTTGAAAAGTTAAAAAGAGGAGGTTTTTGGACATACGCATAGACAATGTGTTTTTTTATCTGTAACCATTATGCCATTACAGATGGGATTGGTCAACATGTTTCTTCATCTCTAAATATGCGAATGCCGGCTACTATTTTAATAATTGCTCGCTTTTATCAAGTTCAATGACATGGTATATTTGAAATTTCGGATAGATTAGTTGCCTAATATCCTTTTACATATCCAACTATTGTAGCCAAATAGTGCGATTAGGTTTCAGAATCAAATAGTGCAAGCTAAAAAGAGAGTTGCCTGATCCGGTGGGCTGAACCTATATTTGGTAATCATGTCATGTGTTTGTTACACAAAATAGAACCATGTCTACGAATGTAAGCATCCAGGTTTTAAGAAATGAGCCAAAACTCAGCATCTGAATTAACTTGGCAAAATCTGATTCTATATTGGCCTTGGTAGAGAAGATATTGCCAAATTTAGTTTTATTCCATTGAATAAGGTTTTGCTTGATAATGTAAGCTTCTAGACAATGGACAAGCTTCTCGACAACTTTGTACATATTATATTGAGAAACCTCTAAGAAACTTCAAGTAATTTAAGTAAGGATTCATCCTTAAACCACATTGATTTGAATTTAAATGGGTTCCTAACTGGAATATAGCTTAATACTAGATTTAAGAGAACTGGGTAATGGTCTGATCTAGAGAAAGGGATAGTTTTAGAAGTCAAATGAGAGATATCATTGGGAATATTTCCCAATATGGAAAACCTCTCTAGTTTTTCTTTTATTTGGCTAAAGTTGTGCCTCCTATTGTTCCAAGCAAAGTTACGAGAATTGAAATCGACACGGCCGAATCGAATCGTGAATCGGCGATGAATTGGCAAATTTGAAAAAACCTTTTAAATGTAGAGATTTTAACAATTTAAGACTTATTCCATGCACCCTTTATTGAATATAACTTAAACACACTATAACGTCATCAAATAGAAGTTAAAACTTAACATACATAAACATGGAAGTTTGTGTTTACCGCATGGGGTAAAGAGTTTTTATAAGACAGTTGCCTTAGTTATTATAAGACAGCTTCACATCCAACACCTACTCCAAGTGCTTCAAAGTGTATCACCCCTCTCGAAAAGCTTGTTTTGTTGTTCTCTCACCACAGACACTCCATGCCTACAGCAGCTTTAGGTCTCATCAACTGGTCAGACTTCCCACAACTGATAACTGTAGCGACTGGGGGTCTAGGGGGCAATGCCCCCAGCGGAGTCGAGGGGCAGCACCCCCGCAGGGTCTTGGGGTAGCGCCCCAGGTGTGCTCCCTGTTGCGATACAATGCGAGGTCAAGGGGTAACGCCCCCGCCGCCAAGACCAAATTAGCACTCTGAAACTCACACAAAACTACATGGAACACAGTATTTTTATGATTTTTTACTGATCCCACACTCTTTCTGGGAACCGTTGATGTTTTACTACCTGATTATGTCTTTCCCTTCCCTTGGGCATCGTCCGTTATGCATTCTAAACATTTTTTACTTGTCGTCATTTTTTTTTTCTTTTTTTCTTTTTTTTAAACCTATGGTTCTTTTTTCTTCTTCTCTCTCACTTTTCCTCTTTTCTACTCATGCTTAACAATTAGAAGGCCCTTTAGGGTTATAACAAAGAGGAAAGGTAAAAAAGAAAGCAAAAAAAAAAAAAGTGATTTTTTATTATTTCCAACTAAACATGTTGCTGCCGTTAGCCAATTCACGTGGCCGATTTTGGCAATTTTTGGAGTGAATCGCCGATACTGGCGATTCAAGCAATTCAGCCGATGAAATCGCTGATCACGATTTTTGACACTAAAAAAATTGGGGTGCATGAATCTAATCGCTGAATTGGTGATTCACACAATTTCAACGCGATTCTCGAAACTATGGTTCCAAGTGAAAGAATTATCCTTGGATTTTATCTTTAATAAGGCATTTGGGTTATCCAATTATTAAAATCCATTGATGACTATGATGGCTTTAGAAGACCACCTCTCTTGTGAGAGGACGAGGTTATTGCATTGAAGCCCCCTCCTCATATATAGAGGGACTTTAAGGATTGCATATAACAACCAATTTCAGACCGTAGATTCCTTTTTATCCACTATGGGAGTGGGCCCATAGATGTTAATTAAAGTATAGTGGAGATTGGATTTAAGAGACTTGATTTGAAAAGATACCCAGTTTCTCTGGAGTGATGTTGACCATATGAGGGTTCCAAACAATTTCAAGACCTCCAAAGGCCCCTTATAGCTAGGCTTCCAAAGATATTGCTGAAGCCTAGCCTTTTTTGAAAAGCCTTCAACTCTTCCTAATTCATTTTAGTTTCCCAGATTATCATTATATTAGGTTTGTTGAGCGATATTTTGCAACTGACAGTTTTGGGTAAAAATCCAGTCACAAAATAGGATGACCAGTCACAGCGTGTGAGATAGAGTCTCTTCTACCTTAAAGGGAAGGCTACCCCTTCTCACCATTCCTTGGATCAACTCAAGATAAGCAAGAAGTCGAGAGATTTTTATAAAATGGGTGTTACCAATATCCTTTCTTCTTATCTTTCAAAAAAGAATTCACTTACTTGTAAAGCGAATAATGGGCAGGGTGAATCTCCAACTACACTTCTTAAGAGCTAGAAACAGTGATACCGATAAACCTTTACTAACTCAAAGGCTAGCTAATATGTACCAGTTCGGCTCTAAGTTTGGTCTTACTTCTATATGAAAAGCTTTACAATTAGGGCGTAAAGACTCCTAAAAGTAAGAATATTTAGCTATTTTGTGAATTAAGAAGAAAATATAAGCTACAGACAAAGCTTCTAGTTAAATACTTTCACAATTGCTCTCGATCAAAGCTCTGGCTTCAATTGCTTCTTAACTCTCTTCTATTCAATTTATGAAATACAACTACCAATAACACGAGATAACATGGATCAAAGAAAACTTGGATGAATTATAAAAAAAACTTACAATTCACACAAATAACAATCTCAATCAAAATTAAGTCTCAAATGCACCTTTGTATTCACTTTGTCTCAAAATAGTGCTTACACAAACAAAGTTTTGCTAGCACAATTTCTCCAGAGCTCTCTTGCATAAAGATAATGATGATTTTACAGTGAGGGGGTACTCCTTTATATAGGCACGAGAGTTGAGAAAAAGGTGGACGAAAAAATGGGAGCAATTCAACCAACTTTGACCTAGTCTAACTACAAAAGAAAATAAAGGGTTACATGCAACTCGCATTACATCCTTTTACATGCATGTAACTTGCATTACATGTAATTATGTTTTTTCATGTAATGCATTCTTTACAACTACTAATATGAAATTAAAAAAAAACAACAATCTTAGAGATTGTTTCTCAGTGCCTTGAATTTGACAATGATGTCATGCACTGTGGGAAGATCAGCAATTTCCATAGTCTTCAATTTGGCTTCAACTCTCACTACATTTGCATATGTCGATTGCACAATTTTGGAATTTTCTGTTGTAGTATCTACAAATGTTTTGTTAAGGATTTATACAAAACAAACTTATTCATCGTATGTGAACCAAAATCTTTAGAATCTACATTAGCATTGATTTTGTTGGTATATTTTGAATTTTCTATCTCTGTTGCACTAAGATTACCAGATTCATCAGTAACATGACATCCCATCTATTCCAAATCACAAGTAACACTTGTTTCAACTATTTGAAGGTCTCCAAAAGCCACTTGCAACTTTTTGATCAACTTCCTTAATGTCTCCTCCTTGTAACCAGTGAGCCCTTGAAATCTGAAGAACATTTCACATGGCAAAAGAATGTCACATGAAACCAATGGATCCAAATCAAATTTCACCATTTCATCGCAATTGTCAAGGATTTCTTTCAAGTTATCTACTTCCAGAGTCAAAGAAGAAATTAAGTTTTGCTCCATTTCATTCATCTCTTTGACATGCCTAAGAACTGCAAATGTCTCTATGATGGCTCGAACTCCTTTAGAAATGATTTCTTGTATCCAAGACTTAGTAGCTTCAATCAGCCTTCTCTCTTTAGACATTTGAGACATAACAACAACACTTTGAGAAGATTGTTTCTGGATAACCTCATTCAAATGAGAGATCTCTTGTTTCAACCGATTCTTCTTTTCCCAAAGCTCATGATTGCTTTTTGATACATTGGCCAATGCAATTTGAGCATCTTGCAAACAACCCAAATGTGATTGCTTTCCAACTTCAACCTTAGTAAACTTGTAGTCAGAATGAGTAAGTTCCTCAACAAGTTTATTTACCAAGGGCTTAGCAACCACAACAAATTTGGTTCTATCAGAATTGACCAAAATTCTGGAAACAATCCTATCTTTCAAAGATTTGGATTTAGTTTTCTTAATAGGAAGATTGTTAGGAGGAACAACCACTTTCCTTATCTTTGTTTTTATTTTACTCAACTATGCAGGTAGGCTGAAACTTTCATCTACAGAAGCAAGCACAAGCAGAAGAAGCATTGATCTAGATTGTATATCCGTAGTGACTGAGCAAGATTCAGTCTATATTGTTGAAGGCATAGGAACATGTTGAAAAGACTCTGTCATGAAAAGTTCAAATCCTATCAAAGATGTATCAAGTTAGAAAACTTGACCACTAATAAGAGTCGAAAAATTTTCAAACACATTTGCTAAGTGATCATATTGTTCATGTGTAGGGATGCAAGGAGCAGCACAAGAAATAGGAAGAGCCATGATATTAACCTCCGAGACTGGAATGGAAGGAGTGAAAACAATGGAAAATAAATCCACATCATCATCAACCTCATGCAAAAAGGGTTCTTCATGTATAGAAGACATACAGGCTTGTGTAGGCTTTGGAAGAGATATGATCGTGATTTCCCCTTCATCTAAATTTCCTTTATCAGATTATGTTTTCAATTCTTCTTTTGATTATGCTACTGATTCTTGAATTGGCATAGGAACTTGAGATGATTTTTCCTTTTCTGCCTTTTAATTTGAATTTGAGGGAATCCTTGGCATCAGAAGATCAAGCAACATCTTTCCCTGTAATCTCCAATTGTGATTTCCTGCCAGGAGGACCAAAACTTCCACAATCCAAGCCGATTTTAAGATTTACTTTTTTAAGGCTTTTACTTTTCAACTATTTGTTAGTTTTTATTAGGATGGATTGAAATTTGTTCATGATAGATGTACCTTCCTTTTGTTGCCATTGGATAGGAAAAGAGCATTTCTTATCAAAGTTGGCTTGATGAAACTCTAGATCAAGAATGTCACCATCATCTTCAACTTGGAAATCTAAAGGGATTTCCAACATGTTAAGATTAATTATTTGCTACAAGGTTAATCTACAGTAATCCATCTTCATAATGTCAAGTTCTATCCTCATGCTATCTAGATGTCTTCGATGCGATGAACATGAGTGTAGGCTCTTTTCATCAGAGAATTCATCTCTCGATAGTCAAAATCAAATCTGACCTTGAACTTCTTCAAAGTAATCAACTACAACTCTACTTCCATATTCTTTGCTTTAGGCACAGAAATGATTGGATAATTACAAAGGCTTAGCTAAGGTAATGCGAAAACCAGGCCTATGTGAAGCATGCTGATCACTTTGCACATTCATGAGTTGTCTAGCTAACTCTATCAAGATGATTTGATCTGTAGCATACCTAGGTAAGGTATATAGCTCTCCCTTGAAATATCCAACTCTCAAGTATGTGAAAGTGAGAAACTAAAGAAAAATATAGTTGTATTGGTTCACCTTCTCCCATGCTGCATCATATACACTTTTTATAATCAACTACTTATCGAACAAGCACTGGTAATGTTTGAAGAAGGCATCTTGGACTCTTCTATAGTGGAATTTACTATTCGCCAAAGTAATTTGGTCATAGTAATCCCAAATGGGAACTTGAAGATGATCTCCTTTGGTAGAAAGACCAAAGAAAGATTCCATAGTAGCAACAATGTAAACTAGATAAGAATTCATGTAGAAAGGTACTGATGTTCCCACATTGCATATTTGCTGACAAAGTGCAGTACCGATAAGTTATCTCCAAAAGATATGTTCCTCATTCTCCATAATTTGAAATATGAGCTTATACATCCATGACTCAAAATCAATACAATCTTTAAGGCCACAAATTTGACTAAGAAGGATGATGAGATCCTTATACTCTTGTTTGAAATTTGACCGATGAACAATCTTTGGCCATTTGGAGAAATTATTTCTTTTATTGTCTAACCAGTAAAGGTTGACATACTTTTGATAATTACTCTTTTGCTCATTCCAATTGGCCAATGATGATCCTTCAGTCAAATCAGCACATTAAGATTTATGCAGAACCTTGAAGATTTGTTCTATAACCTCAGGATCTAGGCTAATGATAACTTTGTCGTGATCAACATCTTTGATAGTTTTTGTCTTGGAAGTAAACTGCCATGCACATCCATAAACCAAGTTAGGTTCTATAGACTTCATAGGAAACGTAGATACCAAATGAATATTGCTTCTCGTAATGCACTTCATTTTATGACTAGCCAAAGTTTCAACTCTTTGTAGAAAATCAACCACATCAACATGGCCAATCTTCATGTCCAACATGTTATCCAAAATAGATATGACTAAAGGAGTTGCATGAGCCAATTCTTTATCATATTGATATTTCATTTTGCCTTTGGACTTGGATAGCGAGGACATGTCTTGTGCTTGCGCTGCAACACAAATCCCAAAACATAATAACATCATTAGAAGGGATCTCCATACAAGTGAATTCCGAATTAGTAGTGAAGATTCGAAAATGGATTGGAGACTTCACAAATCCGTCAAAATGACTTCAAAGAGAAAGAATATGCATATGCAATGGAACAAAAAGTGAAATGGAATGAAATGAAATTGAGAAAATAGAAGATGAAATGAAATAGAATGGAATGAGAATGTGTGAAGGTGACACATGGGAATGCGTGCAAATGAAAATTGTTGATTTCAAAAGTGACTTAGCATTTTCAAGGCATTATTACATGAAAAATGAGTACATGTAAATGCAACATGTAATGAGAGATGGAAATGCGGATGAAGGATACACTTCACATGTATGTGCAAATGAAGGTCAAGATGGAAAGCATGGAAACGGAAAATGAAAGTGAGATAATGAGTTTTATAGTCACTTTTGGTGAAAAGGAGAAGTCAAAGTACATGAGAAGTGAAAATAACATTTTTTTGACTTTTCAAAATATGACTTCTAATAAAAAACAGACCTTTTGAATGCAATTACACGTAAGATATTTCATGTAATCTTGTCGTGCAAACGGAAGCGAAAAGTGAGATGGGTGAAAATGGAAGTGAAAAATAGGATTGCATGCATATGCGGATGGCGAATGGGATGAAAAACATGTAATCACATTTTGTTGAGTGAGAGATGAAGTGTTGTGACATGGAAACAGAATGAGGAAAATGACGATGCTTTCGCATGTAATGAAGCAAAAACAAGTTCTTGGGAAAGAATTTGCAATTTCTCCAAGTAGAGAAAACTGGAAAGCAAGCACAAAACACAAAAAACAAAAGAAATAATGCGCCTTCAGAAAATAACTCAAACATGCCAAGATGCAATGCACTTCAAAACTCAAATTTGAAATTGGGACTCGTAAAAGAACCATAAACATGAAAATGAATAAAAACTTCATATTTAAAGAAAAAATGCACTTTCCATAGCAAAGATTTTCACAATGGCAACCATCAAGTAATTTCATGCATAAAATCAGCAAGATAAGCATGAATTAAATAGCAAGGAAGAAGAAGTCTACTTACATGAAAATTAAATGTCAAAAATAAAGGAAAAAGATGCTCCAATGTTGAAAAATTCTCCAAAAATGGTAAGATTTTTTTCCAACTTTGCAGATTCAAATGGGAGAGGGTAGCAAACAAGGATTTCTTGTTAGAATATGCCAAAACGTGCCCTAAAAACACTCCGAGATCCAACGTTTTTTGCAAATGGAAATTCATGGGACATTTTTGATGGAAAACGTGTTTCACCAAGGAGAATAAGAAAATTGATTTGGTGTTTAAACACCAAAATGTTAACCCATATGCAATGTAATCACCAAATAAGAGCAAATTGATTCATCCTCATGCAAAAATGTTGATAAAAAATGGAGGTATTTAGAGTTTTTTTTAAAAACGTGCCCTAGGATTGAGCTCCCAAAAATGATTTTGAACATATTAAATCCATTTTTGATGCAAGGAAACTTATTGTCAAGTAAAAATGCCTTGAATGGAGAAGATTTCATACAAATCCATCAAGTAAATCTCTCAAAATGAGCAAAATTGGGTTCTTGGGGAGCAAATGTATGCACTTCTTCAAAATTAGACTTTTTGGAGGGCACAACACATTTTAAAACATGTTTTTGATCAAAATCGGACCTTTTGGGATGCATAGCATGTTTTAAAATATGCAACAAGTTAAAATCAAACCTTTTGGGATAGATAGCATGTTTTAAAATATGCAAGTCATCAAAATCGGACCTTTTGGGATCACTTGCATATTTTAAGTTGCATCTCACTTTTTAGATGTCCAGACATAAAAACTTCACTTTTCATGTCATAGCATCAAAAAGGTCCACTTACGATAAACTTTTGATGTAATGACATCAAAAAGGTCCACCAAAGTAAACTTTATATGCAATGGTATGTAAAAAGTCCACTTTTGATAGATTTTACATGTTATTGCATATAAAATGTCCACTTATGAAGAGTTTAAGTTATTTAATTCACTTAAAATTATAAAAATGTTACAAAATGAGTCATAAAAAATATTTATTTATCATATTATGAAATATAATATATTAACATCATTTTAAAGTAACATTTAAATAAGCATTTGATTTTTAAAACCAAAAAATAAAATGAAATGATATAGTTATATAGTTACTTTAAGTGAAAAATTAAAAAATAACTCAACTTAAAATTATAACATAAAATGCACTATAGTTAGTTTAAGTTATAAATTTAAAGTAAAAGTAGCTTAAAAACATAACAAAAAGTGAATATGATGTTATATTTTTCAAAAAGTGAATGTCAAATTGAAAATATAACACCATATTTTTAATTCGTGTTGTTGCACTAAAATGTCCACTTTTGAGGCACTAAAACAGGCATAACTCTTGATTGACAACTCTAATTGACCTCTAAGTTAGACCGAATCAAAGAGAAAAATGAAAGGCATGACATGAGCAAAACCAAAGGACTAAAAGCAAGCAAATGCAAACTCAAAACCAAAGAATAGACGATGAAGGATTCAAAAATCAAGCAAAGGCTCGACAGAAAGCAAAATGAAAAAGACTTGACGAAGGCCTTTAGTAAAATAATTTGATATTTGAATTGAAATGGATCAATCGATCAAAGATTAAACAATTAAATATCAAATTCAAGCTTAGAGAAACACAAAACTAACTTGAAAAACTTTCGTACTATTACCAACAATTTGTGATGAGAAAATGCAGGACAATAAGGTTTATACTAACTTAGACAACACTTTAGCAAGCGTTGTTTGTTAGGGGCATTGAGACCCCTAACATTCCATGTTAAGACCTTCATTTCTTCTTAGGAAGGAACTTCCCCTTCCCTTCATTAAACAAATTGGTTAATTTAGTTTGGCCTTCAACCTCTACATCTTGAGTTCTTAGTTCATTGAGGGATTTTCTACCCCCTTTTTTAGGGATCCTAGCTAAGTTTGGAGGATAGAGGATCTTGGGATTGTTCCAGTCCTCTTAGATTATTTGATTCTTCCACTCTAATTAGATCATTTCTAAGATCTTCATGAGAATAACCTCCACCTCCTAGCTTAAGGAGTTCCTCAATTAGTTTTTATTTTTCAATGGTGAGACCATCCTTCACAAATGTCATAGTAAATGTGTTGATAAGATCTTCCGTGAGTTTTTCACAAAAAGATTATTTTTCTACCTCACTTAACCCATGGCTGGAGGATCAATTATTCTATTATAGATATTCTATCATTTATATTTACAATTGTAAAGTCCTAGGTATTAGTACCATTTATTGAAAATATTATTTGTTCTTGCCAAAGGTGCATTCATTGAGTTCATTTATCCAATTTAAGTGATCAATCACATTATAGAATGAAACAAACTTCTATGGTTTATATTTATTTTTTATTTTCTGTAGTTATATAAATCTCAAACTTCTATGGTTTATATTTATTTTTTATTTTTCTATAGTTATATAAATCTCAATTTTCAAGAATCCTAGCTATATTATTTTTTATATGGGATAAAATTAATTTCTATCAATAGAAAATACAGATTTTTCACAACAAAATATTTTTTGTAGAGATATCAATCAAGCAAATATTAGGAAGAGACACGAAGCAACATAGTTCCTACCATATGTGGCGGTAGTATTTTTGGTTGGTGTTAAGCAATGTAGTGTTAACTTGGAGTGAGTTTGGTTTGGAGTAAAATTTGTTTGCGGAAAATAGTTGAACTAATACATTTCTATATATAACAAAAAACCGTCATGAAATATGAAACATGATAGCAAGAGTACATGGAACAATAGTAATATGAGATGAGCATATTTGCATATTGATTAAATAAGAAATACAAGAGAAGTATAAGTTTCATTAGAATCACTTACTACAAGATTTATAGAGAAATACAAGTCATGAGATAAAATATTTATTGCTAAGCACTTCATTTTTCTGTTTAGACAACTTGTGTTCGACATCATTGTATAATAAGATAAACATGGTTTCCCCTTTTGAAAGATGGCATAAGCATGTCCTAAACCACGTGTTGGTAAACCATCAAGAATCTTGGCTAATTTGAAATCTTCAAGGAATAGAGTAGATGAAATAGTGTAGTCCAAAACTTAACATCAATCAAGGCAAAATGAAGTGAATTAGTGCCACTTGCAAGAGGAGGCAGACCTAAAGGAGGCATACCTAAAGTATTGAAAAAAAGTGTTTTAATAATATAACAAAATGAAATGGTCTTTCACACCTCTTCAATGTGTACATTGTGCATCAAATTACAATTCATAGTTTATGTTAAATAAAAACAATAGGTTCACTAACATAGTTTAATGTGAGATGTAGGAGGGTACTTGCATTTGCATTTTGGGATTATCCATATAAGGCTCTAATGCAAGCAACTTGAATTCTATTATTTTGACATGTGGACACATCTCTAAGAAGGAAGAAAAACTATTAATTACATGTTTCCTTCAATTGGTTTAATTGATCATTTAATAATAATAGTTTGCATTTTGACATCTTTGTAATTAAATCACATAATTACTATTGTATTTATTAGAGTACTTTTTCCATACCAAACCACATAATTTGAACAAGATAAAGACAAATGTATAAGTATGTAAATTCTATACATTTTTTATTGCATTGAATCAAAGTGTTTCACAATTGATTTCTCTAATACTGTAGAATGATGTACTTCAAAATGCATGGATGAATTCCTTTTTAGAATGAATGCAGTGTATTTATTTAAATAGTAGTACATGGTATCAAATCACACCAAACAACTTTAAGTTGGTTTAGGTAGAAGAGAGAAGATGACTAGTCAACAAATTTTGAGTTTCAATTGCAAAGAAGACAAACATCTAACTACAAACCTACAAACCTGCCTCTAAATGAAATAATAATTAAATATAAGAAAAAAATGACTAAATAAAGATAAATATATAGATAACTACGATAAATAAGAGCATAAAGCACACGTATAAAAATTTATACAAATAAATTAGATATAATAATAATAATGTGTATGTGTGTGTGTGTGTGTGTGTGTGTGTGTGTGTGTGTGTGTGTGTGTGTGTGTGTGTGTGTGTGTGTGTGTGTGTGTGTGAGTGAGAGAGAGAGAGAGATTATAAAAGTTACTAATTAATAATTTTATATAGTAACAAATAAAATCACACTATTAGGAGAAAATCCCCTTAGTCTTAGAGGTGGGTAGAACGATCAATTTAGGATTGATGAATTGGAAAGAGAGAGATATGCAATGGTTATACTGATAGCAATACTTTGTGTAATATTTTTAGAAGTATATATAAATCAAAATAAAAGCTGATAGAGTAAACATTTTGAAATATGTATTTTGAATGTTTGTACACTTGATATTTTTAGAAGTATATATAAATCAGAATAAAGGTTGATAGAGTAAACATTTTGAAATAAGTATTTTAAATGTTTGTATACTTACTTAAAACTTATCCAAAATATAACTTTATAGAGTTAGCTCATCATCGAATATCTTTAAATCAAAAAGTTGTAAAGTGGAATTAAGAAAGCAAGACAAATGAAATAAATGTTGATTTACAATTAATGTAATTTTGTTGACAATAAATTATCAAATATTATGTTGTGAATTTTCTCAAACATCTTATAATTTGTAAATTTTGGGCTTTGAATCGACAAAATTTGAGACCAAAGTAAGGGTAAAGATATTAGTAAATCTCTTGTTCTAGGTTTCAAAGAGAAAAGAGAAGATAATGAATTATTCAAATAATTTGTTATTAGTAAATTTAATTGAGTAAAGAATATTATTTTTTGAAATCTTACATCTTTCAAATTAAATCTATCAAACTATAAATGCTAAAGTTATAATTATTTTTCTATGACTTAGATTTTCCTAAATACCTTAAATTTTATTACTACTTGATCATTATCTTATAAATGACACAAATGACAACAACTAAAATAAAATAAAACTTGGTCATAAAATTTAAGTAAAGTCTATGAGATAATTTTAGAAGAAAAGTGAAAAATGAAAATGAAAAACGACAAATGTATTGACTTTTATTCATCTTTCACATTTATAAATAGTGATGATTTATGATTGTGCAGAAAAATTTCATTTAAAGTTCAAAGTTATGCTAATTGGAAATAATGGATAAATCTAGTTTGTAACCTCATAGGTTTTCCATCACGTGCCATACTTTCAAAAATGGCATATAGACGATACATTTGAGCATTTAAACTTACCAAAATAACATCTATACATGTAGCTAGATCATGTGGAGAAAATCTACCAAGCATGTAACCCCATTGGCATAAGCCTTCAATCAAAGAGCCATGAGAAGCTTAATACTCAATGCTCAGTATGACTGTTAGACTTCATATCTCAACACTTATTGTTTTAGTAGTGTTGGTAAATAGATTTGTCACTATAAAAATGGCCCAACAAAGTGTATGTGGCAAACTGTTCACAATAGTTGGATAGGCCCTTGATATGCGGCCTTCCTCTGCGTTTAGAGGGGCAGATACCTCGTATGATATAATTTTGAAGTATTTCAAATAAAGATGAAATCAAAATTTAAAAGATAAATAGAAAGCCATTGATGATGAATGCGACACACGACTTCAAAGCTTTCCTGGACTAACTAAAAACTGCTAATAACAACAATCAAGATCTATGCTTGAGAACTATTACTAGCACAATGTTGATCCAAAGATTTATAAACATATGCACAATACTGTGAGAATGCTCATTGCAAAGAGAATTATTATTTCTAACAATTTAGATTTGAAAGAAGAGAACTCAAATTGCACATTCCTTTATTTTCTTGCACCAAGAACTTGAGAAGAATTTTTTATTACAAAGACAAAATTTGTACACACTTTCCAAATATTATCTTTTGATCAAAACTTTAGCATAGTGTTCCCTTTTTCTAAAGTTTAAAAAATCCCTTTACAAAGCCAAAAATGACTCCTTAAATAGACATGGAGGTTAAGAACTACTCCTTCATGGTTAATAACTACCTCCAAAATACATAATTTAGGAGAGGTTAATTAACCTTGCAAAAATTAACCCAAAATATCAAATCCTCAACCTTTGACAAAAAGTAACGAGAATGGATAAGAAATATTTGTAAGATGACTGAGATAGGATGATCTGCTCTTCTTTGTATGTTTTTGCAATGTCATAAAATTGAACGATTATGTTGTTTATTGGCTGCACCTTTCTTAAATTGTGCATCCCATTCAATGCCTTCCTCAAACTATCCACTTGTTCTTGGGTAATAGTCTTCACTTGTTTGAGTATGGTCCAATTAACTCCTTTTGTAAATGGGGAAGTGGTAAGGGATCTAGTGTACCGATAATAAGTTGCATCTCTTCTAACACCAATTATTTTGGGATTTACAACATTTAGATCTATACTATTTATCGGGAGAATATTGGTAATGTGTTCAATGTCTTCTTCAAGCATTGGGAGTAAACAATCAGGAGATTGAAACTGGTAGAGAATACCAATAACTGCAATCTTTGTGTTGTCATCTAAAAAGTGGACCATGTGTAATTTTGAAGGATATCGTATGCCATTTATGGTGTGCTCTATTGGATGATGCCAATGGCTCTGATTTAATCTATATTTCACCCCATCTATTTAAATACCATTTGCATCTTCACACCCTACCACCTGAATTTCATAGCCTTTATTGAACATTCTTGCTTTTTGTTGTTAACCTCGCATTATGAAGAGTATGCTTGATATCATCGCTACTCATTGATTCAAAGATATAATGTGTTCCAATGTTCCCTCTTTTCGAGAGGTGATGAGGATATAAGAAAAGAGTCATAGAACTTGTGTTACACCTGCCAAGTGCATTTTCTCAAAATTTCAAGTATATATCACTATAGATTATATTGATGTTTTCTCATCCAAATATTTTGCATTACCTTTCTCTTGAGTCCCACATGACATATGTCTCATCATTTCTCTGCACTTGTCAAATAACCCACATACTAACTGGTTTGTGCCTCCATGCTTCTATTTCTTTCTTTAACTAGTATCTGACATACTACAACTTCTTATTCCCAAACTTAGACTTGAGATCACTTTGAGCCATGTTTCTCATATATTTCTTTCTGTACACTTGAAAAGTGCACTTCTCTAAACCCTTCTATCCAAGATATTCTATAGATTGGAAAACTTGAATGGTGGCTTAGAGCTCCCTAGTTATGGAGTGCAAGAGGTATACAAATAAGCATAAAGAGAGCTCTTGGCTAAGCCTTAGAAACACAACCCTTGCTAGTAAATCATGAGATGGGAGATTCTTTAAACAAGAGAAAGAATGCTAGTGCCAAAGAACTCTTGAGTATGCAATGCAAGAATGAAAGTAAGCTAAGACGAAATGCACAATGCAACTAAGCTAAACAAGTGAAAGTGTTACATCCATGTTAATTAAACTATGTGATCTTATACTATTGCAAATGAACTACATTAACATGCAACTATGCTAACATGTGGTGGAATGAGAGAATGAAGACAAGAAGTGGAAGTTCTCCTCAAAGCTCCAAGAAACCTATCAGAAAACCTGCAACATAACAATATTTGAATGGTGTGGATCCTTTGAGGGGGAAAGATCTCTCCCTTTTAAATTCGTAAAAATGGTAGAGATCAAGATGATGATGGTCGATGATCAACAATGGATTTTGAAAAGAGGAGTGATCCATGTGCACAAACAAGTCAACCAATAGAATATAAGTTGACTTTGTCATATAAGACAAAAATCACAGAGCCTTTTCTTTTAATTTGAAAATTAGGAAAGGACTTTATGTGTGAACTTTAAGTGGGTTAGAAGAATGGGGTCTTTTATTTAATTAAAAGGGGACATGTTCTTTCAATCAAATAATGAACTTAGGATAACATAGTCAAACTATAGGTTATAATCAAATTAATTGATTATTAGCAATTTGGTCTAGGTAATTGATTAATTAAATTTAGCCAAACTGTTGAGAAGGGGGCTAATAGTCTAGATGACCATTTTTAGGTGATTACATTTGCCCCTCTTTGACTAATGTGTGATTGACTTAGGAACGCATTACGTCAAAGAAAATAGAAGCGAAGTAGGCAGTGATAGATATAGATATCTAATTCTGAAGAACGAAATGCAGAAAGAGATAACACATCCTAAATGTGTAGCTTGATAGCAGTAGTATTGAACACTAGGAAAAGATGATGTCAGAATTCAAGAAGAATGCTAACACCTAGAAAGTAGATAGATCGAGAGCAAGTGAAAAGATCAAACAAATGCTCCTAAGAAAATAGATAGCTATAGCAAGTGATGATAGAGTATTTCTACCCCCTTGGGATCGAAATCAAAATGAGGTAAGGGGATGCAAAAACAAGCTAAATATGAGAAAATTGAGATATAGCAAAGTCCAAGATGATAGATAGATGATTAGAAAAAAAGAGTGACTATTAAGGAATGATAGAATGTCCCAGTTTGACTAGAGTTGACCACAAAGAATACATCATAAAAATTAGGTCAAATCAAGTAGAAAGGTGATTTGAGACATGAAAGGGTGAATGTGAGTAGATATGAAGCATGGAAATGATGAAGACGTAAGGAAATGAGGATGCCCCAATGATGATTTGGAGATTAGACCTCGGAAAGTCAGCTAACTGCTCAAAAGAAAGTAGAATTCTAAAATGCAATTTTGACCATCATGATGAACTCAAATTTTGATTTTGATCTCGAAAATGGATCTAGGACATCGAAATTAGTCGGGGTGTAGTTTTTGCAGAATTTAGAGTTTGAAAATTAATTCAAAATGAGGTCAGAAGCTATAAAAGGGGCCCAAGTGTCATTTTCAAAATCATTTGTCTTTTGTGATTTTTGAGAGCTTTGTGAGTGGTCGAGAGAGTATTATGGTTTTGGCGAACATCTTGTCTCACCAACACTGTTTTGAGTATAGCCAGTTGCACAACCGGGCAGAGCACTATAGGGCACTAGTAAGTGACTACTCTTTCGTCATTTTTTGAGCTTTTTTGGTAGTTTTTGCAAGTTTTAAGGTTTTAAATGCAAAATATCATGCGATATTGTAAAAGTATTGCACGTGTACTTTATAAAATATCACATGATACGTTGTGTTACAAAATTGTATCGCACGACTCTTTTGAAATGTTTCGTATGGGACATACCGATTTGTTGCCCAGACTGGTGCAAATTATCATACCACAAAATTGTGTCACATGACTTCAGAAAAAGTATCGCATGATACTATGCCATCATTTGTATCACCTGCATATAGGAAAAAGTATCACGCAACCTGTTTTTAAGCAATTTTCATTGATTTTTTGTGTTGTGATCATGTTTTTGATTGTGTACTGATGTTTACATGTTTTATGGTTACATGAGGTATTTCTAACACTACTTATCAAATCCCTCAAAGTGGTGGGGTTGCGAGTTGTGCAACATTTGATTGATGATGAGCAAAATTAGTTGTTCAAAATGGTTTAGTTTTAGGTCCTCAAAAAAGGGGGCCACAAAAAGTGGTACTGTTTATTCCAAAAAAACATAGCACAGTACAAAGTGTGGCCCCCCTAAAATTTTAACTTTTTTTTTTGAAATTTTTTAATCGCTCTAGTCAAAAGTTACTTAACACAATGTAGTTTATCCCAAATTTTTTGAGTAATTTTATAATGTCTATTTTTTTAAATGAATTTTTTAACTAGACACATCCCAAAAACGTGAAATATCTGTGTGCTCCCCCTAGAAATAGTTGAAAACTAATCTAAAATAAAAACTTTTTTTTTCAAAGTGTGTAGAATGGAGTCTAGTTTCTAAAAAACTAAGTTGTTACAAAATTCGATGAACGAGCTAAAATCTATAGCCAGATTAGTACGTGGTGGTTTTTGACAAAAAATGAACATACATTCAAAAGAAATTATAGATGAAAGGCTTGAAATAGTTCAAATTAAAAATAAATTATATGGTTAGATAGCTAACATAGAGACCTATAATACTATGTAACCTGATCTTATCAATACCCAACCACGAGAAATCTCGAAGGGGAGCATAGAAGAAAAAACAATCATTTTTTGTATGTTTGCTGGAAAACACGTCTCAGGCCTATTCATCAAATCCAAACCTTTGGGTTGGATCTCCAAGGCAAAACCAAGCCTTAGGCTTGGGTTTGATTAAGGTTTAAATAGTGCATGCGCCCTATAGCGCGCACGCGCTATAGCGTGCACGCGCTATAGCGTGCACGTGCTATTTAAACCTCAGCTCTAAATAGCGCGTGCGCACTATAGGGCGCAAGCACTATTAAGATGTAAGTTGCAAAAGAGAACTAGGTGGGGGGGGGGATAGGGGAATGGCTATGTGTGTGCATGAAAGAGATAGAGAGAAAGTAGGGGATAGGAGAGGGGAGAGAGTATAGGATGGGAGAGAGAAAGTGAGAAAGAGTAGGGGTGACAAAGAGAGTATAGGATGAGAGAGAGAGAGAGTAGGGGTGGCAAAGAGAGGAAGTGTGAGAGAGAGTACGAGTGGAAAAGAGAGAGTGTGGGATGGGGGAAAGAGATTTAAAGTAGGGGATGAGAGAGAGGAAGTGTGTGAGAGAGTACAGGTTAGGGGAGAGAGATTAAGAGTAGGGAATGGAGGAGAGAGAGAGAGTAGGTGATGGGAGACAAAGTGGGAGAGGAAGAACTTGAGAGAGAGGAGGATGGGAGTGCATGTGTGTGAAAGAGAGAGAGTATGGAATGGGAGAGGGGGAAGATGAAGAAGCTCAAGAGAGAGTAGGGGATGGAAGAGAGAGTAGGCGATGGGAGAGGGAGTGGGAGAGGGGGAGATAGGGGGGAATAGAAATGTGTGTGTGTGTGTGAGAGAGAGAGAGAGAGAGAGGAGGGGATAGGAGAGAGTGTGAAAATTTAAGAGAGACTAGAGGGTAGCAGAGAGAGAGAGAGTGGAGAGGGAGAGAGTAAGAGTGAGAGTGAGAGAGAGAGTAGGTAGTGGGAGAGGGAGTGGGAGAGGGAGAGCAAGTGAGAGAAAAAGTAGGGGATGGAAGAGGAGAGAGGGGGGATGGGTGTGTGTGTGTCAAAGAGAGAGAGTCAAGAATGAGAGAGGGGAGAGAGAGAGAGAGATAGAGAGAGTAGGCAATGGTAGAGGGATGGGAGAGAGAGGGAGAGAGTGAGAGTGAGAGAGAGAGAGAGAGAGAGAGAGAGAGATAGTAGGCGGTGGGAGAGGGAGTGGGAGGGAGAGAGGTGGAATGGAAGCATTTAAGAGAGATAGAGTAGGGGATGGGAGAGAGTAGGTAGTGGGACAAGGACTGCGAGAGAGAGAGAGAGGGGGGGGGAATGGGAATGTGTATTTATTTATAAGAGAGATAGAGTAAAGGATGGGAGAGAGTGTGAGAGTTTGAGAGAAAGTAGTAGGGGATGGGAGAGAGAGTGAGAGTAAGGGATGGAGAGAGAGAGAGAGAGAGAGAGAGAGAGAGAGAGAGAGAGAGTAGAGAGGAAGAAAGAGAACTTGAGAGAGATAGACAGTAGGCAGTAAGAGAGGGAGTGGGAGAGGGAGAGGGAGAGAAATAGGGGGGATGGGAGTGTGTGTGACAGATGTAGAGAGTAGGGGATGGGAGAAAAGAAGAAGAGTGGAGGGATAAGAGTGTGTGTATCTATGAAAGTGAGAGAGTAGGGGATGGGAGAGAGTGTGAAAGTGTGAAAGTAGGGGGTGGCAGAGAGAGAGTACAATGATGGGGGAGAGAAAGTAGGCGATGGGAGAGGAAAAGAGAGAGGGGGGATGGGAGTGTGTGTTTGTAACAGAGATAGAGCAGGGGATGGGAGAGAGTGTGAGAGTGTGAGAGTAGGGGGTGGATGAGAGAGAGAGTACGACGATGGGGGAGAGAAAGTAGGCGGTGGGAGAGGGAAAGAGAGAGGGGGGATGGGGGTGTATGTGTAAGAGAGATAGAGTAGGGGATGGGAGAGAGTGAGAGTGTGAGAGGGTAGGGGATGGGAGAGGAGAGAGAGAGTAGGGGATGGGGGAGAGTGTGAGAGAGTAGGGGATGGGAGATGAGAGAGAGTAGGCGGTGGGAGAGAGAGTGGGAGAGGCAGAGAGAGCTTGTACAAGATGGGAGAGAGAGAGAGAGAGAGTAGAGAGGGAGAGAGAGAACTTGAGAGAGAGAGAGATAGTAGGTAGTAGTAGTGTGAGTGTGAGAGAGAGTAGGGGGTGGTAGAGAGAGTACAATGATGGGGGAGAGAAAGTAGGTAGTGAGAGAGGGAGAGAGAGGGGGAATGTGAATGTGTGTAAGAGTGACAAATTAGGGGATGGAAGAGAAGAGAGAGAGTAGGGGATGGGGAGAGAAATTAGGTGGTGGGAGAGGGAGAGAGATAGGGGGGATAAGAGTGTGTGTGAGAGATCTAAAGAGCCAGGGATGGGAGAGGAGAGGGGGTGAGAGAGGTAGAGAGAGTAGGTGGTGGGAGAGGGAGAGTGAGAGAGAGTAAAGGATGGGAGAGAGTAGGAAGAGAGAGGGAGGGGATGGGAGAGAGAGTAGGGAGGATAGAGAGTAGGGAGGATGGGGAGTGATGTGTTTTGAGAAAGTAGGGGGTGGCAGAGAGAGAGTACAACGATGGGGGAGAGAAAGTACTCGGTGGGAGAGGAAAAGAGAGAGGGGGGATGGGAGTGTGTGTGTAAGAGAGACAGAGCAGGGGATTGGACAGAGTGTGAGAGTGTGAGAGTAGGGGGTGGCAGAGAGAGAGAGTACGATGATGGGGGAGAGAAAGTAGGCGATGGGAGAGGGAAAGAGAGAGGGGGGGATGGGGGTGTATGTGTAAGAGAGATAGAGTAGGGGATGGGAGAGAGTGAGAGTGTGAGAGAGTAGGGGATGGGAGAGAAGAGAGAGAGTAGGGGATGGGGGAGAGTGTGAGAGTGTGAGAGAGTAGGGGATGGGAGACGAGAGAGAGAGCAAGGGATGGGGGAGAGAAAGTAGGCGATGGGAGAGAGAGTGGGGGAGGTAGAGAGAGCTTGTACAAGATAGGGGAGAGAGAGTAGAGAGGGAGAGAGAGAGAACTTGAAAGAGAGAGATAGTAGGTAGTAGTAGTGTGAGGGTGAGAGAGAGTAGGGGGTGGTAGAGAGAGTACGACGATGGGGGAGAGAAAGTAGGCGGCAGGAGAGGGAGAGAGAGGGGGAATGGGAATGTGTGTAAGAGAGACAAAGTAGGGGATGGGAGAGAAGAGAGAGAGTAGGGGATGGGGGAGAGAAATTAGGTGGTAGGAGAGGGAGAGGGAGAGAGATATGGGGGATAAGAGTGTGTGTGAGAGATCTAAAGAGTCGGGGATAGGAGAGGAGAGGGGGTGAGAGAGGTAGAGAGAGTAGGTGGTGGGAGAGGGAGGGTGAGAGAGAGTAAAGGATGGGAGAGAGTAGGAAGAGAGAGAGGGAGGGGATGGGAGAGAGAGTAGGGAGGATGGGGAGTGATGTGTTTTGATAGTGCGTACGCACTATCTCAAATCACCAAAAAATGGTCAAAAACCAACCTTGGGGCCCATTTCATCCATTTTTAACTTTTGGTCTGTTATGCTCTCTATTATTCTGACAGAAAACACGGGTTTCAACATCTAGCAAACACTATTTCAACACTTTTGGAAGCTAGAAAACACCAAATTCAATCATTGGATACGTGATTTGAAGAATTTTTTAATATTCTTTTAATAGAAAAGGTTAGTGCAATCCATTTTAAATATTGTTTGTCAATATATAGATACAAATTTGATTATAATTTGATATGTTATGTAATATATAGTGAATTCATTAAAAATTGTATGTTTGAATGAAATGTTATTTCAAAATGGTTAGAAATTTGACAAGTCGTTTGATATATATTGTGTATTCATTCAAATAATTATAATTTTTATATGTAATTGAATAATTTGTAATTTACACATTTTAAGTAATTCGGATGTTTGAATAATTTGACATGTAGAAATCATCATCATGCCAAGGAAGAAACCAAAGATTCAAACAAATGTAGATAGGGAGAGAGATTTGAAAATTAAAAGAGATAAAATAAAATTACTACATGAAAAAAGAAAATTGCGAAGCAATGATGAAGAATTAACTTTCGAAGAGGATCAAGAACCACCAGTACAAAGAAACAAGGAGGAAGAATTAGAAAGACAAAGAGAATGAATGAGATTGTTACGCTCAAGAAGACAATTGAATTGTGAAGCTACACCATCCTCCAATGTTGGAGTCATATCGTCCGCTACACCATCTTCGAATCTTGGAGTCATATCATCCACTACACCATCTTCCAATGTTGAAGTCATATCATCCTCTCATGTTGAAGATACACTGATTTATAGATCTGATGATATACACACTCCATCATGTCATGTTGAAAGCACAACATCAACACATCAAGTAGGTGATATTCCATCTTTTACATCTTATTTCCAAGGCACATCATCTTCAGTTCAAGGTACGCAATACACTCAACCTTATATTGATGTTAAAAATGTTGAGAGAATTGAAGAGATTAGAACACCTTCTAGAATTCGTTTTAGAAAACTAAAATATTTGATTGATATTGATACTAACATTTTGAAATCAATGCCTAACAAGATTAGCAAGCATACTTGTCAAAGAAAAGTTAATCATATGTGGAGATTATTTTTTGAAGAATTAAATATTACAGGTCAATGCCAATTATTTGTTGAAATGATGAGGAATTTGAAATTTAGGCCTATCACGAAAATTCTTGGGCTAAGAACGATGGATGATTCAAATGAAAAAAATATTGTAAAGAATCTAGTGAGTTCTTATGACAAAGTGGGTTCTAAATCATGCACCAAAGATAGTAATATCACAAGACAAGTACTCACATCGACAATAGTAAGTAGCCAAATGAAGAAAGCTTGACTCATGAGAAAGACGAGCAAAACATTAAAAATTGGTAGAGGTACCTTAAGGAGAGCCATGCTAAGGCGTGAGAGATTAGAAGATCCAACAAAAAATGAGTTATGGACATTTAACGGTAGACTATTGCGAAAGGATAAAGAAATTAGTGAAGCCTTGAAATCATTGATCAAAGATTTTTGGAAAAATAACACACATGTTTCTCCTAATCAAAGAGATGTTGTAAGAAGGAGGATTGGTAGCCGAAATCGCGAGCCACATGCGAAACATTTTTTGGACTCAACTCAAACACAATTTTTTGCAAAATTTATTGGTATGTATGCTCAAATTCGAATAAGTCAAAGATTTTTTGAGATGGGTAAACCTTTTTATGTGAAAATAAATCACACATGCACAACTTCTTGTTGTAGGATACATATTGAATTTTCTAACCATTTTGATGTTTTTAGGCACATATGCGTAGTTTTGCGATTTTTATAAAATGGGTGTTACCAATATCCTTTCTTCTTATCTTTCAAAAAAGAATTCACTTACTTGTAAAGCGAATAATGGGCAGGGTGAATCTCCAACTACACTTCTTACGAGCTAGAAACAGTGATACCGATAAACCTTTACTAACTCAAAGGCTAGCTAATATGTACCGGTTCGGCTCTAAGTTTGGTCTTACTTCTATATGAAAAGCTTTACAATTAGGGCGTAAAGACTCCTAAAAGTAAGAATATTTAGCTATTTTGTGAATTAAGAAGACAATATAAGCTACAGACAAAGCTTCTAGTTAAATACTTTCACAATTGCTCTCGATCAAAGCTCTGGCTTCAATTGCTTCTTAACTCTTTTCTATTCAATTTATGAGATACAACTACCAATAACACGAGATAACATGGATCAAAGAAAACTTGGATGAATTATAAAAAAAGCTTACAATTCACACAAATAACAATCTCAATCAAAGTTAAGTCTCAAATGCACCTTTGTATTCACTTTGTCTCAAAATAGTGCTTACACAAACAAAGTTTTGCTAGCACAATTTCTCCAGAGCTCTCTTGCATAAAGATAATGATGATTTTACAGTGAGGGGGTACTCCTTTATATAGGCACGAGAGTTGAGAAAAAAGTGGAGGAAAAAATGGGAGCAATTCAACCAACTTTGACCTAGTCTAACTACAGAAGAAAATAAAGGGTTACATGCAACTCGCATTACATCCTTTTACATGCATGTAACTTGCATTACATGTAATTATGTTTTTTCATGTAATGCATTCTTTACAACTACTAATATGAAATAAAAACAAAACAACAATCTTAGAGATTGTTTCTCAGTGCCTTGAATTTGACAATGATGTCATGCACTGTGGGAAGATCGACACTTTCCATAGTCTTCAATTTGGCTTCAACTCTCACTACATTTGCATCTGTTGATTGCATGATTTTGGAATTTTCTGTTGTAGTATCTAACAAATGTTTTGTTAAGGATTTATAAAAAACAAACTTATTCATCGTATGTGAACCAAAATCTTTAGAATCTACATTAGCATTGATTTTGTTGGTATATTTTGAATTTTCTATCTCTGTTGCACTAAGATTACCAGATTCATCAGTAACATGACATCCCATCTATTCCATATCACAAGTAACACTTGTTTCAACTATTTGAAGGTCTCCAAAAGCCACTTGCAACTTTTTGATCAACTTCCTTAATGTCTCCTCCTTGTAACCAATGAGCCCTTGAAATCTGAAGAACATTTCACATGGCAAAAGAATGTCACATGAAACCAATGGATCCAAATCAAATTTCACCATTTCATCGCAATTGTCAAGGATTTCTTTCAAGTTATCTACTTCCAGAGTCAAAGAAGAAATTAAGTTTTGCTCCATTTCATTCATCTCTTTGACATGCCTAAGAACTGCAAATGTCTCTATGATGGCTCGAACTCCTTTAGAAATGATTTCTTGTATCCAAGACTTAGTAGCTTCAATCAGCCTTCTCTCTTTAGACATTTGAGACATAACAACAACACTTTGAGAAGATTGTTTCTGGATAACCTCATTCAAATGAGAGATCTCTTGTTTCAACCGATTCTTCTTTTCCCAAAGCTCATGATTGCTTTTTGATACATTGGCCAATGCAATTTGAGCATCTTGCAAACAACCCAAATGTGATTGCTTTCCAACTTCAACCTTAGTAAACTTGTAGTCAGAATCTTATCTTATCTTAGATTTGTTACTGTGCTAATTCTTCATTTGTAGGTCACCAAAGAAGAGGGCTAATAAAGTTGACACACAAGTGATAAAGGGTGAGATGCCAAAATCATCTGTGAAATAGTATTATCAATTCACATCCTCAATATTTATTAGTGTTCTTTGTTCAAGTACCATTGTAGGATAATCATCTTATGCCTGGAATTGCAGAGGTTAAATCATGTCAATGCTAAGGTTTGTAGCATCAATACTAAGGTTTTTAGCATCAATTGGTCATGCTAAGTATAGTAGTTGTATCATGAATCCTTCTGAACCAATATGACTAAGATTCTCGGAAGAAGACTAAACCATATCATCTATCTACTCCCTCTTTATATAAGAGTTTGTCAAACAATGAGAATGAAACATTGATTATTACTCCCCCCTCAATGTAAAATTCTCATTGATTGCATTTTGTAATTTTTTAAGTCACTATCAACCTCTATATCATTGTATTCTTCTTATCATCAAATTACACAACAATGAGAATATGAACGATGACTTCTTCACATGAACCTGACAATTATAAATGCTACACCTTAATAAATGTTTTGGCTTGGTCTTTACCATTCTAGCTTATAATACAATACATTGGCTTCATTTTTATTTGAAAGTATTTATTATGTTTGTTCTAAAAGTCATTCTTTATTTGCCAATATGAAAATGCAACTATCATGAAAGGCATAGTCTTATAATTTGTAATTTGTATAATGGTATAAAAGCTTGGTTGTGGGTTTGAATCCATTGCCCCCATGACCCTCCTTCTCATGCATTTATTTATTCTATTTATTCTTCTATCTCCTCCTCCGCTTGGCCATTTTGCAACACCATCTAGATGGAACTCTAGCCTTCCTCAAAACCATTATACATGACCTCTCCTTCTTCAATATATTCTATAAAAAGTTCCTCAACCCTTGAACCTTTCAAAACCCCAATCTCGATGGAAGGCTTCTAGACCAAAGGAACTAGTAGATCTGGCTCTTTAAGAGAAAGAGACAACAAATCCAATTTTCTAGCGACTGGATGGAAAATTGGGGAAATCATTTCAATTAGTTGTAAATCGAAAAGAATTATAAGTAAACTATATCAATATAATAAGTAACTTAGTAATTATATCAATATAATTTAATTACTAAGGAAATGAATTTATTACTCTAACATATAGTACATTATTTTGCAGACAAAGGTGTTGAATTTGATGCTTAATAGATTTACATACATGTGTAATAAATAATAAGTGTTGTAGCTTTGGGATCAACACTATAAAATGAAGGATGTCATACTACATTCACAGAGGTACCAAAATATTTTATTTGATATGGAGACAAAAGAAAATGTGTATTCTTCATAAATGCTTTTGAGTCTCATGTATTATCATTTTCAGCTATTGACATCAGAGATACCTTTACATCTTCATCATTGTATTGATCAACGAGTCCTTATTGCACTCACTAGTTCTAAGCCAATGACTAAGGTATGAAAGAGTTTACATTAAAATTTCATTAGTACTAAAATTCAATATAAAATTCATAGGCACAATCGAGTGGTAACTTTGATAGTTTTTGTAGGGTCTTATTATTCCTGACCATCAGTGTATCCCTGAGGTGTATATACAGAGGAATTATCAGCTAGCTGTAAGAAAATATTAAGTTTTATGTGTAAATATATTTTGTTTTTTTATATAAAATAGTTATTTATTCATATATAATTTTGATTGTAACATGTCGAGTTACAGAAGACTCTAGACTAATGGACTAGTGAGCATGTTAGGAAGACCTCGTTATATACACTGGTCATCTCCCACTTGTTGGCAATTAAAGACAATTAGGGATTTATTTTGTTCCCCTAGTTGGAAAGAGTATATATCTAATGATGTACATTTTACACCTATATGGCATTATTGGGCATATGTTTTGTATAATTTTTTCTATGTATGTCATTTTTTACATATATTTCATGTATGACATTATTAGACATATGCTTATGATGTTTCAAATTATTGATAAATGAATTATATGATATTGTTAGACCTTGTGGAATCAACTTTGATTTTTTGTTATCACATTGGTTTGATGCTTGTATTCAATCAATCAACATATTTTCCTTTTAATTCTTCCACATTTGGCATATCCATCTAACAATGAACTTATGATACTCCCATCAAGAAGTGCATGATTGCATGGTTTTATGGTGGATGTCCCTCTCTTTTTTAAATTCCAATTTTATTCATCTACATGAGTAAGGGAGATCAATTCCATTTCTTTCAATTGTATTTAAAGGTCATTAAAGTTTTTTCAAACAATGTGATTAAATAAATATTATTCAGCATTTACCTCTATCATCAAGGTTGATTCATTCCTCCTCTTATTTTACCAAATAATTTGGGTGAATCACCCATGGCTCCTTACATTTCTTGAAGAAATTTTTTAAAGACTTTGCAACATGTCTTCTCTTCTTCCATATAGTTCATGTTCATTAAAGACATTTGGTCAAACAATATATATGCTTTGTATATTCTCACAACACCAATAGTCATGGTACAATGCTTAAAAGATCCATAGTTGAAGAGAAGCTATGTGAAGCTTCTAGAACCATGGACCTATACTTAATTTAGTATTATTGCATCCATGTTACTTATGAAAGTGGAACTTTCACATAGATAACTAGGGAAACCAAAATTGAAAGCCAAACTTAACATAGAAAAGTAAAGCAAGCCTCAACTATATTCTCATTAAACACTGTGAATTCAAATATCTTTGGCGGAGCATATCTTGGATCTCGTGCAAGATATGGATGAGGTTCCAGTTCCTATAGGACCGTGTTGCAGAGACCTACAATAACCTCTCTCGCTTTTTGGAGATTGCATTCCATTTTCATTCTACAATGCCATCTCGGGTGATGTTGAAACTTGCAGTGTTGGTGAGTACAAAGTTGCCAAATACCAAATCTCTCTCATCTTTCGTCGTGGGATCAAACTACCTACTCCATTAGCTCCGAGTGGCCGGGTAAACCCTATCCCCAACCTCGTCTTGTCCCCTTCAGTGCTCGAACGTTCTCAGGCACGCTGAACTGGAATGTCCCTAAGGGTCACTAAATGCCACAGGGCTGCAATCTTTGATGGGGCATATCTCGGAGCTCGGTCGAGATATGGATGAGATTCTAGTTCCTACAGGACCATGTTACAGAGACCTACAATAACCTCTCTCACTTTTTGGAGATCGCATTCCGTTTTCATTCTACAACGCCATCTCAGGTGATGCTGAAACTTGCAGTGTTGGCCAGTACAAAGTTGCCAACTGCCAAATCTCTCTCATCTTTCGTTGTGGGATCAAACTGTCTGCTCCATTAGCTCTGGGTGGCTGGGTAAACCCTATCCTCAACCTCGTCTTGTCCCCTTCAGTGCTCGAACGTTCTCAGGCACACTGAACCGGAATGTCCCTAAGGGTCACTAAATGCTACAGGGCTGCAATCTTTGATGGAGCATATCTCGAAACTCGTGCAAGATATGGATGAGATTTCAGTTCCTGAAAGACCGTGTTACAGAGACCTACAATAACCTCTCTCACTTTTTGGAGATCGCATTCTTTTTTCATTCTACAACGCCATCTTGGGTGATGCTGAAACTTGCAGTGTTGGCCAGTACAAAGTTGCCAACTGCCAAATCTCTCTCATCTTTCGTTGTGGGATCAAACTGTCTGCTCCATTAGCTCCGAGTGGCTGGGTAAACCCTATCCCCAACCTCATCTTGTCCCCTTCAGTGCTCGAACGTTCTCAGGCACGCTGAACCGGAATGTCCCTAAGGGTCACTAAATGCCACAGGGCTGCAATCTTTGACGGGGCATATCTCGGAGCTCGTGCGAGATATGGATGAGATTCCAGTTCCTACAAGACCGTGTTACAGAGACCTACAATAACCTCTCTCGCTTTTTGGAGATCACATTCCGTTTTCATTCTACAATGCCATCTCGGGGGATGCTGAAACTTGCAGTGTTGGCCAGTACAAAGTTGCCAACTGCCAAATCTCTCTCATCTTTCGTCGTGGGATCAAACTGTCTACTCCATTAGCTCCGGGTGGCCGGGTAAACCCTATCCCCAACCTCGTCTTGTCCCCTTCAGTGCTCGAACGTTCTCAGGCATGCTGAACCAAAATGTCCCTAAGGGTCACTAAATCCCACAGGGATGCACTCTTTGACGGGGCATATCTCGAAGCTCGTGCAAGATATGGATGAGATTCCAATTCCTACAGGACCGTGTTGTAGAGACCTACAATAACCTCTCTCACTTTTTGGAGATCACATTCCATTTTCATTCTACAATGCCATCTCGGGTGATGTTGAAACTTGCAGTGTTGGCCAGTACAAAGTTGCCAACTACCAAATCTCTCTCATCTTTCGTCATGGGATCAAACTGTCTGCTCCATTAGCTCTGGGTGGCCGGGTAAACCGTATCCCCAACCTCATCTTGTCCCCTTCAGTGCTCGAACGTTCTCAGGCACGCTAAACCGGAATGTCCCTAAGGGTCACTAAATCCCACAAGGCTGCAATCTTTGACAGGGCATATCTCGGAGCTCGTGTGAGATATGGATGAGATTCCAATTCCAACAGGACCGTGTTGCAGAGACCTAGAATAACCTCTCTCACTTTTTGGAGATCGCATTCCGTTTTCATTCTACAACGCCATCTCGGGTGATGTTGAAACTTGCAGTGTTGGCCAGTACAAAGTTGCCAACTACCAAATCTCTCTCATCTTTCGTCGTGGGATCAAACTGTTTGCTCCATTAGCTCCGGGTGGCTGAGTAAACCCTATCCCCAACCTCCTCTTGTCCCCTTCAGTGCTCAAACGTTCTCAGGAACGCTGAACCGGAATGTCCCTAAGGGTCACTAAATCCCACAGGGCTGCAATCTTTGATGGGGCATATCTCGGAGCTCGTGCGAGATATGGATGAGATTCTAGTTCTTACAAGACCGTGTTGCAGAGACCTAGAATAACCTCTCTCGCTTTTTGGAGATCGCATTCCGTTTTCATTCTACAACGCCATCTCGGGTGATGTTGAAACTTGCAGTGTTGGCCAGTACAAAGTTGCCAACTGCCAAATCTCTCTCATCTTTCATCGTGGGATCAAATTGTCTGCTCCATTAGCTCCGAGTGGCTGGGTAAACCCTATCCCCAACCTCGTCTTGTCCCCTTCAGTGCTCGAACGTTCTCAAGCACGCTGAACCGAAATGTCCCTAAGGGTCACTAAATCCCACAGGGCTGCAATCTTTGACGGGGCATATCTCGGAGCTCGTGTGAGATATGGATGAGATTTCAGTTCCTACAGGACCGTGTTGCAGAGACCTATAATAACCTCTCTTTCTTTTTGGAGATCACATTTCATTTTGTGTTGAAACTTGCAGTGTTGGCCAGTACAAAGTTGCCAACTGCCAAATCTCTCTCATCTTTCGTCGTGGGATCAAACTGTCTACTCCATTAGCTCCGGGTGGCCGGGTAAACCCTATCCCCAACCTCGTCTTGTCCCCTTCAGTGCTCGAACATTCTCAGGCATGCTGAACTGGAATGTTCTAAGGGTCACTAAATCCCACAGGGCTGCAATCTTTGATGGGGCATATCTCGGAGCTCGTGCAAGATATGGATGAGATTCTAGTTCCTATAGGACCATGTTGCAGAGACCTACAATAAAATCTCTTGCTTTTTGGAGATCGCATTCCGTATTCATTCTACAACGCCATCTCGAGTGATGTTGAAACTTGCAGTGTTGGCCAGTACAAAGTTGCCAACTGCCAAATCTCTCTCATCTTTCATCGTGGGATCAAACTATCTGCTCCATTAGCTCCAGGTGGCCGGGTAAACCCTATCCCCAACCTCATCTTGTCCCCTTCAGTGCTCGAACATTCTCAGGCACGCTGAACTGGAATGTCCCTAAGGGTCACTAAATGCCACAGGGCTGCAATCTTTGATGGGGCATATCTCGGAGCTCGTGTGAGATATGGATGAGATTCCAGTTCCTACAGGACCGTGTTGCAGAGACCTACAATAACCTCTCTCACTTTTTGGAGATCGCATTCCGTTTTCATTCTACAACGCCATCTCGGGTGATGTTGAAACTTGCAGTATTGGCCAGTACAAAGTTGCCAACTGCCAAATCTCTCTCATCTTTCGTCGTGGGATCAAACTGTCTGCTCCATTAGCTCTGGGTGGCCGGGTAAACGTTATCCCAAACCTTGTCTTGTCCCCTTCGGTGCTCGAATGTTCTCAAGCACACTCAACCAGAATGTCCCTAAGGGTCACTAAATGCCACAGGGTTGCAATCTTTGACGGGGCATATCTCGAAGCTCGTGCGAGATATGGATGAGATTCCAGTTCCTACAGAACTGTGTTGCAGAGACCAGAGATCAGCCAAGGATAAGGATAGCATTGTAAGAAAATGATTATTTATCTGGTGGATATAAGTCTTTTATATAACAAACCATTTATATGCATAGTAAAAGAACTGAATATAGATTTGAGACATATTGATCACCTGCAGTCTGATCATCTTCACAAGTATGCAACTTTTGTTTCACTATTTCATGCGGGTTTATTGAACTTTCTTTATGAGGTCATTTACAGATGGGATGTTCAAAGGTTGAGTTCCTATGGGTTGTCAATATTTTGACTATACTTTAAGTCAACGATTATCAATATGGGAAAAAATGGAACTCGTTGTATTTTAAAGTACTGAGAAGATGGCCTTGCCCTTCTCTAGGAGTTTCAAAAATGGGAGACATTAGGTAAGAGAGTGAAAATGTTACTATCGCTTCAACGCACATGACACAATTGGAAATGCAAATTTTGATGGTAATCATTTTGTGATAACGGAGAGACTAGGGATGATCGTTGTTACTATCGCTTTAGTAGTGGATTTTTGTTTTCTCTTGAATTTGGTGGTGGGGGATTAGTGGTAATTCTCCTTGGATATTCGTTCTTATGATGTTAGTGACAAGTGTTGCTCTTTGAAAACACTTGTACAATCTTTTTTAAATTATTAGATAAAAACAAAGAATTGTAAGTATTAAACATGATTAGCCTTTAGTTCCTAGAAGATCTTTATTTCCCCATCAATGCATTTAGAAAGTTAAGTTTTAAGAAGATCATAAATAGAAAAAATTAGAGAAGCAATTTAAACATTTATATTGATTGGAAACATGTGAGTCTTGAGTTTCCTCTGCCTTTTAAAGAACGTTCCTTAGCTAGCATAACTAATTCCACATTCCATAAGAGTGTCATTGCACTAAAGATTTAGGAAACCAACTGCTCTAAGATAAAGCTTCCCAGTCAATAATAATCTAGCCTATTGAGGTACATAATACTTCTCAATTAAACTTGTGTTAATTCAGTATTAATTTTGTAATTAACTACAATTTCAGTATCTGTGTACAGGGGGTGACTGAGAAAACTATTTGAGGTCCAATTTGAAAATATATTTGTAAGGATCTCGACCAAGGTTCACAACTTCGATGATTAATACATTCATTCAGGCTAGAACCTCACTACAAAAAAATAATATATAAAACAGGTAATGAATAACGTCATGTCTAGACCCAAATCAACCAATGAAAGTCAAATCAGCATAATGTGGAACAACAATATATGCATTGAGTGGGTTGTCATAGAAAAGCTTCAGAATAAAATTCATGTCTAGAATTAAAAGACCTTAAAGAAAATTTATGCTTGTAACACAAATGGCCATTCAAAATTGAATATGATTACAATATGTGAAATAGCATTACAAGAACTTGTAATGCTCTTGTGAACATCGTGTTAATTCTTGTAAGAATCCCTAAGATGCTTGTTATACTCAAAATTTTGTTGAAATTGAATTAATTTTTATCCTGTCGGTTAATTGGCTTAGGGTGATATATGCAAAGGAAATTTATAAATTAAGCTAATGTCATATGGCTTGCTTGAGAAAGATGTCCATGTTCTTATTGATGGGTACTAATGACTGTCCACATTTAGTTCTTCAATATCCTATTTGACAAGCTTTCCATAGACATTTCTTTGCCATACTAAGTATTTTTGAAAACATATTTGAGTAGAAGCACTATAGTAGATACTACATGATGTTTTAACAAATAAAGTAATGGGTTAAAGACTATTATTTCAAAGGTATTATGTCATAGTATTTTAATTGTAATGATCTTAGACTAATGATATTCTTGAAGGTAACTTTGACATGCAGCAAGAAAGACAACCTACAACCAAGGCTATATTGTGCCTTCAACTAAAGCCATAAATGCTCACAGCCAAAGCCACTAGTGCACATAGCCAAAGCCATGGATGCTTATAGCCAAAGTTACAAGTGTTCGCAGCCAAAACCATGAGTACATGAAGTCGATGATCACAATTGTTCACAACTATTCACCAGAAACAACTTCTTTGTAGTTTTTGAGAAATACTAATAAAGAAAAAAATAACATCTACTAGTTGGTAGACATAATGGCAACTCTCTAGCAATTGAATTTAATTTCATACATGCACATATCTAATTTAATGTCATACACGAACATATCTAATTTAACGTCATACATGAACAAACATATAATATAAAATGATAACCAATAATGTAATATACATTAACAAACACATAATATATTATGATAACCAATAATGTCGTATATGAACAAACATATCATATATTAACCAATAATGTCATACATCAAATATAGAATGTCATATGTACATCAAATGTATGTCAAATATGTCTCTCTGATGCCTATATATATACATGGGGAAGGAAACAAGTCTCTCTCTCTCTCTCTCTCTCTCTCTCTCTCTCTCTCTCTCTCTCTCTATATATATATATATATATATATATATATGTATCGAATATCTCAACTACATCTTCTCCTTCCCACGAGGGGAAGGAAACAAGTCTCTCGATGTCCTCTGTCGTCGTGTGGAGGGAGACAATGGAGATGACGGGGCCCTCCTGACACACTCACTTGATCTCTTGTTGAGGCTCTTCTCCAGGTCCAACTGATACAAAGAAAGTAGATATAAATCAATATTTATTATACGTTGAAATCAAATATATGTACACACAAAATCAATTATTTTCTTACCGCCAACAAATAGTCACTCTGTAAGTCCACCTCAAATGCTTGTGGACGATCAGGCGTGCCAAGACCCTACAACAATTCAATAAATATAATCACTTATAAATAATATTAGAAATTTTGAGATTAACTATTATAAACAACTAAAACGAAGAAAATTCTTTCATACCTCCGTTAGTGGCTGTGAGCTAGCCACAACTGCGACCACTCCACTATCAATAGACTGTCGTAGATGAGGAGGTGTGTCCGACATCATGAGCTTCATGTCATAAAATACACGTTATATCTAACATGAAACATGGAATAAATATAATCAAATGAATTAAATTAACATGAAACAACTGTACCTGTGTGAAGCTCGTATGATGTCTCTGCTCTGTGTCTGTGGTAAAGGTTGAGGGTCCTGTGGAGAACTGATGCACATGCATAATTTTTTTTGTCAATCCTTAATATGATTACATAGTAAATATATGTATTAATTAAAATGATTAAATTGATACATACCTCAGGACTCGTCGAAGGGACAAAAAATGGGCCTGGAGGATCGCTGCTAGGCCCAGCAACACTTTGACCCTAAATTTTGAACAATGGCAATAAATGCTAATTAATTAATCATTCACTATACATATGAAATGTGATCAAATTAGTAATTTACCTGTGTGTCAATGCCAAATGTCTCATTCAGGAACTCATCGGTGACAAGCCCATCATTCGCAGCATCTCCGGCATGAGTGCCAAATGTGCATAGGGATCCGCATGAAGTGCACATGTGACCACGACGCATAGAAGGCTCCCCCTCAACTAATGGGCTCGTGGAATGGATGAGGGTCTGTGCCAAAGCATTAATGGTCCCTAGAGTGCTGGCCTCTACATGTTCCTTCACAACTGAAGGAATAATCACATGCTCGTGCTATGGATGGACCATAGGTGCCCTAACTACATTAGGGTCACGACGTACTCCTGGCCTCTCAAATGATGACCCCCCACCTCTACCCTGAGAGTCTAACATATCAAAATAATTGGGGATCTCCCCAAGGACAAACTCACAATATAATTTCTTCAAAAAATACATGGGGACCTTGTGATTGTTGCAAGGAGGGGCATCAAAAACCATCCACCATCTATCCCAAAAATTATTTCTAATAGCATCGTGTATACACTAATGGATGGGGAATTGTTTAGTACCCTCTCTAACAGTATTTGGCTCACCGGGTTTTCTAAATAATGCACATATACTACCTTTTGATATATATATATATTTTTTAACATCTTCATATGGCAATTTATTTGCATAAAATATTTTTTGTTAATCCCTCTTAGCCCGCCAAATATCTAACTGACCACTAACTGAGGCTATCTGAGGGTTAATGGATTCGAGGGATGATGCCAATTGAGCCCTCATTGGATTGGTTTGTCCGAATTCTTTCAACCGAGCAATGAGTCTTTCTAATTCAATTTTGCCTCTCTGTATTTCATTTCTTATATTTTCTTGTGTGCCTAGCGGAGGTCTTGCAATTGGTTCAGGTTGTGGAATTTGTTGTTCTTCTCGAGGAGGGTTTTGATTTTGAGGTTCTTGAGGGTTTTGTGGATTTTTCGGTTGATTATGGACATTTCCTGATAAAAAATCAATTGAAATCCAACTAAATAAACAAATCTAAATGAAATTTGTAAAAACCCTACAAAAGAATATCAAAAACTAATAAAACAATATGGAAAACATATTAAACAATGCAAAGTTAAGTTTATATCACTTACCTCATTGTCATCGGTGTGCTCATTGTCTTGAATTTCGTCGATGAGGAAGCATTTTGGCAAATGGTGGTGAATTTTTGCTATCAAACCCGCGTACGCGCTATTGGAGAGCCAAAAAGCAAAATGAAAATGATGGGCCACGGGTCTGCAACCCATCATATAACTTTTTGGATATCAGAATAGCGCGTACGCGCTATACTATAGCACGTACGCACTATTGAAAATTAGAGAAAAAAAAAAACCTTGTCATCTTTTTGGCACCACAACTCGGTGCATATGCCCAAGACTAAGCTAAAAAATAAACCTATAATGCAAGCTAATATGAAAAGTGGTTTAGCAGCAAGGGACGCATAACATTTACTCTTATTTCATCATTGAGCGTTTATTAGGGACATCATGAGATCATACAACCATCACTAGTATAACGATGAGGATATGAATATGATCAATATCAGATAAGTATGTGGAAATATAATCTAAGCATTAGAGACATGTAAGTCAAGATGACTACACAATTAGATTCCCTATGTTTAGTATAGCAAGATTACACCTGTATCAAGGCATAAGTGCTAGGATAACCCCTGAGTGCGATCTTGCAAAATAGTCAAAGATGATACGTTTATAAGATAAAGTGTCAAATAGGACAAGCATGAATGCTTTAAACACTATAGGCAAATAAAGTATACCCACAATCAGAAACCAAGAAAACATGCCCCGTGTCCCCAGCCTTCTAGTCAATGACATCCTTGAAAGACTATTAGGGAGGGAACATATAGCAAAAAAATTAGCATAGACACCACACAAAGAAAATAAAGGTCAACATAGCTCAATCATTTAAGTGTTGAAGTGTGTGTGTGTAAGTCACTTGGCCATTTCTTCAATGCTTGATTCTGATAGTGAGCAATATCGCACCATCAGAGACTATAGGTAAACTATCTGAAAAGTGTTGAGAAACACTTGATGTAAAGTTGGGGGCCAGTAGTGTTTAGAAACATTGTTTTGTGAGTTTCCAAGGAAACCCTAATGCACAAGGACACCTTAACAGGCTAAGTAGCTATGCCCCCAATACGAGGACAAGAAACAATCCCAAGTTAGGAAATGTGTAGTGAAATGGGTGATTGAGACTGATAGACATAGGTGCAAAAAAGGAAAGGAAAGGAAAGGTGGTTTTATAGTCCATGACACTATGCCATAGTTTTTGGGTTTACATATGGTGGCAGTGATATGGGACTACCTCGTACTCTTTTTTGAGAGGCGCTTGGCACTACAAAAAAGGCGTACATACCCTACCCCCAGTTAGGATTTGAACTTGTGACCTCTCTTTCAAGAGTACAAGTTCTCCACCACTAGGCCAACTCAGGCAAAGGTCTCAAGTAGTGCCTGTTTCCCGATTTTCACCACTTGGCATATTTTTTCATGACTTTTTTTCAATTTTTTTCAATTTTTTATTTTTTTGATTTTTTTTGGTGATACATCAAAGTTCCTATTGCTAGGTTTTCACTAAGATGATCATTTTTTTAGGACATTTTTTGCTTTTTAGGATTTTTAAGGATCATAGATATGTACAAGATAGCTGAGCAGTAAGCCTCTAAGCATAAAACTTCTTCAAATGTAGGACATTGATAGGATTTGCAAGTTCTTCGCCTTCAGGAGTAGACAATTGATAAGCACCAGACCCAAATACTATTGTGATAATGTATGGGCCTAACCAGTTAGGTTCAAACTTTCCATTTTGCTCTCTATGATACTAATTTTTTGGATTTCCTTTAAGCATGAGGTCACTGACTTGAAACTCACGTGGGTGAACTTTCTTGTTATACTTAGTGGACATGGGCTTCTGATAAGCCCTCATAGTCTCTAAGGTAACTAGGCAGTCTTTTCTCTGCACTAGCTAGTTAACGAACAAGGAGATTTATAACTCATCTAGTTGGAGGATGTGATCAAAAGCTATCTTACGATGCTCATCAAAAGTCTCTAATTCCTATATTTGCATAGCTCTATGGTGTTCATCAGTTATCAACCCATGTAAGGAGACTTGCAAGGAGGGGATCTCTACTTCTAATGGGAGAATGACCTTAAAGCCATAGACTAGAGAAAAGGGGGCGGCCCCTATAGGAGTACAGATGGTAGTTCTATAGGCCCAAAGTGACAAATTTATTTGTAGGTGCTAATCTCTTCTAGACTTATGAACTGTGCGATGCAAGATTTCCAACAATGTTTTGTTGGAGGCCTTAGCTTGGTCATTCCCTTGAGGGTAGTAAATAGAAGACCGATGTTTTTTGATGTGAAATTTCTTGCACAGCTATTTGAGGTCCTTATTCTTGAATTTTCATCCATGATCAGTGACAATGGAGGAAGGAATAACATACTGACAAATGATGTGATTTAGTATAAACAGGGCAACATGTTTGCTTGTAGCAGTAGATAGTGGCACAACTCCAACCCATTTGGTGAAATACTTAGTTGCTGTAATGATGAACTTGTGACCACTAGATGAACTTGGGTGAATTTTGCCTATCAAATCAAAGGCTCGTTGTTGAAATGGCCAATATGTCACAAAAGGAATCAGCTCACATCCAAGAGCATGAATTAAGTTACCATGAAGTTGACATTTTCGACGGGACTTGGCATAACGAATAACATCAGCTTGCATAGTTGACCAATAATAACCCACCTTAAGTAGCTTTTGAGCAAGTGCAAGGCCATTAGAATGTGCCCCACAAATGTCATCATGGAATTCAGCAAGTGTCTTTTCGAAATCTTCTAGTTCTAAACACCTAAGTAGTGTTCCATCTGGACCCTTCCTATACAAGTCACCAGATACCAAAGTGTAATGTGAGGCATTGTGGAGGAATTGACATTGTTGGTTGTGCGTGAAGTTCTTAGGAACAATTTGATCACACAAGTATTAGAAGATGGCCGCATAGTGGGAGGAATCATGACCTACAACAGTGTAGATCACTTGGTTATCTGAGGAATCATAGGTGGGATGGTGCAGTTCTTCCACTAAGAACTCAAATTAGGATTCATGTTCTTGTAGTTGGAGGATGGATGCTAGAGTGGCCATAGCATCAACAACCTTATTTTATGCTCTAGGAATTAGTTGAAATGTCACAAAAGTGAAGTAGTTCCTTAGAGCATCTATCAACCTTTTGTAAGGTATCAACTTGTCATCTTTTGTTTGATAGTCATTGTTCACTTGTTTTATAACAAGTCGAGAATCTCCATAGATATGTAATTCAGTTATTCTCCATTCAAGAGCCATTTTGATCCCATTTCTTAATGCCTCATATTTCACAATGTTGTTTGTACACGAGAATAAAGGTTTGTAAGATTTGGGGATCGTATATCCATGAAGGGAAACAAACAAGATACCTACTCCAGCTCCATTTTGCATATGAGAACCATCAAAGAACATTTTCCAAGTTCTCTCAGTGATGTACATAATTGAGGCATCTGGAAATTCAACTTGTATGAGTGTCATATCCTCTAGTGGAAAATCAGCCAATTGGTCAGCTATAGCTTTCCCTTTGATGGCTTCACATTCGACATACTGAATGTCAAATTTTGAAAGAATCATCATCCATTGAGCTAGACGACCAATAAGCGCAACTTTTCTCAACAAATATTTCAAAGGATCAATTTTAGAAACAAGGTGAACTGTATGTACCAACATGTAACGCCAGAGTTTTTGAGAAGCAAAGACCACTGCAAGACAGACTTTCTTGATGCTGGTGTAGTTTATTTCATAAGAAACAAAAGTTTGATTGATATAATATATAGCTCGTTCTTTACCAATCTCATCACTTTGGGCTAGTAGCGCTCCTCGAGAAGAAGTTGTAGTTGAGATATACAAGATTAAAGGTTTGTCTAGAATAGGTGGCATCAAAACAGGAGGTTTTTCCAAGTATCCTTTGATTTGGTCTAGAGTTTGTTGACACTCATCATTCCAGATATGAGTAGAGCCTTTATGCAAATTCTTGTTAAAAGGTTGAGCTTTATCTACCAATTGAGAAATAAATCTTCTTATGGATTGTAGACGTCCTTGTAGACTTCTAAGTTGGTTGATATTTCTTGGAGGAGGCATCTCCATGATAGCCTGGACCTTTTTAGGATCAACCTTGATTCCTTTTGCTGAGTTAATGTAGCCTAGCAATTTTCCAGAAGTGACACCAAAGGCACACTTTTTTGGGTTTAGCCTAAGTTGAAATTGTTCCATATAGTCCAATATCAGACTAAGGTCTCTAAGATGTGTATCTCATTTTCTAGATTTCACTAGTGTGTCATCAACATAATCTTCCATATTTTTATGCATCATATCATGGAATATGGTGGTCATTTCTCTTTGATAGGTAGCACCAACATTCTTAAGACCAAAAGACATGACATTCCAATAGAAAGTACCCCATGCACATGTAAAAGTTGTCTTCTCTTGATCAACTGGAGCTATCTTAATTTGATTATACCTAGAAAACCCATCCATACACTAGTGCATTTAACCCTAAATTTTGACCAACTCTTTTAAATGGGTTGGTTGGTCAATTTATAAAGAAAACTTTTTCTTTTTCTTTATAACATGCTCGTGTTGGTCACAATTGCGACCAATTATTTTGGTCTCAATTGTGACGCACACGGCAACACAAAAATCACATTTCATTTGAGCAAGTCAATATCAAGGGTTCTAGAGCATTCCAACATTTTGCATGAGGGCATAGTGTATTCAAGGGGGGTTCCTGAAGAGAGGACTTGCGTCAGGTGCATATGTTGATATAGCCTTTGCCAAGGATGACCAACTTCGCTGAAAATTGAGACGACATTGTGTAGGGCCAAACTCGGCTAGTGAAAATTAATCTCTGTGTTAACATTCATGTTGAAGAGTTGAAGAATATAAATGTAGGTGTTTGGCCAGACTCAAAAAAGCTTCAGTGATGCCAATTTTCCACTAGTACCAAGTCTCTTTAAAGGAATGTGTCAAACGTTACCTAACTTCGATGCCAACCATTGTAATAGGCAAAATTTTAGTCTGTATCAATTGGGTTTTCAACCAACTGCTAATAATTTTCTTGGATATTACAAAATAGTGGAGATTGTATACACTACGTGGTGCTATTTGTTGTATGTTTCAGAGATAGTGTATAGTCTTTCTCGAGTAGCAGTTTCCCCTGCAATGTGAATATGATTGGGGTCTGGCAACCCATGCAACTAAATTCATCCTTCACTTTTCCTTCTCAAGCTGATAAAATTGGAAGAGGGTTTTATGACAGATTGAGGGCATCAGATTGTGATGGTTCAAAATCTTTTCTTTTTGTGGGTTCTTCATCTACCCTACTTGCTCTTTCATATACAGTTCAGTTTTGGTGAAAGAGTATTCAAAAGTAGCTGGAGGTCTGACATCAGTGCTTGGCTGTAAGAAATTGAATGATAGAATTTACAAAATTACTTCAATAAGTCTAGGAATATTAAATGTGTGTCTACTACTCAAGTCTCTATCTTGGCATTTGACTCATCCTCTATTACTTTCAACTTTGCAATTTTTTTATCCAGTTCAACCAAGGTATCATCTTGAACTGACATTTTTTTTTGTAGTTGCAGCTAGATCATCCTTGGCATTGCTCTTAGACAATAATCGTTTCAATGAGTGTCAAAATATTATATATCCTTTTGGCATCATTTTCTTCCCTATAATTCATTTATTTTATTTTCCAACTCATCAGACTTTACACTATTCTTTCCTAATCTTCTATTCACTAACCTATATTTTTTGTTCCTTTTATTGGTGTTCCACTACTATATTTTTCATTTTAAATGTTTTCCTTGTGCTGCAGAAGCACTTGAGAGATAAATGAACATTATGGGATCATTTGATGTTCCAATAGAAAATATAGTTTAATATGACCTATAAGGTCATTCTATAATGTAATTATAGTGATCAATGCCATATGAATGTAATTTGAGTCAAAATATGTCTAACAAAGGCTAATAGAGGGTTGATAGGGTAAACTAAGAAATAGTTAGCAAAATGTGTTCCTTATATTGTGAAACAATCATTTGGATATAATTTGCTAGTATTCATATGCAAGGGAAATTTAATTTGTTATCAACTTGACATCATAAACATAATGTAATAGACTGAAAAAATAAGTAGTTTGTGGTCAGTTCAAGGGTAGTTATGGTTGGTTTTCGATTTTAGGAGTCAGTATAAGTTTATAAAATTTGCAATGATCGATGACACGAGGAGAATGAATGTAAACCTGTTTTGAACAAATAAAGTATTGAATTTTCTGCATAATTCCTATATATTGACATTTTTTACAGTCTAATTCTTTTTTCATAGTTTTGTATTGTGTTGCTAAAGATCCATTAGTATAGATGGTGGAGTATTGAATATCCATTGCTTTGGCATTTGTAGGGATTAAGACCCTATGATATTTGCAGAGATCAAATGATTTTCCTAGGAACTGTCAAAACCTTAATATAGGTTAAGTAAGAACATTATAAAATGTATTTTAACATTATCTTACATGCAATAAGACCTAACATTTGGGAAATAATATGAGGAAAGGTATATAATATCTACCCACAAGGATGCGGGGTGCCATGCAAAAAAGAAACATGTGCAAAAGGTGCAAGAAGGGTCTAAGAAAATCATCTTACTACTAAGAGGATGGAGACAAGAGTGAGTAGATGTGGATTTTTCCATACAAGACAATAGGGAAGCATTGTGATGGGTATCAAAAGAAGAATGTGGAGTCTAGAAGATGTCCAAATATATGTGTATATTCAAATCATGTTCAGTTCAAAGATTATTTGGAGGAGTAATCAACTACTTGTTTTGATAATAAAGAACATTCAACATTGTTCTTGGGTGAGAGATTTGTGATAGGGTAGGTTAATAAATATTGAGGTTAGTGTGGAAAAAGTCTTAAATTTGCAAGGGTTGAGCTCCCAAGGGCAAGGGGAAGAATACTATCTATGAGGATTAAAGGGCATAAGATCGCAATTATTCAACATGTCAACACTTGATGCATGATCTGAAGAATTTTCTTTTGTGTGACCTTGTTTAGAATGATGATAAATATTTCCTTAAAGTGTATGACATTATGGTGGTTGCCACTACTTGTAAATCTATTCTTTTTTTAGTTAAGCCTATGCTAGATCAATCAAATGCAACTCTATTTGTCTAGTTCTCTTGCCTAAGATTTCAAAATCCAATATGGCAATTGGCCATGAACAAAATGGGAGCTTGAGGAGCTTAAGCCTATGCCAAGTCAATTAGGTGCAACATCACTTGTTCTAGTTTCTTGACTAAGATTTCAAAATTCAATAGTGCAAACAAATTGACCATGGCCAAAGTGGGAGCTTTAGATGATTTATCCAAGTATCCATCCTTAGGTCCTTAAGATGCAATAGAAGAGGTTGCAATAGGGTTTAGGGTTCAGGGTACTATGATTAAAGCAACAAGTGCTATTGTCAAGTTCAGAAGACATAATCACCTATACAAAATTAATATGGTCAGTGATCAATTGGAAGGCATAATCTCCATTTTCTCATTAGAATCTAGATACATGTTAACTATAGAACTTAGAAGGCATTAAGCTGGTATCTAAATTTCAGATTCATATAGGCATCAAATTTAATGAACTTTGACTACAAACCATCTTTGGGAAGGATCTCCAATAAATATATCTTAGAGAATTAGTACTGTAGTGTAATGTCCCAAGGTGATGTATTAGCTTATTTTGCTAAATTTTTAGAAATAGAATACAAATGATAATACTTTTTTTTTTTTATCATTGAGATCGCAATATGAGAAAGTTTAGAATATATAGTAGCTAGGATGTGAATAGTAAACAATTTATTTCACTTACCCAGTTTGAACAAGTTAAGAGTGCATGGTAGTTGTGGCGTAAACAAGAAGCAATTTATTTTGCTTATTGGTGTTAAGTTGCATAGTATATAGGCTAATCCAGAGAGTCAGAGACAATTGGTGGTGCACTAAAAATGTTGAAGTTATGGTAATGCAATAAACAAACTAGAGTTTTCTCCCTCTCATTTTTTTAGAAAAATTTTGTCCACACATGCTTAGAAGAGAAATAGTTCATTAATTAGTGTGTAGTTTATAGGTAATCAACATAGATATATGGGTAGGAAAAGGCAATGAATGAGAGAAATAAGAATGTTAAATGATTACTAAAGATCATAATGATGCAGTAAACAAAATGCAATGGCCTTTCACAATTTATACACTTAGTATATTTATATATCTGTATATACAAGTACAGACCAGAACCTGATGCTCTCACGAAACTAGGCTATGGAAAGTAGGGGTTTCCCCTATAGTAACAAAGAGCAAGTTATCACACACACACACACACACACACACACACACACACACACACACACACAGAGTTAGTTAGTTAGTTTCCAGCATCACGATGGATATATCTGGTTTCTTTCATCAAACACTGGATGTTTAATATAGTCATCGACAATATAAAGGTATGAATTAGTATAATAAAATTGATGAATAATATTGGAGAATATTATGATGCATAAAAAAATTGTAGTCACCTCTCATCAACCAATTTTCCTTGTCTAAGTGTGCAGGCATGCACACTGCACACACATGACGACACAATTTTGTGAGAGATGACTGTAGTTTGTTTTATGCATCATCACGATCTTTAATGTTCAATCAAATTTTTATTTCATTAACAAATGTCTTAATGTTTATTTATTGTTGATAACTACATTCTTATAACCAACCATTTTTTGGTAAACTGCTACATTTTCAAAAACATATTTAGGCAATAGGCATATACTTTCTTGATAGAAGACTTTGCACATTACAACGCTCTCAAGTATTGATGAAACTTTCTTTCCTTAGGCACATGTTATAGGTTACATTGGTTATTAGTTTTATGCATTATACATATTTATGCATAATTGTTGGTAGTTTATATTATATATTTCATAATAAGTTATCAATTGTTGATAGTCTACACATCTTATAAACCACTCATTGTTTGAGCCATTTCTCTTGCTGAAGAATTCTAAGGAAATAATGACATACTTTCTTGAGGCAAGACTTTGCATATTATAAAATTTTCTTTCAATCTTTTAAATTTGAGCCTAAGGATTGATGACTTTTCTCTTCTTAGGTACATCAGGCAGGTTTAATTGACTATTCTATTTATATGCACTTTTAAGGTGGTTTTGTGATACATTTTTTTAATGTATAATCTTTGATAGTCTGAACATGTATGTGTAGACTATCATGTACGAGTTGAGAATCTGACTCCGATAATGCGCCAAGATCACCTGCAGCACAAATAGCTTGCTGAAGAGAAACCTAAGGAGCAAAGAGCTTGAAGCAAATACCACACAAGAATATTTAACAATAGAAAATTAGAATTGCTATGTGAAAATGGAAAATGGAATGAATTTACAATGAGTGAGAGACCGCTTATAAACGCCTCATGGAAGCTTCTAGAACAAGCTGGAAAGAGGTAGAAGATAAGGTTGACAACTCAACACATATCCACAAAAGGTGGAAAAGATAAGTATGCTAAAGGGAAAAAACTCCCGTGTTGTCAACAACTAACCCCAACTACATGCATTAACCTAAGTAAGCTTAAGCAATAGAATAAATAATAATTAATTAATTAATTATTTACTTTAACACCCCCCCTTAAGTGCAACTTAGGGGAATGCCTTAAGCTCATAAAACAAAGGAAAAAATGCAAAATGGGTCCCAAGAATGAGGCCATTTTAGGTACCCAAGTACAATGCAACTAAATGCAACCTCTGTAAAATGGGGAAAGAGAGAAAACCACTCAAGAAAAACTCTCCCCAAAAAAGAGGTAAAACAACATGCTAAAAGAAAACATGAAGTGAAGCAAGGAAGGCCTCAACAAATCCCCCCAAGGACAACTTCTGTAACCCCAAGCATTGACCGTAGCTGAAGAAAGTGAGGCAATGCAAAAGGCTTAGTAAAGATGTTTGCAACCTGACCGGTGGTAGGAATGTACTCCAATGCAATAACACCATCTTCGATCAACTGACGAATTAAATGCATATGCAACTCAATGTACTTGGTACACTGATGTTCCACCGGATTGCATGAAATATGGATGGAACTTTGATTATTGCACCACAAAATAGTAGGATGATCAGGAGGAAATCCAAACTCAGTCATCAACTGACAAAGCCATAAAGCCTCTTGACTAGCAAGAACTGCGGCCCTGTACTCGGCCTCTGTAGATGAAAGTTCTCGAGCATGCTGCTTCTTACACAACCATGTGATGGGATCGAAGCCAAGGAAAAAGACAAAGCTAGAAGTAGACTTCCGATCATCGACATCACTAACTCAATCTGAGTCAGTGTAGCCAACAATGTGTGGAGTCCCCGAAGTGTAATGAATGCCATACATAAGTGTGCCTTGAATGTAGTGTAGAATACACCTAGCATCTTGCTAATGAATCTCATGAGGGTCTTGAGAAAACTGAGAGACTAGGCCAACCGCAAAAGAAAGATCATGGTGGGTGTGTGTCAGGTATAATAGGCTACCAACCAACTACCGATACAAAGTAGCATCCACTGAAGGTGAAGAGAAGGAGGTAGACAAAGTAACACCTGACTAAAATGGTGTAGGAGTAGCCTTACAATCAAGCATGTGAAAGTGATGAAGCATGTCAAGAGCATACTTTTGCTGATACACAAAAATGCCAGTAGGAGACCGATGAATTTGAAGACCAAGAAAGTAGTCCAGCAAACCAAGATCAATCATCTCGAACTAGTCCATCAGTGCACACTTAACATCCTGGAGCATGGAAGATGAACTACCTATAAGGATAAGATCATTAACATACAAAACAAGAATCAAAATCTCATCACCAAGACGCTGAATGTACACTATGGGATCGAAATGGCAGCGAGTGAAGCCTATAGATAGCAGAAATGAGTCCATCTTCTCATACCAAGCCCTAGGGGCTTGTTTGAGACCATACAATGAACGTCGAAGCCTGCGAACCAAGGTGGGATCCTGCACAAAACCTAGAGGCTACTCCATATAAATCTCCTTTGTGATATCACCGTATAGGAAGGCACTCTTCACATCCATATGATAAACTGACCATCCCTGTGAAGTTGCGAGGGATAAGACAAGGTGAATAGAATTCATCTTGGTGACAGGGGCAAATGTTTCAGAATAATCAACACACTCGACTTGCGAAAAACCTTTGCAACAAGACAAGCCTTATACTTATCAATGGAACCATCAACAACATACTTAGTGTGGTATATCCACTTACAACACACTAGTTTTCTCCCCTTTGGAAGAGAACAAAGATCCCATGTGTGGTTCTTCATCAAAGAAGAATATTCCTCCTCCATTGCACTGTCCCAGTCTGAATGTCCAGTCACCTCTGCAAAAGTTTGAGGATCAGTACTAATAGCATGACTAAGTAGACTGGAACCTGTAGTGTGAGAGTGGGTGCGACGAGATGTGGATGGGTCACCAACTAGAGATCCTACAGCCTCAACAGTAGCTCGAGCCCATTTAGGCATCTAGGGAGGATCTTGTGGTGGAGGTATATTAGGATCACCATGATCATCATCTTCATCATCTGTGAAACAAACTATCGATGAAGAGGGAGTAGTGGGAGCTGGAGGAGGTGCTGGAGGTGAGGAATGAACTGTAGGAGGGCTCTCATCAAACTGGACATCCTGTCAAACTAGGACCTCTCTGGAATCAGGATCAAATAACTTGTAAGCCTTTACATCCTCGCAATAGCCAACAAAAATCAGTCATCGACTCTTTAGTTCCATTACTTTCCTCTAAGCATTAGGTACAAATGTATATGTTGTATTCCCAAAAAATCTGAATGATGACACATCAGGCTTGACATGGGACCAAGCCTCCTCAGGAGTCATATGTTGAATTGCCTTGTGAAGCATCCGATTCTGAATGTAGTTGGCACAATTGACTGCCTCTGCCCAAAAACATGAATCCATGGACCTAGACTGAATCATGCAATTTACCATCTCCTGAAGGGTTCTATTCATTCTCTCGGCCACACCATTTTGCTGAGGAGTGTAGGGCACTGAAAGCTGATGCTGAAGACCATGATCAGAATAGAAATCTCTGAAAGCCTGGTTCACATACTCCCTCCCATTATCCGTGCATATGCGTCGAATAGAAAGTCCAAACTACTTCTCTACAAATGCCTTGAAAACTCGAAATGAGTCAAAGGCATCAGACTTGTACTTAAGAAAGTACACCCATGTGCGTCTAGAGAAGTCATCAATGAATGTAAGCACTTATCTAGCACCTGAAAAAGATGGAGTAGGAAATGACATGAGGTCACTATGAATCAAATCCAAAGGTGCTAAAGCACGAGTGGCTCATCCATGTGGAAAAGAATCCCTATGTTCCTTTCCAAGTGCACATCCCTGACAAACACCATCTGGACAAGAAATTTGGGGAAGCCCAAGAACAAGTGCCTATGTGCTCATTTGTTGTAGATATCTATAATTGAAATGCCCAAAATGTTCATGCCAAAGTTTGCTTACTGAATCTTTATGTGCAACTAAACATGAACCTGTGTCATCAAAAGACTCAAATCCATCAAATTTGTAGAGGTGTGATGTAGAGTCAACACTCCCAATGGCCACGATCATCTTCGGATCATGCAAGTCCTGAATAAACACATCATGTGGTGAGAACTCAACTGTCTTCCTAGAGCTAGAGTGGAAAATTTGATAGATAGACAAAAGGTTCATCGAAATATCAGGAACACAAAGTACATCCTGTAGAGAACCCTCGACCAAAGCAACTTTGCCAATTACCAAAATTGAAAGTTGTGAAGAGTTCCCAACTACAATCTTTGTGGTGGCACAAGGAGCAAGTGAAGTAAGCAACTTAGGAGTGTTTGTTAAATGGTGAAAAACACCGAAATCAAGAATCCATAAAGGCGCTAAAGTCGTAGCTCGTGCAAAAAGAGCATGACCTTTCCCTCTAGGTGGAGATGAAGACTCAAGAGCTGAAATGTGATGCTCCTTCATGGCTTCCTCTAAAGCCTCTAATCATTTCCAACACCTGGAAATTGAATGTCCATCTTTTCCAAAAAAGTTGCAGTGCTCACTCGATTTCTTCTTGGTCTTGGAGGTAGACTCACCCGACTTTGAAGAATCTTTACCCTTGGGAGGGTTTGCTTGAGGAATAGTTGGAGGCTTAGGATCAGATTGTAATGTGTCTTTCTTCAATTTTCCTTTCTTCTTTGATTTCCCCTTAGAATTTTGAGCAACCAAAGCTTGGCTAGAAGAGCCAGAGCCATCCACCTGCTGGATCTTTGCTTGTTCCCTAGTCAACCTATCATAAAATGTCTCAAATGTAGGCATCCTATGTCTATCTTCAAGGGCATCCATGGTGGAGTAGAAAGTAGAAGAAAAGACCTGATACTGCCCGTTCAGCTTTGAGAGTATCAAAAATATGCACTCATTATCTGTTTTGTTCTTCCCACATCCTTGTAAAACTACACGTACGAATTTGAACTTCATCAAAAAGTCCTCGATGGTGGGAAAGTTGCTTGGTGACAAATAAGTCAATTTTGCATCCAACTGAAGTGCTTGAAACTCATTCACCTGTCCAAACAGAGTCTAAAATTTCTGCCAATAAGCCTGTGGAGTAGTCAAACCATCCAGGTGAAATAGGAGACTATCTGAAATGTTGAGTGCAATCAGTCTGATGGCTTCAGCCATCTTGTTCCTATGTTGTAGAACCTCAAAAGGTCACGTAAGAGTAGGTCGATTCACATCCAGACAAGACCATAGACCTCTTCACATGAGAAGCCTAGTCATTTGTGCCTTCCAGGTGTGGTAGTTGTGTGGTGTGAGACGGGTCATAGATGAATCCACCATTGAGAGAAAGAAGAAGATGGAAGTAGAAGGGTCTTAACTGAAGTAAATTATAGAAAATAAAGACACCCCCCCCCCCCAACAAACATACAAGAATATCTCCCAAATACCACAAAAATAACTCTAGAAAGCAAAAAATTGGAAAAGAACCTGGATTTGTTGATGGAGAATAGGAGAAAACACAAGCCTCAAATTTGACACCAAAAATGGGAGCACAAATGAACTCAAAAACTTATGAAACCAACACCAATGTCTCCATCTCTGAGTCAGCATTTTGACACTTCTTTCGGATCAAAAAAATACCTCTGTATGCTCAAGTTATAGCCAAAAAATGACTACTGCTCCAAAAATGCACCTTGCTGGAAAATTACAGAAACTGGCTTAAATTTGACACCCGTATGGCCATCACGAGACTGTCATTGGTAAATGACATTAGCTACTGGATTGATGATGTCAGCAAATGGAAAGATGATGTCAGCTTGACAAAAAATGACGTCAGCACCAGTATACGAACAGATGACGTAAGAACCCAAAAAAGTGATGTCAGTAATGTATGGTCAGCGACAAATGATGTCATCCATCTGAAAAATGAAATCACTTGCTGAAAAGGTGATGTCACGCGTTAGAGTGACCATATGGCAGTGGAGTAGTGGAGACCACCGGTAGCGGTGGCGCCCGAGAGGGAAACTCGACGGCATCGCTGGCGTCGGTAGCTCCCTGGTGGAGCGTCGCTTGGGTGGCGCTGAACGGGTAGAGGGTGGTGCAGCGATGAGAGCTGTCAGTTGAGCACTGCTGCTGGTGGCGCGCAAGCGCTACTGTGGTGGTGCGATACATTTTTATTTTATTTTTTAATTTTTTTTGCTTTGTTCATCCATATGGCTACTTGGGAGCCAAAAAAATTTCCAAAAAAATGCTTGAAACCAAAAACAAAAAGTTTTATATGAATCTTAGCTGTAAACGACGTTTTGGATCCAATGGCAGCGTTCATTTTGGCTGAAAATGCTCCAAAAATTCTCTCTACCCTTGATTTGAAGAAAAATTGCACAAACAAACTAGGGTTTGTGACTCCAAATTACGGCTTCAAAAATCCTTCGAACAAGAAGCAACAGGGAGGCTTTGATACCATGTAGGAGTTGAGAATCTGACTCTGATAATGCACCAAGATCACCTATAGTGCAAATAGCTTACTGAAGAGAAACCTAGGGAGCAAAGAGCTTGAAGCAAATATTGCACAAGAATATTTCACAATAGGAAATTAGAATTGCTATGTGAAAATGGAAAATTGAATGAATTTACAATGAGTGAGAGCCTCATGGAAGCTTGTAGAACAACCTGAAAAGAGGTAGAAGATAAGGTTGACAACTCAGCACACATCCACAAAAGGTGGAAAAGATAAGTATGCTAAAGGGAACATACTCCCATGTTGTCAACAACTAACCTCAACTACATGCATTAACCTAAGTAAGCTTAAGCAATAGAATAAAGAATTAACAATTAATTAATTATTTACTCTGACATATCAAATTTGGAAGCACCATGCAAAATAGATCACATAAATTTTCTAAAAATGTGCATATAAAGATGTATGAGACAATCAATTATTGATCAAATAGAAGTAAGATGTCAAGAAAATTTTTATTTTAAGGACAATATTTTTAGGTAAACTTCAGCAACATAACATGCATCTATAAAAGAAAAGTGAGGTTTTCAAGTTACTAATAAGAGAGATTCATGACATTGAATGCAATATCAGGAAGTCTTGATGGCATCATTCTTAGAGTGACAACTAACACTAAAATAGAAAAGTGTATTTGAACCCTAATTGAATCTGAACACAAAAAAATTCAACAAAAATTATAAGAAGCCTAGGGCTATAGCAGGGTTTGGTATCATCTCTTGAAGTTTTTACTGCTGATCAGCAAAGGGTTTTATATTGTTGAATATTATTTCTATATTGTATCAATCAAATATAGAACTTTAAATCAATCTGAAAGTAATATGCTCATCATTGTTTCTGATGTTCATCAATTTTGTGTATGTGATGATCCACTTTTTATCCAAATGATGTCTTGATATAATGGCCAATCTAAAGTTTTTTATCGTTGTTTCTGATATTTAATCTTATTTCTCATGTGATGTTCTTGTTAAGATCATCTTCTCTGATTGAGGCTATATGCACATGCAATCTTTATTTCTTACCAACGGTGGATTACTTCCACCATCCTTGGTTGGTGTAAGGCTCTTGGAGTCCTCAATATGCTACTAAAATAAGGTTTGATAACTAAGTCCAAATATTCATGTTACTTTGGGTTTCAATTTAAATATTTCAAAAATTTCCAAGAATTAATGAAAGTTTCTAAAGCCAATTTTTTTATGGTCATTTAAACTCATTCTATTTTATGTTAATATTAGGATTAAATGGAATTTATAGAAGCAGAAAGGACCATCTGACTTTGTGTTTCTTTGTTTGTTTTGAAGTGTAACTTGCATTTCTTGGAAGTGTTCCACAACATAGATCTCCTTCAACAAAATTATCTAGGCTGGGCAATTGGTAACTTCTTTTTTTTCTATGGAAGATTGTAATTGACAAAATTTAAGACCTTTATAAATACTATAATGAAGCTTTTAATGATATGATTGCTCATTGGATAAGTGGATTATTGAAACAAAAAGACCAAAATATTGTGTATTTTCATTTGGGTGGCTTTAAAAATTAAATGTTATTTTAAAAATAATAACCTTATTTCTTGACAAGAGTATGTATATAACCATTAAAAATATCTAGAACTATACCTTGGATTAGAACTAAAATTAACTTTCACATCTTCTATTTCAAAATTTTGAACTATAATATATGATTTTGATATCCTTCACATTCAATGAATAGCATAAATTTTTCTTCAACTCAATCTGGACTATTACTATACTTTCGTTCTACTTCTTTTACATCAACTTATCATGGAAATTATTATCAAATATTGACAATATTCTTTTTATATAAATTGGATAAGTGACACTGGTGGAAGTTAAATAATCAACAACTCTTTTCTTTTCAAAATAGAGTTCAAGCTTCATTGCATCAAAATCTACTTAAATAATAGGAGCTAAGAAACTGAAGATAGTACCTATGCCTTTCAAAGTCAAGTTGCACTATAAAATTTGACATATAATACCAAATTGAGCATATTGATATTTTGACTAGTCACTATAATTCTTTGTATCAAAATGTGTCACAGAGCTAGTAAGCATTCTATTTCTTTTAGAAAGTGAAATTCTCTTACCATATGCAACAAGACATCAACTTTGAATTGATTTCTCTAATGAATGGTTTTTAGAACCTTCTTGTTAAATTCAACCAAATCTAAGTTAAGTTTTTTGGGTACTCTACTATCTTCATTACTTGTGAAGAACAAATATTAGTTTTGTTCAAGGTTAAGTCAGCTTTATTTGTCTCCAACTTTGTAAAATTATCATCCATTTGAAGTATGTGAAAAATACTTTGTTTGTGCTGGATGCTTCCCTATAATGTTTGGATTTTTAGGTTCTCTAAGCCATATCAAAGTGGTTGTTTGATGTTACAAGTGATTTTAGATCTCATATATTACTTAAAGCTCTAACTATTCCATACACTCCTTTGGTTTTGACTATTCCAACATAGTGACCTTCAAAATGACTTAAAAACCATGAGCTTACAAAGAAACTACACTCTATTTGTATCCTTATCACTCTAAATCATCAACAAAGTCATGATCAATCTCATCTATAAAGCATATTAAAAGCTAAGGATTTAGAGTGACTGTCATTTCATTTTTTTCCACATCTTGTTCAAACCATATAATGAAATCTCATCTATGAAGTGTATTAAAAGCTAAGGATTTGGAGTGACTCATATACAATTAATTTTTTGTCATTCATTATATGGTTTGAACAAGTGTGGAAAAAAATTAGATTTTTATTATGAATTTTCTGTTCACCAATCTATGTTAAACTAATCAGCAAAGCTTTGGTATTTATTCAGAGATGGTGTAAGTGAAGAACAGTTTTACCAAGTTCTACTTTATGAACTAGATGCTATTTGCAAGGTCAATTTCTTAATACTCACGATAGTACTTGCTATTCAATTGAGATTGACACGACTCATTAGTTTGTTTGTATTCTCTTTGGATTTTGTTAAAGAAGACAACTAAATGCTATATGAACTAAAATTTTTGTGGTCTCAATAGGCTTGTGCATCTCTTGAGCCAAATTACTAGCCCCAGTGACATTTGTTGTTGTTCAAAAGCAGCACCATACTAGACTATTTGCAAACAGTCATGCAGATAGGCATTCTATAGATAGCAGTGGGAACATCTTGCCAAGTCTTTAGTACATAATAAATAAACTTAATTTCATAAATTTTTTTTTGATAGTTGATTTGTTTAAATATTGCCCTTCAAAAATTACTTAGTACATCTCATCTTTTTTCTGCACAGGAGCTTGCAGTTTTGAAGAATCTGATAGCGAAGAATCTGAAGAAGATATTGTAGCAAAGGTATATTTGGTGTTCTTTTTTAAGTGAAAATGTGACTAGAAATTTTGTATATTGTCATATTTCACATGCAGAAAGGTCAAATTGTAAATAGAGGTGAAGCTGTATGGATTTAAGTTTCTTCTTCATTATTTATAATGCTATTGATTCCTCCTTTGTAGCTATAAAAATACTTGTTTATTTTCACCTTTCTAGATACCCTTTACCAGGTTCTTGAAGATTCCAAAATATCTTGGGCTAACCCCACTCTAGCATGTCCTAACTCCTACTTGGTTCACAAACCTAACTCCTTTCCTTTTTCTCCAAGTTTTGGCTTTACTACTATGGCAAAGCAAGGGGTGTTTTTCACCTTGAGGGTCTTCAAAAACTCCTCCTCTCCAACCATCATCACACTAGATGCATGTTGGATCTCCTTCGTATCTTTTCATAGTGGTCTCATGGTGTATTCCTTCCCATTTTTGGCTTAGAATTGACATCAAATTGTCAAGGCCTGCCTAATAATAGGTGACAAGCATCCATTTCTGCAACATCGTAGACAATCTTGTCTTTGTACTCCCCTATTTGAAATTGAGCATGAACTTGTTCATTTACTATGACCTGCGGCTCCTTATTTAGCCATGAAACCTTATAAGGGTTAGGATGAGGCAACTTCTTCAATCCAAGCTTTTCTACCATTTCTATTGAGGCTATATTATCAGTCAAATCAGAATCCACAATATCTTTGCAGATCTTACCTCTTACCTTACCGAGAGTTTCAAAAAATGTATTTCTTTGGGGAGGTTCTTGCTTTGTGACTCTTCTCTCCCTAGATCAGAATTTCCTCTTGCCCCTTGGTCACTTTGTGCATCCTCCTCTTGAGCCAAATGGACTCTCCTATTCCCTTCTTGGCTGTTGGTGCCCATTTTCTCAGGAAGTGCTTGTATGTAGTAAGTGCAATATGTAGAGGTAGAGTTATGGAAGGTCAACCAAGTATTTGTTTCTTTTCATTTTTTATATTTCTTTATCTCTTTATCAATCTATCTCTCTAACTATATCTCTTTCTATCTATCTCTCTTTAGTATTCATTTCTATATGTGTCTTCCTCTTACTACTCCATCTGCAGGTTGCAAACAAATCATCCTTCTTCCACCAACGAGTCATTCCATTCAAGAAAGACCATATCTGACGATATCAATGCACAAAAAAATAGGGAGACAATTGCTAGACTATGGTCTAATTTAAAAAGAAAAGGTGATGGAAAATATTATTGTCCTTGAAAAATTTGTAAGGGCTTAAAGACTCGAAGATATCTAATCACAACAACTGAGCAACATTGTAGGCAACATGGTCACATTGAAGGGGGAAATGAATATCATCCATTGGTATGTATTTTAATAGTTTATAAATTACATAAGACATGATTTGATGATGACATCATGGTCATGGTTAATATAAGGTCATCATTTTTATATAGGTCAACATCCCTGAGTTTCATGTTATGGACCACGATAATTCGGAGAATGCACATTTCCAAATGAGGGAACATGGAGGTGTGAATATTGAAGTAGAAGGTAATGATACCATGGAAGAAGACCATAATGATGAAGATCACGATGATCAAAATGATCATGATGTTCAAGATAATCGCGATGATCAAGATGATGATGATGATGATGATGTTGACGCAAAGCTTGATGTACCTATACTTGCAAAGGCACACGAGTCCCTATATGAAAGCTCCAAAACAACTCTTCTTGTCGTTGTATTGTTGTTGGTGAACTTGAAGGTTATGAATGGTTTATCCAATGTAGCAATGACACATATGTTAAGGTATGTCATCTTCTTTCATTATTTTACTCGTAGTTCCCTTACAATTAACATTGGTTTCATGTAGCAATTAATATTGTTTAAATTAAAAAATTATATTTTTGGTCGTAGGTTGATAGGTGAGTGTTTGTTACCACCATCAAACATTCTACCTTGCTCGTACTGAGAATTATCTGCCATCATGAAAGTTATTGGAATGGAGTATTAAACAATACATGCATGTCTGAATGATCATATTATATATCATAAACAATATCAATTTGTAACACAATGCCCTATTTTTCATAGTAGTAGATATCAATCAGATCGATTAGCAAAAAAGATGCCTTGCAAGGTTCTTCGGCATATTCCCATTATTCCACGTCTGCAACAATTATTCAAGTGCAATAGCTTGGCACAATTTATGGATTACCATACACAAATAGAAGTCAAGATGGCATTCTGCAATGCTTGTAGATGGTTCAACATTTAAGGAAATAAAGGGAAAATGGCCACACTTTAAAGAAGAACCTCATAATCTCAAGCTTTCAATTGTAGAAGATGGTGTCAATCCTTTTAGAGAGATGAGATCTACTTACTTGGTGTGGCCTATTTGTGTTATCAATAATAACATACCTCCTTGATTGTCCATAAAGAGAGAGCACATAATGTTGGCACTAATTGTTTCAGGTATTTTTTAATTTAGTGGTCATATAAATTAATTTATTATTACTAATCCATCAAAATGGTCATAATAATTATGTAATGTTTTTGTTCATTCCACTAGGTAAGTACCAAGTTAAAGATATCAATGTATATATTGAACCCCTTATCGACAATTTGATGGTGTTATGGAATGGGGTTACTATGTATGACATCTGTAGACCAATAGGACAAAGATAATTTCAATTTCATGCAATGCTTGTATGGACAATACACGATGCCCTTGGGCTAACACATTTTTGTGGTATGTTCTCTTCTCTTCTTAACACCTTTTTTTTTGGTATGTCAAAGTTAACACATTTAATCCAATTATACATGATCTTGTAGGTCTTCAGACAAAGGGAAAATTTGCATGTCCAGTTTGTGGTCCAAAGATGAAATCTTGTCACTCAAAAAGTTTAAGAAAGCAATTGTTCGATGAGAATAGACACTTTCTGCACAGAAATCATAAGTATCGAATCACTGAAAAAATCTTTTCAACGAGAAAGAAGAGATTATGTCAAAGCCATAGAGAATGACACCTCGCCTATGGAAGTTGGCATACAATAAAATAAATCGTCGAGGTAATGTTATTCCATCTGATAGTTTTTGTTTCAAATTTATATTTTGATATTGTGTTTTTTTTAGCGATGACATCATTGATGCTTGTGAAGGTCATCAAGGCATCAATGATCAACTTCCAAAAGGACTAAAAATTTATCCTACTCAATTTACTAGGTTGTTGTACTACAAGAAACTCCCAATTGTGCATTTTTTTGATCCTATGCATATTAGAAAGAATGTAATAGAGACATTATGGAAAATTTTGGACGGAAGGCATGAAAAAGACCAAATTGTCAAAACTTGTAGTGACATTGAAGAATCCAACCATGCAATGAAAAATGGCATTCGATCAAATAACAATGGAGACCAAATTGATACAAGTGCCCTTAGTTGGTTATTGTCAAAGTAGCAGAGCAATGCTATAAAAGAAGTCATTAAAAAAATATGATTTCCCACAGGATTTGCTGTGAACATAAAAAATCTCATATCAAAGAAAAGTGAATTTGGGCCAGGGTTGAAAACACATGATTGGCATACATTTATTACGATAATTCATGTTATTTTGTATTCACTATATATTTATATACTGCATGTAGTTTTAATTGCATTCTTTTATCAAATATTGACGATATCATTTTACAAATATTGTAGTACATTCTACCTCTATCTCTCCCACACCACTTCACAAACAATGTCAAACAAGTTATATATGATTTTGGAAAATACATGAGGTGGTTGTCATCTAAAGAAATCAACAAAGAAGATATAAAATATTGGAAGAGAAAAATTCCTCTTCTTATGTGTGAAATGCAAAAGTGTGTACCTCCAAGTTTTTTCAATGCACAAGAACACTATCTCACACATCAAGTTGAGGAGATTAAATTGTGTGGACCTGTACCAACCAGGTCAATGTGGATGGTTGAGAGGCACTTAAAATTTTAGAAAGGCTTGGTTGGACAAAGAGCACATCCTGAGGGTTCTATGGTGGAGGCATATATGGTATACCAAACCATGGTGTACATTAGTGAATATCTTCCTAAGTTTGCAGCAAAGATCCATGTAGATTGTATTTGAGATCCCAACTCAATTAACAAATTCAAAAGGGAGTACTTGATGGACAAAGGTAGATTGAGGAAAGTGAGAAGTAAATCTAAGATTTTATTGTAGTTAATTAATTCTTATAAATCTTCAATATAAGTTATTTATAATTGGTGTATTTTTTAAAAAATAGGTGGTCAAGAGTGGGATGCAATACATTTGTATATTGCAAACAATCTTGCTTGGATGATGGAATGAATTGAATGATTTCAACAAAATGGTTGCTCATTAACATGGGAAGGTGTTGCTTCATTGGTTACAGAAATTCATCATAATGGAGATTCTAATGTTATGTCGGGGGTAGTTGATCTAGTAAAGGGTTTAAGAGGTGGAGAGGTATGTAGAAATGTATTAATGATCATAACTCAACGTATGTTTCATATCAACTCATGATGCAAATAATTTACGCACACTTCAAAAATTGCAGGTCAAGCACCACAAAGCTATGTACTATCATGGCCACAAATTTTGCATAAAAAAGTTGGATGACACAAAGAAAACTTGTGATTTTGGGATAATTGTAGTTTTCAAAGTCACCAATATATCATCTAGAAATGACATACATCCCCAACAATCTCAAAATCAATACTATGGCATCTTGGATGATATAATTGAGTGTGACTTTAACACCTTCAAAGTAGTTCTATTCATCTTCAAATGGTACAAGTTACGACTAAATCAAAATGATCCAGATAGAATGGTTATTCAACATGATAATGGATTTACAATGATTAATACAAGGTTGTTTGAGCCAGTTGGAGATGAGCCATATGTTCTTCCAAGCCAATGTGAGCAAGTGTTTTACTTAGAGGTTCCACATAAGAAGGGTTGATCATTTGTTGTTAGACATGATCCAAGAGGAAGGTCGGTAAAGTATAATGTTATGGAAGAAGAAGATATTGAAGATGATGAAGAAGCAAATGATGAAGATCAAGATGATGGTGATGATTATGATGGTGATGACGATGATAATGATAATGATGGTGATGATGATGATGATGATGATGATGATGATGATAGTGATGATGGCGATGATGATTTTGATGATGGCGATGATGATGGCGATGATGGTGATGATGATGATGATGATGATGATAATGATGATGATGACGATGACGACAACGAAGACGACAAAGAAGATAATCAATGACTAAAAACATCGTCACCCCTTTTTTTGACGATCTTGCATTCCATATATAAGGTAAATTTGTTCATGTTTACGATGTTGCATATTATTCATGTTGTCTTCTAAGTTATTTTTAGCATATGCATGTCATGTAATTTTTAGCTGACTTAAGATAAATGATTAACATATGCATAAAATTTGATTACATATTTATTGTGTTCATTTCTAATGATTACAACATATGTTATTTATAATTACCAATGTTTATATTGTGTCTGATTATCATCCTTTTTGCAAATAGTCAATTGACTACAGTTACATCATCACCCCTTCTGTTGACGATCTTGCATTCCATATATAAGGTAAATTTGTTCATATTTACACATATCATGTAATTTTTAGCTAACTTAAGATAAATGATTAACATATGTAGGGAATTTGACTCTTTTGTCGTGGATCATGCATAGTGACATGGATCAGTAGGTATAAGTTAATAAATAGACATAATTTTCTTATATTCTTCTTGTTTATCATTGAGCACGTATGTTATAAATAGACATATTATAAAATCATATAATGTATATATAGACAAAGAAGGTCTATATAGAAATATAATTGTATAATCACTTTCAACTTACTACATTTTATATTTGTCCCTTTCACTTTCCATTTGATGGATTACAAGATCCACCAACTAGGTACTTGTCAGATCTATCTACATCGAATGAGGGAAATGAGGAAATGGTAGATGAAAGCTCTACATGTAGTATAGCTAAAATAGGGAGATCAACTAGAGGTCAAAAGATTAGAAAAAAATTTGATAAATGCATGCAATTTTTCCTTGCTAAAAGGGGGTCATGTTCATATGATGATGAGACCAAAGGCAACATCAAGGTGCCCTTTCGGTACACACACATTGAGAAAGAATAGGTACCCAATGAGCTACCTCTAATTAACACAGATTTTTGTGTTATTGAGAGGATATATCGCATTGCTCCATCCTCATTACATGGTTTGGGCCTATTTTCCATGGATGGGGTAAAGGTATGTTACAAAAAAGTTGTTGAATTGTTCAAGTATGTCGGTCCATTTTACAATTATAATGATTGGATGTGGATTGTTTGATATAAAAAAAGTATGCGTAGGTATGCACTATCAGCTAATTATGTACAACAAAAAGAAAAAAATCAAAGTAAAAGGTTTGTTATGTACATTGATGGGAGACAAAAAGCAACATGTAATATTGAAGGTTTTATAAATAGTACACGACCTTCTTCAACTAGTAAGCAACCCAATTGCATATTTGAGGTGCGTGAAGGGAATGAAGTTTTTTTTTGTGCAATAAAATAAATAAGTGCAAGGGAAGAACTGCTAATAGATTACCATTTAAATCACGTAGATACAAACAAAGTTACTATCATGAGGGTTGTATACCATTTTGTTAATAAGTTTTTTTTTGCTATCTGTTGCTTTCAGTTAGCTGAATTTTTTATGTTTAATCTTTGTCACAGGACAATATGGATCTGATAGATGATAGCGGCCACCAAGATGCTACTCCCACCCCCTCTTCAGTGATGGTAAACCTTATTGAAATTGTACAAATTAGATAGTTGAAAAATGTTATATTATTACATTATTTTATTTACAATTTTTGAGTTTTAATGATAGTTTTACTAATATTCCTCTCACAATTTGATGTTCAGGATAAGGGAAAACCACTAGTAGTAAGTACCAAGCCACTAGCTATGCCTTCTTATGATGGTATTGTTGAAACTCCCAATGTAGCAATAATGTTGAAGAAAAAAATTTAAAAAATTAATTTAGAAATAATGAAAATTTTGGATGAGCCAAATAGTCCATCCGAGGAGGTGATGAAGAGGCTATCAAATTTGAGAGTGCAAGCTTGTCGTTATGAAGTAAGCAATAATGAATCTTTAGTTATAACAAAAGTTTAATAAAGATTTATATTTTATGATCTTTTATGTTGTGAAGTAAAATATGTAATATGTGCAAAAATACTTTATTGATGCAATTTTTTTAAAGAGTTGTAAGAAACTTTAACTACTAAATTCTTGTTATACAGGATTTTTTGGCAACTAATCCACAACTTGGTCAAGGACAACGCAATGAGGCCGGTAGTAGTAGAGCTCTGACTACCACTGGTAAAATAATCTTTTAGTTGACAAGTTAGAAGGAATTTTTTATTTCGAACATTCAAAACTTCTTAACTCTTACTTTTATTATTTCAGTAAGTCTTTGCTAACAATGTATTGTTTAGGTCACCTAGTGCAGGAGACTCCTACGAGGTTGACGGATGCCCGTACGAGATTGCCAACTGCAATGTCGGCAACAAGGGGACGTCCAACTGGTAAATCCTTGTTTTTCTATATTTGGTTTTGTGTTAATTATGAGTTGATAATTTGTACTTTAATCTTGGGTGCACCACATAGTGTATTTTTTTTGTGGTAGGAGATGCACCGTCTGGTATGCTGCCAGATGCAGATCATAGTGCATGTATTGATGATAATTCACTATCATTTTCTGGAGCTACCCATGTTTCTACCATAGGAGCTACACAGACATTGTTGTTGATTGACGATGATAAATCAATGCCTTTGAAATGTCCTAAGATTCCAGGTACTTTAAATAATTATTTTTTATATTGTAATAAGGATTTTCTTGCAAGACATAAACCTGATAGGAAGTGGTGAATGCAAGGGCTTTTCATGTGGAGTGATGTCTCATGGCCTTCTTTAGTATGTCATATTGTGCAAGTTGTTTAATTATTCTGCGATTCTTTTTTAATAGGGGTTTGATAGGATCATCTGAATTATCAATGACCTTTTGTCTATACTAGTAATTCTCTAGTTTAGTAATTCAATTTGAGCTATGAAGTATTTGATTCAGTACTCGTGGTGGTTTTAATTTGGATTGCTCAAATGGTAATATTGCAGGTACATTGATGGGAGACCAAAAGCAACATGTACATTTATATCACTTGTAATTTAGAGTTCATGTTTTCCTTTATTGATATTTAACAAGTCTATTATGCTAGGGCACAACCCTCTACAAGTCTATTTTGCATTTTAATGTTTTTGAACTTAATGTTTTTGAACTGGATCTGTGAGTTCCAAATTTGATATAAATATTTCTACTGGCACTGTATGATCTAAATAGTGGAAGTGTGTGTACCATTTGGTACATTGCAATATCATTCTTTAACACTAGAAGATACTAAGCAATTTTTCTACAGAGAACCAAAAAGTAGGAGTCTTCTTTCATATTCAATGTTTTGTTTTCAATGATTTCCAACATCATTTTTATTGCCTGTTAGAGTTTTAGACTACTCACTTTCAGCTTCATTGTCTATTTTAGCAATATTTGTTTTCCATAATATCCCAAGTATGATCAATGACAACATCAATTAAGAATGACAAAAAATGATGGTCATGGCAAGTTATATGTATTATGAACTATATTTTTTTTCAAGGTATACTGATTAATATAGTCACTGTACATTTTTTAGTTTGGTATGTTGTGTATGTAGTGGAAATGACTGAAAGAAAATGTTTGTTGGGCTATGTCTGATGTTGGTTACTATAGTAACTTTTTCTACATCCTTAATGTTGTTCAAAATTTTCAATCATACTTTAAAAACTTAGACTAGACAAATTACTTTACGGACCCATATTTTTAACAAACTTGAGACTTTGCAAAATCTCTGGAAAAATTTGGCAAATTAATTTGACACAAACTTTTAAAAAGCATGTGTAAAACTAAATTAATGAACCATATTACTTATTCTTGCATATGTTCATAAAAAAGCTACATTGCCGCTAGATTCTTCCCTAGAAGTCTAGATTCTGGGTCCAGTGTGACTTGGTCCAAATATGGCCAGGGTCTTGTATTTAGAATGTGGGTTTGCTGAGGAGAATTCACAGGTTGAATTTGGCCAAATTTTGACATCAGCAATAGAACCCTATTAGAGTTTGACTGGTTTGACTGGTAGAGTTTGACATCAACAATTGCACAATTGTATACTATAAAGGGGAAAAAATGGTTTTCAATTTAGATTCTATAGTTTGCTATAGTACAAGTCAATTCGCTTCTAATGTATACTTAGTTTTTCGCATAAAATAATAGTTCGAGTGGAGTGAAATATTTAATATAATGTTATTCAAATGAAAATTATTCTTCGCATGATTCATTTTAATGGTTCTTACTATTAATTATCCCATGACATTTTTTGCAGGAAACGATACATTTTATAGGAGGCTTTATGACCTCATGTTGCGAAGATTCAAGCCCACCATATGTACAAGGTGGAACATCATAACTGAACTAATTTTATCCCACTATTATTTTTTCATATCATTAATTGGTGCAACATTTTTCCTTTCATTCAGGTCTTTTTTTATACTAGCTATATCTAACAATTTTTTGTTTTTCTTAAAAGGTGGAAATTCCAAGATAAAAAATTAAAAGATGAGCTCATCAAAGATATAGAGCATGAGTTTGGTAGTAATATTTTTTATCATAAGAAATTGTTACAAAAATCTTGTAAACATCTTAAGGTTGTGAGGGACTCATATAAAAAGAGTCCCCTCCTAAACCTGAAGTACGAGCATCCTCCCTTTGTTTTAGTGAGGGAGTGGAATGAGTTCATTTTGGATGCAAAGGAGAAAGCGGAAGGTCCAAAAGAAAGTACATCAAAAAATCTAAAAAAGTATGCAATAGTATTAACTACTAGTACATTAATGTAATAATGTACTAATTAGTACTGATCTTTATATCTATATCATCTAACATATTTCAAACTTTTCATAGGTTGCAGGACATATCAAAGGCAACAAAGGCCAGGCTGAAAAAGGTTGGGCAACACAAACTTGGCTCTAAGGGATATTCTAAAATCAAAGCACGAGTTGTAAGTAGCAATAAGTGAATTGTAGAAAAAAAAATTATAAAATGCAAATAATTTTGTTAATTAATAAAAAAATGCAAATAAAAAGTAGGGCATTGATTTCAATCTGGAGGCCACGAAAGAACACAAAAGAATTGCCTTCAAGCAAGGCTATGCAGTCATGGCTAAATGCCTATGGCAAGCTTCCATTGCCCCAACTGAATAGTCTCTTGCATCATGTGCACAGGTAAATATACCAAAAAATATATTAGAAATTGAATACTTGAGTTACAATCTATTTGATAATAATGTGCATGACATTGCAATGCAACTTTTTAATCGTGACATAGATCATATGCCGCATCATGAAGCCCCTGATGTGCCTCATACTATTCATGGAGGTGCTCATTTGCTATTTAAAACTAATTATGTAATTATTAATACAATTTAACATCTTTAACTGAACTTGGTGTAACCTTTTTGTGTATACTTTAGAGGATATAGATCAATCATGTCATGTTGATAAACGTATCGGAGGATGTTCAGATTGATCAACAGGTAGCTCATGTCACACATTTAGGTAAAGAAAATCCATGTTTTGTTCTTTTAAATTAATTTTTTGATTTATAGTTCTTTTACTTAAGTAAAAACTCATAATTCACTAATATAAAATGGTGTGAATTTAACTCATGAAGTACTTGTTATTGCAGCAGACCCCCCTTTGGTGCAACGGCCTCATGATGTTCTTGAACGGATGAGGAGGAGACATGTGTTAGAACCAATAGAGGAGGGGGATGACGAGGACATTGATATTCCTCTTAGAAAATTTATGGAAAAAAAAATAGTAAGAAAGCCAAAAAGAAATGATTATTCATGAATAACTTACTCTTGAATATTGTTAATGGATATTGTGTTAATGAATATTTTTAATGAATATTATTCATTAATGTTGGGTGTTAATGAATATTGTGTTAATGACTTACTCTTGAATGTTGTGTGTTAATGAATTATTCATGAATGTTATGTGTTAATGAATGTTATCATGTGATTATAATGATTGAATGTTATATTTCAAAAATGGATGAATGAATGAATGTTATTAAATGTTAATGGGGAATTTAGAGTGATGTTGGGGGGGAAGGGGGGAGCGGCCAAATGAGCTTCCACCTTCATGTGGTTGGCCCTATTTAGTAGAGAATATTAAACTATTCTCGAAACCAAGTGAATCCTAAACTTTAAAGATAAGCTTATAGTTAATAGTGACAACCAATTAGCAAGTCCAAATGAAGTTCTTCATTATAGATACCTTTTTAGTTTTTAAAGCACAATGTCATGTTTTAATATTGTGTAGTCTTTGTCTTAAGTTAAAGTATTCTTTTACTATAAAAACAAAATTTATGACCATTTTAGTAACTATTCTAACATCGCTTTATGAGAAATCCTATTTTGGCAAAGATGGCAATAAGTGGTGTTGTCTATTCCGTGGGAGATTGGACTGCGCACGTCTGTATCTCAAAATCATTTGCATGTGGTAGAAATGCATACTTACAACCATTTCATTCTACATTTAAATCAAGAACATATTCTCTATCTATTATTTTATTTTAGATTGACAAATGAGAGAAAATAAAGAAATAGAAGTATATGATCCTTTCTTCATTTCTAATTGTTAATAAGTTAGAAGAATGTCATCAATGTCTTTATTTTAAATTAAATTTCAAGGATAAATATGTTGTTCTTGGAAATTAAGAGAAGATATACATCTCTTTCTGCTTATGATACAGGTTGGTCTTTAAATATTCTTTTATATAGTTTGATGATATTTTTATAATGATCATGTAAATGTAAGAGACATTTGTTTGTTGGTGCAGTCTTCGGTGCTTATCCTATCAATTTGATTCTTGGCCTCTCAATGGTAAATCATTTGGAGAGCTTGGGTATAGAAAGACATTTCAAACATGAGATAAAAGAGGTTCTAGATGATATTTATAGGTCATTGGGAGATTTTTTCTGACTAATTGTAGTACATTTTATGAATTGATTTGCATATTGTTTGAAATAAATGTTCTTCCTGGGCAGATTTTGGATAGAGAATGAAATGAGTGAAGGAATGCCATCAGCATCAGATATAATAACCATTTCTAATAGTTAAGTCTTAATTTCACATAATTCTTGTTTCTAGTATATTTTATTCCATTTTTTAAGTTGTTAAGAATTTTCTTTGATTGTATAGAATTAGGTTTTTTTGGTAAAGTTAATTAGATTCCTTCTTATTTCTTTTCTTAGTTTATATATAATATGAATTGTGTTCAATTTAGAAGAAGTATCTTTTATAAAATTGAACAACAACTTTAAAGAGTTATACATTGTGTTATGAATTGATATTTAAGATTGAGTGTTTTAATTGTGAAGGAGAAAGAGAAAGGTGAACATTATGTATAGATTCATACTCAATGTCTAGACACAACCTAAAACCTTATTATCTTCAATAGTGTTTTAGGATACCATTCTTAGATAAATACTCAATGTCTAGATTCTTAGATAAGAATAGTATGAACATTATGTGCAAATTCATACTCAGTGTCTAGATTCATAATATTCCTAACATCCTAAAACCTTGTTATCTTACTCATGAATTCTCTAGGAAGGTGGTGTAGTGCAGGGTCCTTGTGGAATGCCTCATGATGACCTTGAGTGCACAAAGTTATATCACTAAGCTTGGATACATGTACTAGTACATCCATGAGAGATCCAAAATCAACAAAAGTGCCAAATGACTGTATTCTTCTCACTATCCCTATAAAAGTTGCACCACAAACTAAATCTTCATTTGGCACTCTTGGATTCCTGTTCCTGTCAATATTTCTAGTGGGTACTGACTGTCCTGATTTGGAAGGATCTTCAATAGCAAGTGATTCAATTTCTGATAATGAGCTAGACACATATGATTTATCACCTTCTGATGGCTTATCTAAATCTCCACTTTGTCTAGGAGCATCAATATTTGGCTCCTCAAGTGTCACTTCATTCCCAATTGATGCTGAAATTATGTGTAATAGTGAACCATGTCTTCTGTTGGAATATATCTCTTTCTGATAAAAAGTGAAATTATTTGAAAATGATCTAAAAGGTAGTGACTTATTTGCTATTGCAGAATCTATAGAATTTTGGGAAGATAATGTTCTTTTTGAATACTTCTTGGTCCTTGTGTTTACAACCCTTCTTGGAATGTACTAGATAGACCCAATGGGACAAATAATTGCAGATACCATGATTATGTGACTCCTTATAGTAACTAAGGTCTAGCTTGGAACCTATAGAGACTTCACCCCTGAGACAATGCCTATGTAAATGATTAGTAAAATAGTAAATATATACAAACCTTGGGAATGGTAAAATAGTAAAATAGTAAATAGCTGGGAACCTATAAAGACTTCACCCCTGAGACCATGCCTATGTAAATGATTGGTAAAATAGTAAAAATACAGACATCATACATGTTGGGATTTGGACATTTGAATATATTTATATATTTTTTGCATAGAAAGGGTCCTTTATTATAAGAAATAAAATTATTTTATAGATATAATGATTGTTATAAAAGATGGCTTAAAAGTTCATATCAAGTTCTTTAAATCTTACAGTCAGTATATATTATTTCAATTAATCACTTGAAATAATTTGCTTAGGGATGAGGATTCTGATGATAAATTTCAAAATTTTATGCTTTAGGAGATGCATATTGGTCATGACACTAAATTCAGGATCATTAAATTAACATTATCATATTAATTAAATCTAAAATTGACATAGATTCCAAATCTAGTGTAATGCCCATATCTCAGGAATTTATTTGGAATTCATATCTCTACACTTTGCCAAAGATCTAGAGAAATTACTAAAGATGAAAACAAAACCATAAAATTTTAACATAGTTAATTTCACTTGCAGCTAAATCTACCATAGTCTTAAAAAATTCATGGTAGCTAGTGGCCCTAATGATAATGTACCATCCTTCATGCTTCTGCCTAGTTAAAATGGTTTTCTATAATTTTGTGAATGTTTGGGTAAAGTTGAGTGTAGATGTGAGAATTACTCCAGTGTGCTGGAAATAGGCATTTTGAACAAAAATATTAGACCTGTATCTAGCTGATGTAAAGGCATAGGCCTTGGTTTTATTAACTCCACTTTTTGTATGAGCCATCATCCAAGAGGCAGTCTATGATTATGTTATATTTTAGATTTTGATTATTGCAGCAGAAATGATCTTCAAAGTATAGGGATAGATTTTGTTTGGATGGTAATAATATTCAGTATCTTGGGCTGATATTTGGGACTCTAAATTCCTTTCTCTGGCGATTGTTTATCAAAGCAAGGTATTTTGATTTGTGTTACATGTGGATATCTAGCTGTTTGCTTCTCGCAAAAAGTTTTTCTGAGTATTCATCTTCAATAACAAACATAATCCTAGCTATCTAGAATCAATAAGCATAATTAGTGTGACAAGGAAATTTAAGGAACTTATTAGAAGCTCAAATTTGGGAACAAATTTATGTGTGTCCTAGATGGAGAATTTTTTCAATGGTAGGATTCTAGGTTAAAGAAAATGTGATGTAAATGGAACACCCAGAGCCAAAGCATACAAGAAAGAAAGTTTGATCTAAAAGAATATTTTTAATTTTTTAGCCATTTAATTCCAGTTTTTTGGTTGACATCCATTTCTTAAAGGAATGTATCATTTCTAATGTTTTTTCTTCAGTCAAAATTTGCCTCGGTAATGACCAACCAAGAGACCTAAAAGTCAAATAACTTAAAATCATAATTGAAAAATTGGATGTAGGTGGGAGAATTTTCATTCACAAATTCTAAGACATAATCAAGATGACATTTTTCATTCATTTTATCATTTGTGTGTTGAATACCTTAACTTTAGGAGGTTTTGGAACAAGAGTTATTTCGCTGGATTAGGCAGGTCAAATTCTTTGTAGGAGTATGATTTTCTAAAAAAAAATGACAAAAAGAGAAGGATCAAAGTAATGGACATAATGATACTGCCTTGTTTCCAAGTTCTAACAATTATCTAAAGACCATGGGGTGGTTGCAATGGAAAAACCACCTTTGCTCACTTCAAATGATCTTTAGATGTAAGATCACCACATGGATACTTGATTCCAGTAAATCCCAGCAGTGTTTTTCGCTGAGAATAGCTATTGTTAAGATATATGTTAGGTAAATTTTTCATAGTGATTTTGGTATGCTCATTTTTTGAGGGATGGGGAAGGATGTAACTTATATTAATTACCATAGAGATAAATGATTCATCTTTTAAATGAGGTGAGCATAATGATTACAAGGATCAACCTCAGAAAGGGAAGAAATTACCCAGTCCAACCCCTCCATGAATAAAGAAAGCCAAATCTTGTCTAAAATGGTGCAACCCTATTTATATGGAGTAGGAAGGTGACTTTTTGAGAATATCTTTATAACTTGTTATAATGGAAGTAATAATGTCAACCAAATTGTAAGCTATTTAATTTGCTCATATTTATTTTGTGTACTTCTATTTCTAGAACCCTAAAAGCTACTTGATCTCTTGGAAGATTGTAGATAACTCGGGCAACTAAAGGGATTTATCTTCTTCCTGCTTTGTTAGTGTCTTGGGAAAAGAAATTCAGGCTTTACTTTGACCAGACTACTAATATTTTGAGGATACATTTAATCATCCTTGATTCCTTTGAATGATATGGCAGTCAATTTATGATCCTTCATTTTGTAGATAACTGGCATGTGTCTAATGCTGTGTTGCAAGTTTCAATCATCTATTCCATTTTTCTCTCAGTCAAAGGTAAGAAGAAGATAAATTGTGGAAGGTGAATTGATTACTAAGCTTCATGCACCCAGACATGTTATCATGTTCATATACATTTCATTCTTAATGTTACAATCCACTTAGATTTGTTGCAAAAAACAACAAAAAATGTAATGTAATGTGGAGTACAAGAATACATGTCTATGTTTTGACATCAAGGTGGAGTTGAATGAAAATTGAAAAAATAAATAGAATAGTGGGGATAAGGGCTCAAAAAGGAGGCAATAAGATAGACTTTTGGCTAATCCAGTGAGCTTGTCTCAATGCCGCTATGTTGTCTCTAAGTTGAAATTACTAAAAAAGTGATTAGGTGGAATGTCCTTATCTAATATGACAAATGCCAAATCTTTCTTGTCAATGTTCTCTGCTCTCAAACCTATTTTTTTTATGAAGTGAAGCCCTACAAAGGAAATGCCCTACTATTCTTCAGTCTATACCTAGATGCTACAACCAATGATCCTAGTTTGCATGGTAGTTGCCCTATTATATGTTGATGAAAACCAACTTTCTGCTCAATATATATTTGTTTAATAGTCATGGAATTTAGCTTTATACCAAAGATTGCATTAGTTTGAAAGATTCTAAAGCCTTTTTATAAATGTGTAAACTAAATATTAATGTTATGTAGTCCTTATATAGGTATGTATATATGTGCAGATTTAAGACAACGAGCTTTGTATTTTTTAAAAATTACCATGTTAAAAATAAAGGAGAAAGAGATTCGATTTTACAAATTTTAATGTACAGTTTTAATTAATACTCCAAATTTAACATGTATATCTTACAAATATAACATATTCGACTACTTCTCAAGCATTTGAGCTGCAATTCTAATCTCACTTCTCCAACTTATAGTTTCAGTTTATATGCAAGTACTTTTTGATTTCACTAATTGTATAAACTATCAGTGTTGGAGCTCTATTTCTCATGATAGATTTTGAGTTTTTGATCTCTTCATGTATAAATCTTTTAGGCTCTGAAGAAATTTTTGGATGGAGATGCCATATTAACATTAGATCCAAAAATAAACAAAAACCCTATTGCAAACTTGGTGATAGAGAAAGTGCTATTAAAGAGTGGTTAAAAGGCTTGGCAGTCATTTGGTTTTGATCAATCAAGTATGCTTCATGTGTATAGACTTTGTCTCCAAAGAATTTAGCTCTTCTTTATGGCCTATTATTATTACGAGCTTTATAAGTTTATATAGTTCATTTCTCTATTAAAAATTGCTATTACATTTTGGTTTTCTTTGGGTTGTACATAATCAAAATTAAACCCATTTATTTCTTAGTATAGGGCCGCATCATCCTTATGCTCAAAAAAAGAAGAGGAAGCCTCATGTTATAAGATTAGAACCACAAGAGCCATAGGAGAATGTCAAAGATAGTCACCATGTGCCTATTAGAAATAGGAACATCATGACTATCTTCGACTAATAGGCACATCTTGACTATCTTCAGCATTCTTCAATCAAGAATTCTCTTTTAGTTGAGCTTGCAAGGGAGATCAACTAGCAAAGATGCTCTGTTAGCCCCTTCAGAATTAGCATGAAAGTGGGGTGTGGGACCTCCTCCAGATAATGGTACCATTGGATCAAATCCAACATTAAGTAATAAAGGTTTAGAACCAACTGCAAGGTAGTTCATCATATTAGAATCTCACAAATGGAACCTTGTACTACCTTTTTATGTTTATCACTTACCGATTGCAACTCCACAATTGATATTGACAGTCTCTTGCCCTCACCGTGCAACTAAACTACTTTAATTTTATTGATGCAACTAAATTACGAGTGCCTTTTGTGCTCTTGACAAATCATAAGCTTTCAGCTTTTGTGAAGCCATTACAGATGCAAATGAACTACAACTGGTGAGGTGTCAATTTTAAGACAATTTTTATTTCTATAACATACAGTTCAATTGCTAGAAATATTTCATCTAGAGGTGTCAATTGATAGATTGTTAACTTTTCATGTCATTTTCTACTTTGGTTGGGTAGTTCTCCTTGCATTTGTAAATCTTGCTGCAGTCTTTAGCCTAATGACAATTTGGTATTACATCATCCAAGGTGATAACATAGTTGACTTAAAACTTTATATTAAGAAAACATCAAGGGATAATATTTGAATTGTGGATATTTGTAAATTATGTTGGTTTTGGACATAATTATAGTTATAGTTATATATGTGCTCTTATGATGATGTGATTGAGACTGTAAGTTTTTTTGTCACATTTATCCATTTGAAGTGAAATTATTGGCTTTCATTCCTAATAAATAATTCTTTCCTAATTTTATTTTTGCCTGTAGTCTTCACAAGAAATGGTGTCTCAAGAAGCAAAATTTAGATGGGTTGTGCCAATTATTGCAAAGGCTTTGCTCTCATAGGAGCCTTTTAAACTGCACAAAATTTGAGTTGTAAAGCATAATTGCTCGGTGGAGACTCAGGATATCGTGCACGTTTCTTCCTCCTTCCCATTGTTTTGTATGAAATAAATCATGTGATGAATGAAACAATGGTGTGGAGGTAGAAATGTGCACAATACCCTGACTCTCATGCACCGAGCAATTACGTTGTAGAATCAAATTTTGTGCAGTTTAGAAGGCTCCTATGAGAGCAAAGCTTTAACAATAATTGACATAGCTCATCTAAATTTCTACCTAGCATTGTTCAAAATTTTGATGCACATGGATTCCCTTTGATGTTGAATGTATCGCACCGACAGAGAAAATTAAGGGGTTTTTCTCACAATTTTGACACAAAATTGGCCATTTGGCTGTTGTAGGTGAAGGGGTTTACGTCAAAATTTTGACCAGCGATGCCCACAAATGGGAAAATAATAGTTCAGGTTGGACTAAGGAAATCAACGAAATTTGCGTCGATAACTCCACCTTTATGAAGTCAAAATTTTGACGCAAAATGTATGTGTCAAAAAATTGACTAAAAAAGATCAAAAACAAGTTTAGTCACCAATTTGATCAACTCTAGTTGCAATTTTGACCTTTTCACATCAAAATTTAGGCCTAAATTTACTAGTTATAAAGGAGTACATTTCATAACCCACAGTCATGTCCACTATCATATCAATGTTTGGTAGCAAAAAGTCATCCTTGGGGCATGCTTTGTTAAGGTCGCTGAAATTAGTACAAACTCAAATAGTTTTATCATGTTTAGATACAGGTACAATGTTGGAAATCCATTCTGCATAGTCAATAGCTCTAACAAAATTTGCACTCAAGAGTTTTTCTAGTTCTAATTTCACCAACAAGGCTACATGTGGATGCATCTTTCTCAACTTTTTTTTAACAAGCTTGATATCAAGAGAAATAGAAAAATGATGCATGATAAGATTTGTGTCAAGCCCAAGCATGTCCAAGTATGACCATGCAAAATTGATCTTTTTGTGTTGAAAAAATTGGGCAAATTGTTCCTTTTTTTTAGCTGATAATGATTGAGCTACATGAATGATTTTAGGAGATTCCTCTATCCCCAAGTTGATAGGTTGTATAGGTTCAATGAGAACTGACATTCTATCCTAAAAATAGCTTGGCACCAAGTACTTCATCCGCAGGTGCCTCAAAGAGGGTTTCACCATTAGATAAATCTTTATTTTTACTATGTTTACACTCAGATACTACCACAATGTGGTTTTTGCCATCTAACCATTTATTTTTTCTTTTGATTTTATGAATAAGGTACTTGTTATTTGATTCTGTCATATGAATCATGGGTCCACTGGTGGAAGAAGTGACAAGTTAAATGGCATTTAGGTAACAGGCGATCTCATAGTCATTTCGAAAAGATTGTATTTCTAGTTTCTAATGTTGAATGGACCAATCTATGAGATTGGGATGAATCAATGAGAGTGAGGTAGAAGCTTCAAGGTTATTGATGTGAAAAGAGTCATCTCTGGTGACATGCAAAGTTGAGCCTATAGTGAATGTCACAAAGGTATCCAGATCAGGAATAGTCCTAGAGGGACCAACGTGGTCCACTAAGGCATTTTGCAAACCAAACTCATCTGACCCTATACTAGACTTGTCTACCACATTTGGTTGGGTTGCATAAGTGTGAATGACATCAACCCTGAGTTCACAAGAGGCATCTGATAAATTTTCCCATTCATACTCTTGGGAGTCTATATTGTGGTCTCTAGCAATTAGACAAGCAATATTTTGTCTAATCTTTCCTCTATTCAAGTCTTCATGGTCGGATTCATCTTGTTCTGGCTATCTAGAGGCAAAAGCCTTAGCATCATCATTGATGGTAAATGTTTCTTCTCCCCAAAGGAGAGAAGTTATGGACATAAAGGCCTCATCTTGTGAAGTGGTAGGAATAAAGGGAGGATAATCATCCTCTGATTCACTAGATATGGGCACACTTTGAGCAAATGTTGGTATATTATCCTCTAACCCAAATCCTAGGCCAATAGTATCTCGAGCATCATGACCTTGAGTATGACTTAAAGGTTCAACTAGAGCTTTTTTTATTACCAATTAAGGACCCATGGCCCTAATAGCCCATGTTTGCAAGCATCTTATATCCTTTTCCATATCATTTAGGAGAAATGGGAGTGGTGACTATAACATCCTCCTCATCTTCCTCTCCCCTATATATCCAATCTTTAATTTCTTGTTCTTCTTTCTCTATGTCTAGGGGAACTGAGGACTACACAAAAGTGCCAAAAAGGGTCATGGTAGAAGTAGAGAGCTTCTTTTTAGCAGATGGTTTCCCATAAGACTTAGGGGAAATAGGTAGAGCAAAAATGGAGTCTAGAGTGTATTCACCCATACCAAGGCTCGTTATTTTCAATTTCTGTTCACACTCTGCAAAGGATAGTGGCGGCTCATGAGAGGACCGATTATGTGGAACCAATGTTTTAGTAGTAGATAATGTGTTGATAGACATGGACTTGTCATTGGGGACAACTATCTCAGTGTCATTAAAAGGGAACTTGATACACTGATGATATGTAGAAGGTACTACTTTCATGTCATGAATCCATGGTCATGCCAACAATAAATTGTATGCAAATGGTATGTCTAAGACTTGGAAAATGACATCCTTTTCAACTAGACCAACTATTATTGGAAGTACAATTAGATCTTTGGAAGGTCATTCGACCTCATCATAGGCTTTTATAGTGATCTTGCACCTAGGGTCAATGGAAAATTCAGGCACGCCCAACTATTGAATCATGTTGAATGAAATTATGTTTAATCCTACACCATTGTCTATCAAGACTTGACAAACGCGAGTGCAGAAGATTTGGACTTCGATATGGAGAGCAAGGTTGTGGGGATGACTAAGAGCTCGATCATCTTCTTTGGAAAAGGTGAGATAATGGGGTGAAGAGATATGGTTCACCATAGCTTGGAATCATTCTACGTCAATATCTGTGGGAACATTGGCAGAACATAAAGCTTTTTCGAGGATATCCTTGTGCAAAGGGGACAATTCTAACAACTCAAAAATGGAAATTTGAGCCCAGATATATTGTAGTTGATTGACAAGTTCATAGTTTTAGATCCTAGAAGTAGTTGGTTTTTTAGAAGATAAAGCATTCTTAGGATCATGGGCAAATTTTAGAACAACCTTAGATTACCCCCTAGTAACAACATTAAGTGGTTCACTTTGTGATGAGAAAGAATCGGTCACCCGGAGCACCACCTTAGGTCTAGAGTCATTATGGTGTTGAGAAACATTGCACATTTTTAAGACAACTTTGGGTTGTTCATCTACATATTGGTTTTCATCATTACAATTTTTCATGCATAAATACTCAATGAGCACAAGCATGCCTATAATATTGTCTATGTTAGCGTAAGCATAGCTAATCTTAGTGTCATGATTTTTTTTAGCATCTTTGGAGGTTTCACCTTTCTCCTATTCTAGAAAGGGTTATTTAAAAGCTTTGTGATTAGCATTTTTGATGAGGCCATCTGTGACCACTTTGCCTTCCTTAATATAATCTTAGATTACATCTTTGAGCTTGAAATAGTTTTCAATGTTGTGACCCTTACTTTGGTGGTAACTGCAAGATATGATCCTCTCTCCAACATGGGGGGTTGACAAGTGGGTCATAGGGTCGAGAATTGTCTGGTAAAGTAACCATCTTATTTGCGATTAAAGTTTTTAAGATCACCTCTTAAGGCTCAACCATTGGTGTATAAACACGTTGTTTCTTGGTAAGCTTAGAGCTCTTGTCAAATGTTTGTGGTTTCACATTTTCTTCTTGCTTTGTAGCATAGATGGTAGTAGAAAGGTTAAATGCAGGTTCCTTGGTCTTAGGAATGTCTAATACTCCATCATTGACAACATACTTGTTTTTATTCTAAGGTTTACCTTTGTCTTTACCATTTTCGTTGTTGTTTTTGTCTTTGTTTATAACAATGTGAACCTTTTTGATAGAAACATCTTCAATGTGATATGCACTCTCAACCATGGCATTGAAGGATGTGAATAACTATTTTCTTAGATCAAAGTATAGCTCCGGTACAAGGGTATCAACAAAAGAACTTGCCAAGGATAGCGAGAGTATAAGGATCTCCATCATTGAAGATATGTTGCAAAGGGTTCTCTTGGTTTTTGTTTGATGTTGCATAAGTCTAGCACTACTACATGATGCTGAAAGTTGTAGGAGTATTTCTAGATAAAGTGTTGTGCAAGTTTGTCAAATGTTTTAAGAGGACTCAATTTTGTGAACCATTACATAGCTTGCCCTCTTAGACTCCTAGGAAACAATCGCATAAGAAAGGTGTCTTCATGCATAAAATCCATGCTAAGAGAATAAAAATGCCTCACATGATCGTGAGGATCACCATTTCCATTGTATTTTTCATAATTAGGAACCTTTATATCCTTAGGAAATGGTAGCATGTATAGACTCCTATCAAATGGAAGAGCGAATATTGATTCGACAAATGAAGTTTTGGGTGGTTCTTTTGAAGTTGTAATTGTGCAAATTGTTTCCTCAGTTCTTGTATTTCTTCCCTTAAGATTTTAGCTTCAGTGGGTTCTCATTTTGGAATTATGTGCTCTACATCAAAATCTTGAGGGTCTTTCTATCCTCTTGTTGCCATGTACCAGAAATATTGGTCTCCATTTTCCTCTAAAGTTTGAAGCATCAATTTTTGAGCAAAGTCGTCTAATTGGAATTTTATAACATCCTTGCTAGTTACATCTTCATCACTTTCATGATGGGAAGGGCATGCACCTGTGGTGACTCTAGGATTCCTTGGAGGTGTGTTGTTGTCATCATTGCCATCAAAAGGATTTTGAGAGCAAGTCCCCTTGTTCCCTTCATGGTGGGTATGGTTACTATTTTCAGCTTGTTGATGTTCTTTCTCCCTAGCGTACATGGCTTCTAGGATCCTTTGATTTTCACATGCTTGTTCTTCTAAGTGGTGTTAGCCTTCATCGGGGTGCACCACCAAACTATTCTCACCCTTAAGTGTCTCACAGGATGTGCCAAACGGGTTTTCAAAACTATGAAGCAGATTATGCCTAACATTAGTTGTTTTTGTTTGAATAGGTTCAAAGTCTTCCACACAAGGTTGTCCATGAGGATGTCTAGGTGGGGTTTCTAATTGTTTGAAGACAAAAGGGGTATGACTATCGCTCCCAACTTGAAATCTAGTTGTAACCGACATGTAATGACTCATCTTTGTTTAATAGGAAAAGAAAAGTAAGTTAGATTTGAAGCTCTTACAATCAAGATTGGTCACTTCTCAAAGTATAACAGATGGCTTGTCAAATAGTGTTCAAGAATTTATAGCATTGGTGACTTGAGCCAAGCAAGCGAGCAAGAATCTCAATAGAAAATAGCTAAAATGGAATGGTAATCAGATCTTGACAAGTGATTCATCAGTGATGTTTCAAGACTTACATATGATAGATCAAACCCATATTTTCAACTTAGGGTAGTTTCCTAACACATGTATGTGCAATCAAGACCAGGGAGGATGGAATTGATGAGACCCTAGATTAGAAAAATCTAAACACAAACCCTGTTTTGATAGCAAACAATCTCAAGCGATGCTTTTTTCAGAGAACAAGCGATATTAGGACAGCATAATACATCATATGACACAATTCAAAACACCCATGTGATACATTTCTTGTAGACAATAGTTTGCCCAAGGCAAGATGATAGATACTTGAATACTTGGACAATAGACTTAGTAAAGATGTATGACACAATTTGTAAAAAAATAATGTCACATGATACTTCTTCAATGAATAGACGATAAAATGCTAGTTTTTGTGCAAAAAGGACAATTTTGACTCCAAATTTTTATGTTTCAATTGGCCAATCAAGTGATTTTCAAATCAGACAGTGTAAGTATCTAGTTTGTGTCAATTATCAGCAAGGTTTGCAAACAGTAGGTGTTTTAACATGTCTCAAATAGTTGAACAAGGGTAAAAAAAACCTTGCCAACATGCATTTGGGATATCAGAATAGCCTTCCTACCAATGTTACTGACATGTTTGATTTTCAAGAATGCTAATACTAGTCAACACATTTGAAAATAATAGCCAAGCAATCTACCTTAAGGTCATGGTTCATTGCTTAACAACTTGGCCTGCAATTGATGCTCCTTCATCTCACACCAAGTGGTTTCCCACAAGAGATATTGGCTTTGTCATCGAAGTGCCATAAGCACAACCAAGGGAACATGATCTGGGTAGTCCACTAGGATCGATCCTTACACCAAGAAGTTCAGTAGAAAAATAGGGCAAATACTAAACTAGGGTGTTTAGAAAGGGCTTCCATTCGTAATGTTTCTCTTGCCCCCAATGAAGGGACACCCCACCTTGCAGTGGGTAATAGACCTCGCGGCTATTAGAGCACCTTAAGTGTTCTTGCCTAGTGATCTCCCTATAGTCAAAATCTCATAAGCTATCACACTAAGTGAAGACAAACACTATGTCTACTAAGGTTTTGTGTCTTTGATAGCCTTGAGTTTATAGTGGGTTGGAAGAACTGAGTAATTTGTTTGTCCCCACTTGGGTTGTCCAAGAGTAGGCCCTCTAAAGGATCCTAACTACCACAAAATGGATCCACTCTCAAGGGTCAAGATTTCTGATTCACCTTAGGGGTGAAGAGAATACTCTCCTACCTCGACTGCTTCCCCCTAAACATGCCAAGAAGATTCAATTACCCACTTGCTTTCAAAATCCAAAGGTGGGTCAAGATTTCTGATTCACCGCAAGGGTGAAGAGCATACTCTCCTATCACCAAAGAACCTCAATTACAAGTTTAATGTGCCTAAAAAAATGAACAACTAGTAGATGTTGCAAATGAAATAAAAAACAAGGAAGTTGGGTTTTTATGTGTTGAGCAGCCCTGCAAACAATTGTTAGTAGCCCTTGTGCATTTGAAGCTTTGACATGCGTTCTTTTAGGCAATTTACACAATGTTTAACGTTTCAAAACAACACCTTGCAACCAAAACCATTAGTACCATGAGTTAGCCTTAAAATAAAAACAAATATGTAAATGAACTTCTATAAAAATAGCTAAGGATCTGTAAAAACCAGCAAGCAGTAAGAAGCAACTGAGAAACTAACCAAAATACTCCAAACAACAAGAAAATTCAAACCATGTGATAGTTTATGCTGGAAGAATGTCGTACGATACTTCTTAGTATACATGGGTGACATAATCTTTCTATGCAATATTTATAACTAAGCCGGGTGATAGAATCTGTAATACTGGTGCGATAATTCTTAGTATTGTTGTATGATACTATTTCCAAAAAGTATTGCTTGACAATTATGAGAATTGTCGTACGAAACTGAAAAAATATCGCCTGAGAATTGCAATTAAGATAGAAAAGAAAGTGCAGATAGAAAGCAAAAAAATGTAATGAAAATGGTGAAGCAGAGAACAAAACCTAATGTTCTACCACACGGTGGGCGCCAAAAATGTACACTCAAAAAGTGCACTTCTCTAAACCCTTCTATCCAAGATATTTCATAGATTGGAAAGCTTGAATGGCGGCTTAAAGCTCCCTAGTCATGGAGTGCAAGAGGCATACAAATAAGCATAAAGAGAGCTCTCAGCTGAGCCTTAGGAACACAACCCTTGCTAGTAAACCATGAGATGGGAGATTCTTTAAACAAGAGCAAGAATGATAGTGTCAAAGAACTCTTAAGTATGCAATGCAAGAATGAAAGTAAGCTAAGATGAAATGCAAAATGCAACTAAGCTAAACAAATGTAAGTGATACATCTATGCTAATTAAACTATGTGATCTTATGCTATTGATAATGGAACTACATTAACATGAAACTATGCTAATATGTGGTGGAATGAGAGAATGAAGACAAGAAGTGGAAGTTCTCTTCAAAGCTCTAAGAAACATGTCAGAAAACCTGCAGCATAACAACATTCGAATGGTGTGGATCCTTTGAGGGGAAAATCTCTCTCCCTTTTAAAGTCGTACGGATGGTAGAGATCAAGATGAAGATGGTGGATGATCAACAGTGGATGTTGAAAAGAGGAGTGATCCATGTGCACACACAAATCAACCAATAGAATATAAGTTGACTTCTCATATAAGACAAAAGTCACAAAGCCTTTTCTTTTAATTTAAAATTCAGAAAAGGACTTTATGTGTGCACTTTAAGTGGGTTAGAAGAATGGGGTCTTTTATTTAATTAAAAAGGGACATGTTCTTTTAATCAAATAATGAACTTAGGATAGTATAGTGAAACTATAGGTTGTAATCAAATTAATTGATTATTAGCAATTTGGTTTAGGTAATTGATTAATTAAATTTAGCCAAAATGCTAAGAAGGGGGCTGATAGTCTAGATGACCATTTTTAGGTGATTACACTTTCCTGCAAGTTGGAGATAAGTAATGGGCTTTCTATCAAATAGATCACGTGCTTTGTATATGCTTGCAATAATTCACACACCTTGTCTTAGCTTACATTAATGCGTGCGGGTAACGGAATGGCTCCATGACATGTTCATTCCCTTTAAACTCATATGGAGTGGTCAAATAGTTGGTGAAACTAGATACCAACTTCCTTGTACCTCTGCATTGAACTCAAATCGGGGAACACTTATCTAGGATGTTCAAATACCTCTTTCAAGGTTCAACATCTCTATGACATCTATGTTGGAACATCTAGCTATATTAGATTGCATACATGCTCTGTCTTTGCTAAAGAATGTTGTTCTTTTATCAATCCTTTTCACGTGGGGTCTCTAAGCATTACAAATGCCTTTCCTTCAATCTATCCAAGTCAATTAGGTAGGTGAAGTTGCATTGGACCATTAGGTGTGATTGAAATAATTCAATTCAACCATAGAATTTTTCTCCTTAATTGCGAGTGCTAGAACAAATGTATCGATCTCCTCTGTAGATGAGCTAGAAGATTTGAATGGATGACCAGCTTTTCTATGATGATTGGGGCATTTTGTCAAAAAGTTCCAGTACTTTCTCTTTCACGTCAGAGAAATGTGCCATCCTGAGCAAAGTCAAACTAACCTAAACATAATGTTGTGCGCTAGTATGAGGTTTGTTAAACAAAAATGTGTAGGTTGGGCCGATTATAATGTTGTTTCCCACACAATACATTTCATCAAACGCTTTGATGACTTCTGTCTTAACCTTATGCCAGACATTTTCTTAACTTGTAAACTATATCCATTCTTTTGTCCATTACGCATTGATAGATATCCATCTCTTATTCCACAAGTTGATTGTAATTGATAAGGTTTTTTTGTGTTTGGCATTAAACCTATCATCTTAGCCATATCTGGCAATACTTGCAGTCCATTAGAAGACATGCTTTGACTTGTGGATTTGATTAGATTTGAGATTCCCATTTTCTTTGAGGCACTTTGTAAGATGATCTACAAGTCATTATACAAGATAAATCTTTCATTGATGATCTCACAATCTAGAATATCTGAGAAGTATTTGATCCAAATATCTAAGAATATCATTCACTTTCCCACAGTTAACTAAGACACCTTTCTTTTCCTTATTTTGGCACTTGCCTTTGAGATGATCCAGTTCTCAATTCTCATTTTTATCACTCAGAAAAGGAGGTTAATAACTGTATTTAAAATACATGTTTTGAGCCTCTAACCTTAACCTTTTTGGACAAAAGGTTAAGGTTAATGGTTCGGAATACATGTTTTGGAAATTTAACTTAACCTCTTTTTGATGGAGAGGTTAAGATTTCAAAGTAAAACACGTGTTTTGGACCCTGAACCCTAACCTTTTTAAAGGTTAATGGTTAATGATTGAGTGAAAAACATGTATTTTTGTGCTCTTCATTAACCTGCCATAATTTGAGACTCAGATGGTGGAATTTGGAAATTCGAAGTGTAGGGCAGAGTTGGTGATTAGCCAAAGGATTTGAAATCATGAAACTACCAAGAATTGGATAAGTCTTCGAATAGTTTAAAGATTGGATTTTTATGTCCTCTTGCACATTATGATTGAAAATTTTGAAATTTGAGTATGATAAATACTAGGGCTAAACTACATAATGCGGGTTGGAACACTATTTATCTTTAAATTACCATAATTTTCAACAAAAGCCATCACAATAGTACAAAAAATCCACCAAGAATTTTGGCACTCTTTGTCGGGGATATTGATAGTTTTTTTTCTTGCATTTAGTATGAAATCATAGCCTAGTTTTTCTTCAACAACCTTGTCGATGAATTATGGAGACTAACATTGTCTTTGCAATCCATTTTAAAGATAAGAAATTTTCTCTTCCTAATCTATTAAAATTTTAGAACTTTGAAATGAAAACTGCAAAACGACCTACTATTTTTGTCTACTTTATGCAGAAGTGAAGCTCTTGAAATATCCAAGCTCCAAAATCAAAACAAACACCAATTCCCTCATATGAAATGACGGTATAAAAATAGAGTGAGTGCAACAAGGGCACTTGAGTTGAACCAACTCAACGGGCAAAACCCAGTGGCTAGGAAATCTAACTTTTTAATCCGTTTTCATCACCATTTGTCAGACACTGAATTACAGTGACATCCTCGCACAAAATACCCTATCAGCTAATTAATTTATTTAGTTAGAGTGCTATTTTTTTCACCTTGCCTAACTTTATCAAAGATTTATTATGAAGTTGACTATGTTTAGGGATTGCAAGCTTGGTTGTTATTCTAACAAACACAAAGCCTAATTGATGCACGTGGATATTATAAATATTGATTTTTTTGTTGTTATTAGTTCCTTGCCTATGGTAGGAATGCTAATGCATTCATGCAAGTGTTTTTAGTTTTTTAATCTTACCGATGAAATTGAAATATTTTACCACTTCTATAATCTATTTTAATGTTTCTTTTTTAAAAACTATTTTTGAAATGTACAAAATTTTGTTTATTTCATATTCCACTGGCTATAGTCAATTTAGGCAAGGAGTAAATTAGTTTTACCAAAAGAAAAGTAGCAAGAAAGTAAAAAGCATATTGATAGTTATGAACAAATAATAATAAATATCCTTCACATATATATCTCTTGACATATATACACGCTGCATATTTGAACCACTTAAATCTTTTTATTTGTCTTTAGTCAGTGGAAATTAATTAAACATTCATTAATGTTTGTAGTCTGTGGCAATGTGGCATTCTTCTGTGTATGATATATTAAATTAGAAACATCATGCTTTTCTTCTACGTTTGACATTGATCTCGAGCAGGTAATGGAAAGAGGAACTATTACCTATTTACTTGTATGCTATTTCAATCTGTCAGCGTTTTGGTGCATTCAGATTAAGTCGATTGCTTGAAACCTGGAACAGGTACTCAGTCAACAAAATTCGTAGCTTTCATAGTGTTTTTTTTGAGAATACAGGCAGTATTTGGTCTTTCTGTTGGTATTTAAGTAGCAGAAACATGATTCAGACAATGTAAGAGCTCAAGTTCAAACTTCGTTGAATTTTACTTATATTATGCATTCATTTTGTTTGTTTTTGTAACTTTAAGGTTCTGTTTTGTTTGCTTGTCAAATTTACCTAGATAGTAGTGTGTTAGCGTTTTTTTTTCCGAATTTTTTTTAAAGAAGTTTATGGAGCAATGTTTTCTTGATTTTGTGTATGATGATTCTTAATTGCAAACTGAATTTTCTCTTCTTCATACCTCCTTTTCCAATTTGAGCTGGAAATTTTGGGTTAGTAGACGGCAATTTTGTTACAGCTGACGTTATAAGAAGGATTTTAGTAGTTGTTTTGTCTTCATTTGTATTATTTATGGAGGGATTTAACTATATATCCTTGCCATGTTTCTTCACAAGGTGACTATTCGCAAGATGTTTTACTTATTTAACCGATAAAATTTCATAGGAACTCCAGACTTTGTGCGGGCATTTGGAATTATTTTAGGTAACGTAAGTATTATTTGTTCCATATTACTGTACACTAAAATGCAGCTATTCTCACGTTGTTCAATGTAAGTCTGGTAGAATATTTATTTTGACGATAACCCCTTGTCGATTTGTTCAGGTTTTGAGATAAAAATTGGGTAGTGTCTGTTTTCAATTTACGTGCACCTAGTCTAAACAACATATCTGTGCTCTGTTTCTATATATCCGCCACGGTCTCTACGTTCTCTAAATTTAGCTGGCATACGCTTCCGAGATTTTAATTTTAATTGGAATTTGTAGGATCGCTCATTAATGCTTGCCTATTTCGAGGCGTGAGCTGCTTTTCCTTGGCTCATTTGTTTTACTTCGCTGTTGGATCCTTTATAGTGAACATGTTCGTGGAATTGTTTTTTGAAATTCAGCTTCCTTTTTTATTTAAGGGATTCGGTTGGGTTCTTTGTGATGTTAAAGGATGGCTGGATGGCCGGAGATATTAAATTTGTTCAGTTTTGGTAAAATATTTATACTTAATGACTGCATTACTATTTTGTTCTATTTTAAGGCCAAATTAGCAGAGGTAAAGGATACGTTTCTGAGCAGAGATTATACAAGTGCAAAGAATGTGGTTTTCTTTGAAAGCTCAGATAAGGGATTTGTAGGCGCTAAAGAAGATCCAATTCAAAGTTTCAATGAACAGCGACAAGGTTGCGATACTATCCAGGGAGAGACAAGCGATGAACTCCCAAATAGAGGAGCTTGCCTCTTGTTGCCATAATCTGTCCATGTACATAATGGCGGCAAGTAGAAAGAATTCAAAAACACTTCATCACATGCAATCTTAAAGTCAAGACCACAGTTCCGTATGAGATCCTTTTGGCAGAGGTGGGTTCCTTTCCATTAGAGGTCGTTGCTTTGGTCCGGATGATAAGCTACTTAAAGAAAACCCAAGGTCTAGAAACACATCATTGGCCCAAGTTGATCATAGAGGAAAAACTTGTGAGGCAGAAAAGCACATAGATGACGCAAAATGACAAATGGATGCAAAAATGGGATATCAACATCCAAACGTGCCCGAATAACATTACAGAAATAAAAAAGTTTGTCAATGAAAATTTTTGCAATATTCTATGGACAAGATGCATAAGGCAGAAAAAATCTTATTACATTAAAAAATTTAATCCCACTTCTAGTCATGATGAAAAGGCCTATATAAGAGCACCTATTAACTGGAAAGCAAAAATGTTGATGGCACAACTTAGAACTAGTTCACATTAGCTGCGATGCAAAACTGGTCGGTGGCAAGTTCCAAACGAAGAGTGAGTAGACAGAACATGTTTATTTTGTAATATGGGAATAGTTGAGACAAAGTAGCACTTTGTCAAGGACTGATTGGCTTACAATGACATCAGATTTGGTTATACAAAAATACTGCAGAACAAGGACTTCAACTATTTATTCGAAGAAGATCAAGTAAAGAGAGCAGCGGATTTGATTACCAAACTTCAGAAAAGGAGAGACAAGTTAACCAAAACTTTACATTTGACTAGTTTCGCTCCTGACTCGGGAGGGTGATTGCATGGGTCCCATAGACTACTTTAGTCTCGTGGACGTCATTAAAATCTATCATATCATATCATATCATAAACAAGCTTATAGTAATATTGAGGGACGATGTCATACTTGTTCACTCCGTCAGATTTAACCAAAAATGGTGTTACTAATGCTAAGAAACAATCTTTTTAAAGTCAAACAGCCAAGTGGCATCTAGCACAGAAACTAAGAGAGTGGCAAGGAGGCTCGCAGCTGACTATTACCTAATCCCAAACCCCTTCCCTCCCTCCTCCACAACAATACTACTATCACGCATATGGCAGGAACTATAATGCTACATGTCCCTTGTTTAGTGATGTATCTTGCATATTGGTCCAACTGCATATGGCAGGAACTATGACGCTACACGCCCTTATTTAGTAATGTATCTTGCATATTGGTCCAACCTAAAATGATCTCTTATGTGACAACTTTGCCATTTCATTGAGATATGGTTGGGATATTTGCATTTAATACACTTATGTACTATTTAGAGATCTTTTAATTTTATATGAATTTTTAATAGACTTATTTTATCTTAGCTCACAACTAAATCTGATTTTGACAAATTAAAGTTATTGAAAATTAATGTTTTTCTTATTTTTCAAAGGCAATGAATAGATTGGTAAAAGTATTTTATTAACAATTATAAATCTATTAAAATCGTCAAACTAGAGAATAAATTTGTTCTCTTCAAAATAATTCAATGTGACTGGTCAATTTAAAACTAAAAAATTGCAATATTGTCTTGCCATGGTAGGAACTAATGAAGCCTTATCTTTTTGTACCCTATCACATAACCTCTCATGATGTGCAAGCTCTCATCATTGGCTTGGATTCCGATCATAAATAGAAACAAAATTTAATGTCATTTATTAAGAAAAAGGCTATTAAAATGAAATGATGGACCACCGAGATCTCTCTCTCTCTCTCTCTCTCTCTCTCTCTCTATATATATATATATATATATATATATATATATATATTAATATAACATCATTCAACACTCAAAATTGTATATTATTAAGCACCCACAACTTGATGGGTTCCATTGGTGCAAATTTGGCAAGGTCCATTTTCTTTAGAGAGAATATTTTGTTAATAAGTAGTATTTTTCCATGGTAGGAACTAATGAAGCCTTATCTTTTTGTACCCAATCATATAGCTTCTCATAATGTGCAAACTCAACAAACTCTCATCGTTGGTTTGGATTCTGATAATAAATAGAAACAAAATTTAATGTCATTTATTAAGAAAATGACTATTAAAATGAAATGATCGACCACCTAGAACTATATACATATATAGCATCTAAAAACATATTAATATAACATCATTTAACACTCAAAATTGTATATTATTAAACACCCACAACTTTATGGGTTCCACTGGCGCAATATTGGTCCAAGGTCCATTTCTTTAGAGAGAATCTTTTTTAATTAAAAATCAATATGTAAATATAATGCAATATATTTAATATTTATATTTTTTATTTTGTAATGTGGCTTAATGCATATGCTAATTTTTTCAATTATAAGTGAATATCAATCATTATAAATAGAAATAATAAAAAGGTTTAAAAAGATGGTTCTCTACTTTGTGAATGCAAAAAAAATAGCGAACTACGAAAACATTAATAACAAGGGGCGCATGTGCCAAAGTTCCTGCCTTCATGTTTTTATGGTTGACTGAAGTTGTTTTTGCAATGATCTCTATCTTATCAACACCTCTGTGTTTTACTGATGGAAACTTATGGTTCAAGATTTGTTTTTTGTGTTCAGTGAGGAACTAATGGAAAATGTTGAAGTGTCTTTTAAAATGGAAACATTCATAGCATTTTTTTGTATATATACAACTAAGCTAGTGTTGGTATCAAGGATGCCTATAGCCCATGGGATATAATGTTATACGAAGAGAGAGCTAAAAGAGAGAATGATATGTTATTATAAGGACAAGTAAAGGTAGAATAATAGAGAGAGTTGAAGAGAATTTGAAAAATATTAATAATTTTATTATTTTATGAAATATATAAATAACAATAAAAATTATATTATATGAATGAACTACTCATTTCTACCAATTCAATTATAAGTTGAAATATTTAATTAAAAAAAAATTGTTGATTATTTAAATCAAAGTACCAAAATATGTAGTAAACTTTTGAGGGATAGTATTAATGGTATAAAAAAAAAATTGAGCAAAATTGTAAAATAGTAGAAGATAATAAATGTGTTTAAAATAAGAAATATATTTAACTCTATATTTGATTAAAATATGTATATTTGAATAACATTTTACAAATTACAAAAATAAACATCAATGTAAAGCTAGTAATAAACATATTTAAAATAAGAAATATAAAACATTGAAATCTATATTTGAAATTGGTAAGGAAAATAGATAGGAATAATTTATATTGATTAGACATATTTGTGAGGTGGAAGATAATAAAAATGATTGTTTTTTTAAAAGTTTATCCACTTGTCACAAATGTGGAAAAGATAAAGTTGCAATTAATTCGTTCATTAATAGAGACCTATGTTAGAAAAAATATTTGTATTTTCGTTGATGAAAATTGAATTTTTTAATTGCCTTTTTCATCATAAGCCAATACAATTTTTTTTTTAAAAATATTTTTCAATTCAAAAAAACATGCAAATTAATATAGCTTTTGTAAACATTAGTATATCTTGAAATTTTAAGATTATGTAACTAATATGTAACCTCATGATTCAATTAGTTTCCTGCCAAAGGTAGGAACTAATAACTTAAGGCATATAAAACAAGTGTCATTCTTAATTAATACCAAATATGGGTTGGCAATTTACAAGGAAAAAAACCCTTTGTCTTGCTACAATCGCTTCAACGCTCTAGCTAGGGCTTTGTTGGAGAAAACATTAAGAACTTAGGAAGAAATTACTAGTAAAAATGGTGGAAATTCTCAACTATTCTCCCCTCTGCCAAGAAAAAAATGCATTCAAGTTAGAAATTATCTTTCCAAAGTTTGGGCAATTGAAGATATAGAACAAGGTTGGATCGTATTCAAAAGACAAGTTGGTAAGAAGAATATAATTAAAACGAAACGACTTATATAAAAGCACAAACAAAGAAGAATTCTAGTAACCCTTGTTCATCGGGTTCTATAAATGGGTGATTGAACCATCACCAAATCAAGTGGGTAAGAAGGATATGCATCTTCTACTAAAAATAAAACATGTTAAAGGGCCCATTTGGTTGCAAGCATAGAAATTGAGAATAAGAATGGTCATTCCAATAACTACTATTTTTTAGAATTGACACAAGCTCATTTTAGGGGGGAAATGGGAATATGTATTCATGTTTCCTATTCCAATTGGCACACCAAAAAAAAATTAGAACACATATTCCTAATTTCCTATTCCTATTCCTACTCTAGCAACCAAACGGGTCATTAAATAAGATGTTCAAATTCTAGATTAGAAAGGAGGAACTCCTTCATATTTGTCATTGGTTAGTCAACAAACCACAACTCTCAAGATGGAGAACCATATGGACCAATCAAAAGAAATAGTTGCAATCCTTAGCAACGAATACACCAATTTTTTTTGGTGGCACTATAAAGTTCACCTTGATAATAATTGTGGATTGGCTGACTGGCACGCTAGATATTATGTTATATTTTATTGGAAGGAGAAGGAAGAAATATTACAAGATATGATCACATATTTGAATAAGTTTATTAAAATATTGGTTGAAATAAATGATCAGGTTCTTAACACAATATTATTGAGGAGACAAGATTGATAGTTTTAGAGAAAGACAACAAGATTAGAGAATGTGTAATTCTAAATATATTCTTGGATATTTAGACAAATGATCTTGATATCATTCTTAAACAACCCAAGAAGAAACAATCTACAAACAAAAGAGTAAATATGTTAATGACACGGAAGACTGATAAAACTATAGTAGAGACAAACAATATACTAAGTAAAATGGTCTTAGAATATCAATAAGATGTCCCTAGAAGGATGGAGCCTATGTTAAAAAAGAGGGAGGAAAATTTATTCATCAAGAATGATCAATTCCAATCTATAGTCAAAGAATCTAATGTATATATTGGAGGAGTCCCTATTATACATGATGCACATGAGACTAGGTATGAGAAATAAGAGGAGATCAAGATGGGAAAAAGGGAGGTTATCATTAAGATTGAGGAATGTGATGAGATGATTTATAATGTCCCTGTGGACATTCCTCAATCCCTTGTTCATGAGAAAGAGCCAATAGATCATATAACTTTGGAAGAAAATAAAGAAGAGGATAAGGGAGATCAATCTCAGACCAATACAATAATGAATACACCTTTCAAAAACTCTGAGATATTGTTGGAAAGAGAAATACTATTGATTGAATCTTCTAAATCAAATTTGAAAGTTTTGATTGATATGTAGAGTTATGATCATGAGGATCAATTGATGAGATTATCAGTGTTAGCATCAAAGAAGGCTAAACAAAAGCCTTGAGGAAGAGTGAGAAAGGAACAATGATACTGGATGTAATAGAGAAAATGGTGTGCACTTCCATCATTAAAATTAGGAAACAAGAGGAAGGGACCAAATCCAAAAATTAGACCCAATAAGGTTCACTAAGAGAAAAGGGCTAAAACATGGGACCCTCACCCCTACAAGTTTGAAGGCTCCCTTGGCATTGATCCCCAAGTATGGAGATGTAATATAGTGTATGTGATTTTGATCTAAAATAATAAATGAAAGGATTAGCGCCAAGAATATGTGTACTTTTGATATTAATTGTGGAAAGGAACCAAATGACTGGGTAAGTGCACTAAGATGGTATATAAAAAGGGGTATAAGTGAACACCTTTTTTCTAAAATTAGGTAAACCTAAACTTGTACAAGATGTTTGAAAATCATCAACTCAAAATGACAAAATATGTAAAACATATAAATAGTAGTACTATGAATCTAATTTCTAAACAACTACAGTTTTTACAAATGGATAAGATTAGATTTGTCAAACCCTACACACACAAAACATAGTTCCTGATTTTTTTAGAAAATATAACATAGTTCTTTTCGTATGCAACACAAAAGACATAGATATATTCAGTATTTTGAAAATCCCTTTGGGAGGATGATAGTTAAGAGTGATATCTAGAAGTTCTATATTTTTTATAGTTTTTTGATGAGTAATTTGTTTTATGAATTATTGAACTAACTAAATCCTAAATTTTGGAACTTGCTTGTGTGTCGAGCATAACTTGCATCAAAATAATAAAAAATGGAAACTTTTTTTAAAAAAGTGTATAGAATCAAGAGTAGAACAATAATATGTAATTTATTTTGAATTTGCTTAACTATATCAATAGTCATTAAAACAAAGGTAGGCATATGTATGTGAGTACTATCAAGACATTGGTAAAAATAATTAAACTTTACAATGATAATGTTGTCCAAAAATAGAAAATTTTATATGGTTAGAAACATAAGAGGACATGTAAGATTATGGTGATACTTTTAAAGATACCCACTTATCATTAGTAAACCTAATGAAAGCACTGCTACATTTGGGCCCAAATTGTGATGGCGGGCCATAGCAATTATGATAGTAACCCGTCACCCAATCGACATTAGTCAAAATTGGCTCCCGTCGGGCAGGCGTCAGACTTTTGTTGTCGCAAGTTGTGACGGAAAGGGTTACCGTCACAATTGTGATGCCTACAGTGTCGTAAATTGGGTTATCATTCTGGAAAACTGTTCATTTTCACAACAAAAATATGTCAAAGACACCATCGCAATTATGATTTTCATGCAACAGAAATGCTATGGGTCCCACGACAAGCCGTCAGAAACCTCCGTCGCAATTGGGATAGGCATGTGGCAGGAATGTTGTGGGATTGACGACCAACCATTGCAATTGTGACGTTGTGTTGTATTAATAAAAAAAAAATTGGCAGCAAACATTGAATAACTATGATGCAATCATAGGTTAATATTGAGCTTCACTTGGTTTTGAGAATATAATGCACATGCAACTGTGTTCTTTATGCATGGACAATAGGCGAAGCTGAAAAAATACAACATAGTTACATTTATTTAATAGGTCTATTAAGTTTTTAAAATTATAGACCATCATCATGAAAAATGTTTGTGATGGTCTATAACTTAAAATGCCTAATTAAAGACCTCTCATAAAAATGCAAACTTGTTGCATTTTTCAGCTTTGCCTAATGTTGTTTGCATATAAATTAACATTACATATTGAACTATGGCATCCTTCTGCATTTCTTGAAGCCAAGAGATTCACACAATTAGTTGTCATACAATCATAGGTTATTATTGAGCTTCACTTGGTTTTGAGAATAGTTTAATATTCTCTACTAATCAGGGCCAACCATGTGAAGGTGGAAGCTAATTTGCCCCCCCCCCCCCCCCCCCCCCGCCTACCCCCCCCCAATCTAAATTTCTCATTAATATCTAAAATCTTTAAGAAAGGATCAATCTTTAAAGTACTTTGAATGTCCTCATTGCCTCCTACTACTCTTAGGGGAAGTCCATCTTCATTTCTCACAAGCAATTCATCACATGGGTACATCTAGGAATGTCCTCATCACTTCGTGCATAAAATGAATCCAATATTAGAAAATTCTCCCTAAGAAATAATTGTTAAAGTTAACTAAACCCATAAAAGATGAGAGAGAGAAAAAGGAATCTACTTACTAATAGGTGTTGCCATCACATTTGTGGCCATGCTACCCATTGGGTGAGTTTTATTATTTTTCTATTATGCCAAGATCTCTCTGTTTATATACATACATACATATACACACATATATACATATGCATATGTATATGTATGTATATACATATACATATGTATATATGTATATATGTATATACATACATACATACATACATAGAAAAAGATCACAAGGGCACGACAACCTGCTGAGTGAGTTTTATTATTTTTATGTTCTACCAAGATCTCTCTGTTTAGCAACATACAAATGGGGAATGATCAATGTTAGGTTTTATTTCTTTCTTTTTTCTAATCCATAATCCACAATCCATAAGATCTCTATAGTGATGCCCAAATTAACTTCAATACCTAGCTGATCATCAAGTAGACCAATTTATCTAGGTTATGGCTTGGGCATGTGTTATTCCCATATATCATATGGTTGCAATGTTGGAGGAAATATTTTTTCAAAAGTGGTAGGAGGTTTTGTATTATTGGCATGATTTTAATGAAGTAACAAAGTAGGGTGGAAATGACTATTTCACCCTGAGACTCTTGCTAATGAGAGGATAAGAAGTCAGCTAAATGTAGCCCTTGAAATGATAAATCAAGTTGCAGAGGGTACAACTGTGGAGCAACATGGGGCTAGAGAGAATGTAAGCTATCTTAGGGTGACAGAGCATCACCAATTTGAGACACTTCAACAACAACAAGCAATAGTAACATATGCTCAACAACAAGCCTTAGCTTCCATGGGAAGTATGATTCACTTGAATAATTCCATGGGTGCACCTCAATTGAGTTTGAAGGAAGTGATTGTAATATATGCACAAGAACATGAAATCCAATTTTTCCCTGGAGTGGGATGCACACATGATGGTCTTCAAGTTTATGGCTTTGGAACTCTTAGTATCTATCTAGATTATGTAAATCAACAAGTGCTAGCATAATCTAGAGATAGATGGGTGATTGCATCATTGGAGTAGCTCATTGAGATGCATTGTAATTAAACTGGACGAAATCATTGATAAACCAAACATATAATGAAGAGGAAACTTGAAAACTTGAATGCTGAAATGCTAAAATGAAAGCTATCGAGGATCAAACACCTATGCCAGAGATATATAAAAAAAGAAAAAAAGAAAACATGACATTAGTCATTCCCAATTTTATGTTCACAACTCAAATACTCTCCCATGGCCTAAGCTAAAATCCTCATTACTGCATCCAAAATTAAGGAATAAAATATGATTATGTCCCCAAAGGAGAATTGAAATGCAATTTTTTCATATTTCACTTAGCATTGTGTCGATAAATTCAAGAAACTCTACTACCATGCAAATTAGCTTACATTGATTCCAAAGTTTAGGCCCTAACAACAATCTAAAGGTAAATTGTTGTCAAAGAATGTGCTAAAAACAAGCTAGAGTACATATTTAGAATGAACATAGATATTGGAAATAATGAAGAAACATATAATCCACTTACACATAATCATAATTATGTCAAAGATGAATTCAAGAAATTGAGCAATAGAGGAGGTGCTCAGCCAGATATTATAACCATCTTGGGTGATTTGGCGAGAGGCTTCTGCAAGGGAATGAGCCTCGTGAGTTAACATATAATGTCTTAAAATAGTTAAATGCTACCTAACTATGTCCAAGGTAGACTGGAGGCATACTCTGCCTACCAAGTAGCCTACATACCTATATCCATAAGATCAAGACCCTTGAACTACTCACTCTAACGAATATGTAGTTATGGTTTCCAATTATTTTGATGTAGTTGTATTCCTATAATCATTGGTGATATTTACTCATCTAATACAAATCTTCGCAATCATACACCCACTTAGGAAAACCAAGCAGTTTTCTATTATTAAAATATTGTAATACCCTAGTGCAACCTTTGTGTTGTAGTTTACAATTAATGTAAGGTTAACCTCTATTCGTCCTAACTCACTCCTTATATAGTTATGCTTTAAAGCGTGTGACAATACCTGTGGCCATGTTACTTGTTGAGTGAGTTTTATTATTTTTCTATTGTGCCAAGATCTCTTTGTTTATATACATACATACATACATATATAGAGATCACAAGGGCACGATAATGAAATGTAGTGATCACAAGGGTACGTCAACAAAATCCTAGATCTCCACTAATCTCCACAATCAATAAGATCTCGCTATATACATACATACATATATATACATACATACATACATACATACATACATACATACACATGCATACATCTACATATGCAATTTTATCACCTTGGAAAATTGTATTTGATCCTGCTAGCTAGGAATAGTTGATTGTTCATTTTATTGTACCTAATTTGATGATAGTTCTATAGGAATTTGTAATCAACCCAACTAATCAGCAGCTAGACCAATTTAACTAGGTTATGACTTGCTTCTTTCTAAAAATATTTGCTATGATATGTTTTTCTAAAATTTCTTGCCCATTTTTCCTAGTCTACATTATTTTTGTGCAGGATCTTGAGCTAAGTCAGTCAACACAGGTTGAATAAGTTTTATTGTTTTATTATTTGGATTCTAGAATATGGGCTTTGTTTTATCATTGGCTTTGTGCAAGTCCTAATTTTAATGAAGTAACAAAGTGGTTTTTAGGGTGGAAAGGACTATATAATGAAGAGAAAACTTGAAAACTTGAATGTTGAAATGCTAAAATGAATTCTATCTAGGATCAAACACCTATGACAGAGTTACAACACAATGTGAAGTTTATTTTAGATATATTAAAAAAAAATGTGACATAAATCATTCCCCATTTGTTTTTATTGTGGAGAGATGCATGCAAAAGAGGGTGGAGAGCTGCGAACATTGGTGGAGATTTCATTGTCATGCCCTTGTAATCACTAAATTTTGTTGTTGTGTCCTTATGATCTCTGCATTTTGTTGTCGTACCCTTCATGGAGATCAATCGAGATCTAGGAATTTGTTTTTGTGCCCTTGTGATCTCTAGATTGTCATTGTTGTGCCCTTATGATCTCCATGCCCTTGCTCTACAATTTTTTTGTCATGTCGTGCCCTTTTGATCTCTATGCCCTTTGTAGCACTACACCATTTGGGATCAAAATATGATGGCAATTTGTGACGGCGGTGTAATTTGTGGTGTCCGGGCCCAAATGTAGTAGTGTTTGCTCTACAGTTTTATTCAAGGGGAGAAGAAGTACCTATGTAAATGTTCTTTTCTTTTCCTTCTAAACATTTATCTCTTTATATTTCCCCCAATAGGTGATTAGAGAAGCTTCTCTTTATGTATATGTATGTGTGTATATACATACATACACACACATGTGTGTGTATGTATATATATACATATATATACATATACATATGTATATATATTTATACATACATATACAGAGATCACAAAGACATGACAATGAGATGCAGATATGCATACATACATACATACATAAATACATACACTCATACATACATACATACATCTGCATATGCAATTTTATCACCTTGCAAAACTATATTTGATCTTTACTCAATCACCAAGAGATAATATAATTTGTAAGTACAAATTTCTGCATACTTAGTTTGGTATGAATAGTTCAATTGAATTTGTCTGAGGAGAGTGAGTCTACTCATGATTATAATGGTTCCATGTATTGGGTCTTTAGAGGAGAGAGACTTGTAGAAGATTAGATGTTGTTTATGGATATGGGATGATTCATCTATGTGAATGGCTAATCGGGCAAGTTGTAGAAAATCAGTGTGTCAGTTGCAAGTAGTTTCATTAACTGGATAAGGGAATCATCTTTGAAAGTGGAATGATCAAAATTGGCATGTTCATCCTTATGATAGATGTCTTTATCTCACAATAGAAAATTACCTCAAACAACAAGCGAAAAATTATTTAATATATGAAAAATCCAAAGAACATTCCTCTACAATATTTTTGAAGGAAAAAATATAATAAAAATATAATTTGGTAGAAAATGTCATGAGCTATGTGTCTCCACATTGTGGCTATTCCATTGTCTAGTAATGAAATTTAAAAAGGTAACTATCAGAGATCTATATTTGTGTTTTAGTGATAACAAATATACAATCTAAGAAAAATAAGTCTTAAATGTATATGATTAAATAAAATAAGCAAGAGTACTAGATGTAGTTGTATAATTCTAGTATTATTGATTATGTTAAACAAAATGTTTAATAAAACAAGTATGAAATAACATAAATGGATCATATGCTCGATCTTATTATGACTTAATGTGAATGCATCTGATCATTACCTGGATGATATTATGCATGAGATCTTTACTCAATTACCAAGAGATAATATAATCTGTAAGTATAGATTTCTACATACTTAGTTTGGTATGAATAAATTCAATTGAATGCAAGAATAATTGCTTGTGTGAATCCAAGACATGAATGATTAATTTAATTTAGCACTAGTACTATGCAATTGTGTATGTATGCATGTAAAGAAGTTCACACAGTGAAATAATTTACATACATACATGCACATATGCATACAATCATCATAATCAATTATCCTTGAATCTGACCAAAGATATTATATATGAACAAGAGATACATGTTTAGAAAGAAAAGAAAATAACATTTACATAGGTACCTCTTCTCCCCTTGAAGAAAATCGCAGAGAAAGGGCACGAAGATCACAAGGGAATGACAACAAAATCCTAGATCTTCATTGATCTCCACCAACGTTTAGAGCTCTCCACCCTCGTTCGAAGCTTTCCACCCTCTTTCACGTGCAACTCTCCACAATCAGTCAAAACAAATGGAGAATGATTAATGTCATGCTTTCTTTTCATTTTTGTTTATAATCTATAATCCACAATCCACAAGACCTCTCTATATACCTACATACATACATACATACATATATACATTCATATATACATACATATACATATATACATACATACATGAAAACAACAATGCACTTTCTAAGAGTTTACAATTGTTCAATAAAATTAATGTTTTACAAAAAAAATGCATCTAAAGAACTATCTCAAAAGAAAGGAAATGGTGTTGAAATAGTACAAAAAGTGCTTGACATGAGAGGTTTGCAAGTGAGGATGTTGACCAATCATGAAAATTTGAATGCTGAAATGAAAGCTATCAATGATCAAACACCCATGCTAGAGTTACAACACACTGTGAAGTTGATTTTAGATAAGGTAGAGGCAGATATTTAGAAGTTTGAAAATCAAAATTTAAGGCACGAGAGAAAAGGAGGAGCAGCTTTAGAAAGAGAATGAGAAGGGGTGGCTTTAGAAAGAGACTACATGGTAGAAACAACAACTAGACAACATAAAGGATATTATGGGAGCCACTGGATAGAATCTAGGAAAGTGTTACGGTAGGTACTATGACATTGGAATCACTTGCAAGTGTCTTTGAGAATTTACAGTCCAAATATCAAATGCTTATAAGAGTATTTCAAGTATTGACACAGTCTCCTTGTGATAATTCTAGGTATCAAATGTGTATAAGAGTGTTTCAAGGTTGAGAACCACTTCAACATCATTTGCAAGGTTTAGAGGTAATGTCATTGTGGCAGAGGCTTCTACAAGGGAATAAGCCTCATGATTATGGCTAGTTTCTTTCTAAAAATATTTTCTATGATATATTTTTGTAAAATTTCTCGCAAACTTTGTCCCTTTTTCCTAGTCTACATTATTTTTGTGTAGGATCTTGAGGTAAGTCACTTAGCATGGGTTGAGTGAGTTTTATTTTATTTTTATTTGGATTCTAGAATATGTGTGTAGCTAGATCAATTTTTTTTGTGTGTAGCTAATATGTAATAAGCACCTTAAAAAAGATCTCTAGATATACATGTTCAAAAGGAGATATAAAGAGATGCCTATTTAGAAGGAAAAGAAACCAAGATTTATATACCCTTGAAGAAAATCACAGAGCTAGGAAATGACAACAAAACCACAGAAAAAGGGCACAATACAGTAACGAAATCACAGAGAAAGGGCACGATATGGAAACAAAATCCCAAAGAAAGGGCACACACCAAAATCATAGAGCAAGGGCACGATAATGAAACAAAGAGATTACAAGGGCATGGCAACCAAATCATAGAGCAAGGGCATAGCAAAGAAATGCAATGATATATCATAAGAAAGAAATACACCAAACACATATGCATAATCATGAGGCTCATTCCCTTGCAGATTCCATAACCTAGTTAAATATACATATATATCAACCCAAATAATCATCAACTAGACCCATTTAACTATATATGGCTTGTTTCTTTCTAAAAGTATTTGCTATAATATGTTTTTGTAAAATTTCTTGCTAACTCAACCCATTTTTCATGGTCTACATTATTTTTGTGTAGGATCTTGAGGTAAGTCACTTAGCATGGGTTAAGTGAGTTTTATTGTTTTATTATGTAGATTCTGGAATATGTATGTAGTTGGATCATATATGTAATAAGCAACTTGAAAAAGATCTCTTTGAGTATATATATAGAGATACATGTTTAGAAGGAAATATAAAGACATACATATTTACAAAGAAAAGAAAAAAACATTTACATACATACTACCCCTTCTCGCCCTTGAAGAAAATCGCAGAGCTAGGGCACGTAGATCACAAGGGCATGACACAAAAATAAAATCGTAGAGCAAGGGCACGACACGACAATGATATCACAAAGCAAGGGCATGAAACAAAAATGAAATCGCAAAGCAATGGCATGGCAATGAAATGCAGAGATCATGAGGGCACAACAACCAAATACACCGATCACAAGGGTGCCATGATAATGTTCATAACTCTCCACCTCTTTTGCACGCAACTCTCTCCAAAATCAAAACAAATGGAAAATGATTGTCATGTGTATTTTTTTAAATGCTCACAAGGGTGTTGCAATTACAACGCCAACGTCAGTATTGCGATGATGTTGGGGAAAATTGCAAAAAAAATTGAAAATGACCACAAATTACACTGCCATCACAAATTGTCGTCGCAATTTGACCCCAAATGTTGTACTGAGGAAAAGATGAGAATTCAGCTGAGAAGATGAAAAAAATATCTATAGGAAAATAAATGGAGGGAAAATAGTCCCCCAAGCCTCTGGGTCATTTCCCTAGGCTTTTACCAAGCCATATCGCAATCAAATTTCTAGGATTCAAATAACCTAATCAGGTTATGAAAAATAAAAAGTACATTCAAAACCCAACCAGGTTTTGAAGAAGTAAAAATAGGGTCTACTCTAGAGGCCATAACTTTCACTTAAAGAGTTTGATTGACTCCATCGAAAATGCATTGGAAAGCTATTGAAGAGATCTAAAAAATGATGCAGTTAAGACAATTGTATCACACATAAAAATATCATTTTCCATCAATTTTAATTAAGCATGGTCTAAAATAGGTAGTCATTGTTTCCCAAATATGTAACCAATAGGTAAACACGAATGCTAACATATTTTTAATTCTCTCTCTCTCTCTCTCTCTCTCTCTCTCTCTCTCTCTCTCTCTCTCTCTCTCTCTCTCTCTCTCTCTCTCTCTCTCTCTCTCTCTCTCAAATAAGCATACACTCACTAACTCACTAAATAACTCATAAGATATCTCTCTTATAAATTCCTAACCTCTGGCATTCTCTCACTAACTCCTAATCTCTCTTCCTCTCTCTCCAACTTGTTGCCCTTAAGCATTGTCTCTCTCTAAGTAACCCCTACCCTCTCTCTCACTAACCCATAATCTCTCTCTCTCTCTCAACCGTTTCTCCCCCTCTCTATCACTCATTATCTCTCTCCATCCTATCCCATTCTCTCCATCTCTCCCAATCTCTCTATCCATGTCCAATCCCTTCTAGCTCTCTTGATCTCTTTCTCACTCTCTCCATCATATCCCCTTCTCTATCCATCTCTCTCTCTCTCTCTCTCTCTCTCTCTCTCTCTCTCTCTCTCTCTCTCTCTCTCATCCCCTTATCCCTTTCACTCTCTATCCTATCCCCTTATCTCCCACTCTCTCAATCTCTCTCTCATTATCTCTCTTCCTCTACCCATCTATGTCTCCCTCTCCCTATCTCATACTCTTTCTCTCTCCATCATGTCCCATTCTCTCTCTCTCTCTCTCTCTCTCTCTCTCTCTCTCTCTCTCTCTCTCTCTCTCTCTCTCTCTCTCTCTCTCTCTCTTTGTTCCCTCCCTCCCTCTCCTAGCCTCTCTAATTATCTCACTAACTAATAATATCTCTCTAAATCATCACTCTTAACTATTCACCTTACTCTCTCTAACTAACCTATAACCCCCTCACACTAAACCCTAACCCTAACCCTAAAATTGAAAGATCTTGAGACTATGAAAATTTTAGGTTTTCTAGATCTACTTGGATCACTCATCCCCAATAAGAAGCTTTTGGACCTCCAAAAGTCTACTTTGACATAGAATGGAAGTGAGGGCATGTTTGCCTTACGTTTTTAGTATCTCCTATACAACCTATTGGAATATTGAATAGTTGACTTATCATTAACCCAATGAAATATGAGATACCATTGTTGACACAATTATCCATACATCCACCAATATTCATTGTTATGGTAGAAAAAGAAGTAACAAAACTGAATAAACTGGTGAAAAAGGAAAAGTATCAACTCTCTCAATCTCTTGCATAGGAACACTATTAGAAAAGGAATCATGTAAGTCTTTCTTTACCATCACTAATTGAAAAATTGTATGTGCTTGCACCTAATCCTCACTAGCTACAAACATGAGTGTCAATTTATTGCTTGCATTTACAATCCTTTTCAAATATCTCATGTTTACAATTGATCCATCATTCTTCATGCGATGATCTTTTACAATGTACTCAATCCTATCCTTAAACAAATGATACCTATTATGCTCTCTATAGAAGATAGATTTCCTATCATATAATTATGAGCTCCCTAACACAATCCCATAGATATCAAGTAGAATTGCATCAAATTCAACCTCATCTACAAACTTAGATGTTATTGCAAATTTTGACTTGTGTTGCTTTGTTACTCGCAATCTATTTTCATTGCACACCCAACCTAGTGGATAATGTCTCTTATGTGGCTTAGTTTTCAATCTCAATTGTTTAACAACTTCTTCCAAAATCAAATTAACTTGGGAACCACTATCTATCAATGTATCAATTTTAGTGTTCTTTGAAATCAACCTTATATGAAATAACTCATATCTTTTACTATCTTTAGAAACATCATGACTTTTGGAAGTAGAAGCATATGAAACATTAGTGGTAGAATTAGTACTAGAAAAAGCTTTACCTTTCAGACCCACAACTGATATTTTTGTTTCATCCTTAGAATCTTATACAAGATCCTAAACAATAGTTGTAGTCTTCTGCTTCCCTTTACAATCCTTCTTAAACTACTTTGGTTTCAATTATGGATGTAGTTTCCAACACTTTGCATCCTCATGCCCTTTCTTTTAACAATGTGAACATGTGGGATTTTCACCTTCCTCTTTCTTTATAATAGCTACTTTATTTCCCTTCTTGTTTCCTTTAGGAGGAACATATTGCTTCTTTGAACTAAAACTTGTGTCTCCTCCACCTACTTTAGTATGGGTTTCTTGAAAACATACTTCATCAAAGCTAGGACTAAACATCAATATCATATGTTTAAAATATGAATGCATTCCATGAATATACTTTAAGAAAGTATCTTGTGTGTAAAGAGGAATTCCAAGAGTTAGTGCCTTCTTCCTAAACACCTGAGTATACTTTGGCATAGACTGTGCTTTGCCTTGCTTGAGATTTTTCATATCCATAATGGCTTGTTACATATAACCCAAAGGATAAAACAATTTCTTCAAAGAAGAAGTAAACTCATACTAAGAGGAAATAATTTTACCATGTCTAGAAAGATTGTCCTAGATCTTACTCTCCCACTAGACTAATGCAATACCTCCCATTTTGAGAGTAGCTAGCTATATTTTGGAAGAATCATCCAAAATATTTTGGACCCTGCAATACACTTCGATCTCCTTAAGCTAATTATCTAGTTTTCTTGCATCTAATTTACAACTATACATAGGCAAATCAAATTTCACATCTAGTTTAAGAAAGGTGTCTTTACAAGTTTCTTTTTAGAAGAAGTAGAAAACGTAGAAGAAGGAGAGGAAGATGAAGAAGATGGGGATGGAGGTTCAAGGGGGTCTCTACCACCTCCTACTCCTTTTCCTTTGTCATCTTTTGAGGAGGATTTAGCTTCTTCCTTCTTCCTACTCGTATCTTCCTTTCTAATATGTTATTCATGACTCTATTGGAAAAGAATGTCCACCAATTCTTTCAATTTGACAAAAGCTCTTTGGAGGGCTTCTACATCAAATGTGGGAAGATTTTGTTCATCCACCATCACTCAATGAGGAAAATTCCTTTTTCTAATCTCTGGATTGAATTCTACAAGTTCACCTTCTCCTTGATTCAACCTAAACCTAGTTAGCATTCGCCACCTGCAATTTCCTGCAAAACCGACTCTGGTACCAATCTTGATCTATAAACTAGGATTTACAAGTTTTATAACTTAATCCAAAATACTGATCTAATACTTGATCCAGGTAGTAATTATGTGGCTATGTATTTTTAACCATTGAAATTACAAGATTTATTCTTTAAACGTGATAATTTAATTGTATTTGATTATATAAAGAGAGCATACTAAAAATTGAGAGAATAGAAGAGGTAGTAAAGAGACACAAACACTCTGATAAGGGAGTTTTCCTTGTTTGAACTACGTCTCTAGGTCCACTTCTCAATCTAGGGAACACTTTATTAAATTTGCCAAAAAAAAATACTTTGTTACAAATTCCAAGCTCCAAGCCTTCACAGTCTCTCTCCTTTAACAATTTTGGTGTAAAATAACACCTTGCAAACTCTTGCAAGAATTCAAAATTTCTCTTGTAATAATTTATCACAATAATTTATCTTCCAAGACTTTCCAAAGATTTACAAATATTTTTGAAGGCTAATTGTCCTTCTAAGGAAAAATAATCCCCCTTTTATACTAGTTTATTTTCCTATTATGGTGAAAACCATAATATTTACAAATCTCCCATTTTTATATAAAAATCTCCTCGTCACAATAAAATCTTACAAAATAATGTACTTTCCAAGGAATGAATGATTTATAATTTGATCCTAAAATCCTTCTCATAATCTATCTAAAACATTTATAAATCATTTAAATATTTTTTTGGTTCTCCTTAGAATAGTCTTAATATTTTTAAGGATTTGCATCCTTAATTAGAGCAGAGATATATTTCAAGAGATCTTGTTATTTTATAGAGGTTTATTCATAATCCAAGCCTTTAAATTAGGGATGGTAAACCACACATTTTTCCAAAATTTGTGTGGCCAATTTGTTAGGAAATATAGACCCACAAAAATAGGGGCCCATGAAAATAGGGAGCTCATTTTTTGAGGTAAAAGTATTTCTCTAATCTCTTCCACATATTACCTTGGATTTTGATGAAATGAACACTGTTGGAAAGTTCTCATCAAACTCTTCACAATGAGACTAATACTAACCCTTTTTGGTGACTTTAATTGTTTTACCTTTTCTTAAACCCTTTGATTTGTTGATTGACCAGTACTTTGAATGCTTATAACTTCTATATATGAGTTCCTTTTGACTTGATTCAAGTTGCACTAGGTCCAATTTTGTGAGTTCTTTGAAATGATGTTCAAATTGAGAGATCTTGAGACTATAAAAGTTTTAGGTTCTCTAGATCCATTTGGATCAAAGGAAGATGGAAAATATGGCCAACATGAAACCCCCCAAGGCACTCTATAATTTAGTGCAAGTACAATAAGACATAGAAATGTGCAAGATCCCAAAATGCAATAGAGTGACACTTAATCTCAATGCATTTGTATCAAAATAATACAAAAGGATATCAATAGGAACTAAAAGAGACATAATGATGCAGGAGCATCTTGGTGTAAGAGAAATTTTGCATCACCCAAAAATATGTCCTTCAGTTGTTCAATAAGGGTTATCTTAATGTAGAGTTGTTGTCTGTGGAGGCTTGCTACTTAGTAAGTTAGTCATATGAGCTTAGAATGTTCTAAATTCAGTGGTGAAGGTTCATTTTAGTTATATCAATTTGTCAGTGGAGTTTCATGGCTAGATTATATGTATTTGTGAATTTATTGCAGATTTTTGGTGTATAATTTTGGTATAAAACTTTAGGGTCAGTTTTGAAGACCTTAGAGGCCTTGGATGAGGCCCAAAACTTAAAAAATGGGTGCTTGCACCAACCTGAGATTGTAGATCATAAGCTAAGGTTTCCAAAAAGTGGTTATAATAGCCAATTAGAGCAACGGTTAGAGAGTTATGGTCTTGCAAAGTTGGGCTACCCAAAATTTTTAAAATAAATGACAAAAGTGTATTTGGCCAACTCTATATGTATCGTTAGGGTCTATCGGCTTTAGGTATTGAATTTGAGTATCTAGAACCTTCTCGGGTGACATAAAATTGTCTATTTAAGAAAGGCTCGAACAGTGTCTAGGAAAGCTCTGGGTGATGGTTCATAGCTTTGTCTTGTAGATTACTATAATATAGGCACCCATGTGGGTTAGCATATGGTAACTCTGAATTCTATAATTTCACATTTGCAATGATAATAAGAAGCCCATATTTTGTTCTCACAAATTCCTTTTGTTTCTTTGTTTATGTTATGTGTTTATGGTACTAAGGGGAGAACCCTTCATCACATAAGCCTGGTAAAATAAATAGTATAGTCCATGACAAATCATCTGAAGCAATGAAAATGATTGTCAGACCCAAAACAACCAAGATATCCACCAGAATGCAAAAATGCAAAAGACTGAATAAGATGTACCCAGTGTAGAATCTAAAAAAACTAGAGTTATTGGAAAGAGTACCAAAAGATCTTTCCAATGACATAACGAATTTCCAAATTGGAGATTAGATGCTCAAGATAATACTCTGGGAGTACAAAATAGAACCTTTAGATTTGATTGCATAAATAGGAAATTGAACAACATCAAAAGTCAAAATAGCCTACACTAATATGATAGGCTTGGAAAGATCTTTTTGACGATATAATATTTGTCAAAAAATAACTCTGTATGCCCAAGATATGGCCGAAAAACCATCAATATCTTTTTAGGACAAAATAAATCAAAGAATTGATGGCTTAAAGATCATCAAATTTCACCTTAAAATCTGATGATATCAACATTGACACAAGTACTGTTGTCAGTGCTAATACAGGTAGTGTGTCAGCATACCTTTTCCTTGAGCACTTCTTTTAAAAAGAATCATGCAAAGATGAAATTTTTTTACATAAATTTTTTTTTTTTTTCAAAAAATAAATGCTCATTTATTTATTTATTTATTGAAAAACAAATAAGTCACCACCTTGAGAAGCATGCCTAGAGCTAGGAGAATTTTTTTTGCCTTACCAATAAACTGTGTCCGAATTGGACAAATATTATATTACAATAGGGGTTTTGGGCGCTACAAATCTAATCGTGAGGTCCATTTGGGCTCAAAGTGCACCAAAAAAAAGTGACCTCTAAGATCCAATACAAAAAAACCTCTAGAAAATAATAGATCTAAAAATTAAAGTCAAACCTCTCATGAAAAGAACAAGCATGAAAGAGTGGAGCTTTGATACCATGTTGAATTTAATGAAAGATCAACCCCACAGCTCCCAAGAATCACTACATGCAAACAACTATTACAAATAGAGAGTAGCAAAGCTATGGAGGATCCAATTTAGAGATCCATAGAAGATGAGACATTCTTGATGTGCAAAAAAGAATTGTAAATTGTATTGAATGAATGAATAAATAAATTTACAATTACCATCCTCATAAAAGGAGAAACGTAAAACCTAAAAGGTAGAAATCCTAAAGGTAAACATCCTAGGTTGCATGATAATAATTAATAAAAGAATTAATTATTATATTCCTAAAATATAGCTTAAGTGGACTAGAGATAATAAGTGACTTAATAATTAAATAAAAATGATTTAATCAATAAGAAAATATCTTATTACTCTAACACAATCCTCCCTTATGCCCTTGAGTCTAATCTAGAATAAGGGGAAATTTGTTAGCTTCTAGAGATTTCCTTAGGTCAGCATGAACCATGGAGGGAGGGATTGAGGGGGCCACTTCCACAAACCCATGATGCTCAACAATATCCCCTTCTTCTATAAAGGGATCAAGAGGGAATCCTTGAACACCATCTGTAGGAAGGGATGTTTTATCAGAAATAATAAATCCTCCACCCAAGGGATTGACTGAGATATTTAGGTTCAGGGTGGTTGTCAAAATCCTTGATGAGGCTAGAGTCTTTAAATGCTTAGATTTATTGCATTTCTTGCATGGAGGTGGTTGCCAAATGATAGTGTCTGATATGCTTCCTTTATAGATTTTAGGTTCGAGATAGTAAAAAGAATTGTTCATAATTAACCTTATTTGCTTAAAATTCATTGTTAAAAATTCAATTTCAACTAGAAATTTAACATCATTCGAGGAAACAAAATCATTTTCCAAGCCTCTAAAAGGCCCTAGTAAATTTCCTATTTGACAAAGAATATCATTTTGTAATAATTCTACTGGGACATCTTTAAGAAGAATCTATTTCAGAACTTTAACATGTTGAAAGAGTATGGATTAAAATTAGGTTCCCATCTTATAAATTTTAAATTGAAACCTTTTAGAAAGATTGGATGTCCATGCAATAATTTCTTTGTCAATTATAAAGAATAAAATATATATGAAAAAAACATCATTTTTTAAGAGAAGAAATTCTTACCTGGTCAGTGTAGGAGGTTTCAAGCCAATCTTGAACTAGGGTTCTAGATGGATCCTCATTGCTCCATTACACAAAAAGCTTGTGTGTATAAAAGTAATCCCATAACCCGTTGGTATATATATCATTAATAATGAGGGTTTGGGGTTCCTTGGTAAGAGGGATCTGAGAAACCCTGGGGGACTTGGTTGAAACCCTCCCATTGTCATTAGATCTTGACCAAAGATCGTGGAGATATTTTCCTTGCTAGAGTTTCTTGGAAAGGATTGAGCCGAGGGGTAAATCTTATCGTTAATGCCCAATGGAACAACATTATCCCTTGAAGCCTTGCAGGAAGAGCTGATAGGAAAACCCATATTCGATTAGTCATATTCTTGGCTTTGGGATTAGAAAATTCACCCTTTCAAGCATATTCCCCCTCAATTCTTCTTCTTTTAGCAAAACCACCCATTGGAGCAATTTTTTGAATATCAGAAAAAGAATTTGGACTAGCTTTCCTCTTTGTTGAAGTTAAGCAATCCTCCATCAGTACAACAAAAGAATTTTGAGTTGGAATTGGATCCCAAAGTTTGATATAAAAAATTACTAGAATGGGAAGATGAAGAGAAACCACCTAGAGGAGCCAAAAGGGCAGCAACTATACCAGCATGCCTTTGCTAAAAGTGTGTGCAAAAAGTAGAGCGAGACATTTTTCTATATTTACTAAGGTATTTTTTTATAATCATTATGCAATGACAATTTTTTTAAATTATTATCTGACATACTCCAATAAGATCCATAGTAGGTAGAGTAATTGATAATATAATTATTATAAATAGAATAAATATAGTAAATTAATTGAATATATAATTATTATATCAATAGAATGTTAAAAGTATACAAGAAGCTATTAAAAGTTTTGAGAAGCTACTTCCCCCTCTTCTACCAATCCAAGGTGCAATACAGTATTCCATCCTTAATCACTCAAAATGATAATGATTATTTTCTAGCACCATTTACAATTAAGTCTATAAAGTGGTGTTCTTTATGCATATAGACAAGGCTCTTTCCCTAAATGAGCTTACAACCCTATTTTATCAAAAAATTTGGATGTGGTTAGTGCTAAATTACTAGATATTCTTGAAGAGACTATAAAGAACTCTTCTATGTTAAAAAGTTTTGATGTTACAAATATTGCTTTGATCCCAAAAGTTAAAGATCCATAAACATTTGCAAGTTTAAGACATATTTCCTTATGTAATATGTTGTATAATTTATTTAAAAAGGCGATATACATGACATTACAACCTCTCATTAAGAAGATACTATCTCTTGAATAGGGAGGTTTTGTGTTAGGTAAAGACACTATTGAAGGAGCATTGGTTTCTTAGGAAGTGTTGAGTTATTTAAATGCAAATAACACATCAACCTGTTAATTGTTTTCACTACATATGCAAAATTTTCTTAATTTTATTGCCTATGTGAAAATAGCTTCAGATTGAATTCGTACATCATTTTTGGTCAAGCATAACATGTTATGGAATCACACTACATGTTGAGTTGAGTTATTAGATGGTTTTGAACCTTGTTAATTCCAAAGTATTCAAAAGGTCTAAAATTTGTAGAAAAATTAGGAAAGAATACATGTACAAAAGATTTTTGTATTTCATTAAAGGAGAGTACATATTGCTTGTTTCCGTAGTAATTATTTGAAAACAAACAAGTTCTATTTCAACTTTAGATTATTTTAAATACATTCTCAAGAAAGTATGCAATCTACAAATGAGCAATGAACACTAATCATTTAGCAAAGAACATAAAACATTGATAGAGATCAATGGTTCCATCATTGCTTGGTAGGGAGGCAACCATGTTGAATTTGATGAAGTACTTAGGTTCCTGCATCCTTGTTGCAACCTATATAGAAAAGAAGAATGATGTCATTCACATGAAATGACTGAGCTTAGGAAACAAAGAAATATCAATCAATATTATCTATTCAAGTTGAACAAAAGAAGCATACATCAACCTTATGCATAAAGGAGTGAAGGAGAAAGAAAATTGATTTTATGTTAATGTTGTTTGCTTCATCTACAGATTCAAGTATGAAGACCAAGTAGGTTGTTGAAGGGACACACACATACAAGTTTGAAAATTTCCAACTGATATCACATAGAGGCAAAGATTGATTAAGGTGGTTGTAGAGGGGGCATACATACATTATAGGTGTGGGACCTTCCAGTTGAATTAATGGATCTGTAAAAGACTAGCTGTTGGAGGTACATGATAATTTTTCATGAAACCTTTTAGCTCAATTGAAATTATTATAGGAAGTTTATATTGCTACAGGAATAGTTCTTCTAGAACTTATCATATTCATATATGCATTACATGTTGCTACAGGAAGAAATTGTCTTAGCATAATGCTACAGAAGGAGCCAAGGTTAAAGGTTTAACAACATGAAAAGGCACTACAATAATACAGTCATAAGTATTTTAAGAATGCATATATGCATATAAAACTACAAATATCACTGAAAGCTATAGTGAATATTTCAAATAGAACAAGGAAACATTATATGCATGCGTGGAAGTAAAATAAAAGTTTTTAGCATGCATACAACACGAGCTACATAAAAGAAAAGAGATCAGGTAGCCTCTATATAACAACACTTACATATAAACTTCACTAATTTGATAGAGAGGCATAATATTTTGCAAATGAAAGTGCATAATTTTATCCAGTTGTTGCCTTTGCATTTCTAGTAAAACTAACAAGAATTAGACAAAATGCCTTCTAGGTTATGTCTAGAATGGGGCGATTTAGGTCTAAATTGAGCAGAATCCTCATACAGTCAATGAGCAAGGGGATATTTGGCATTTTCTAAGAGAATTTTTTTTTGATTTATCAAAAATGGCTGAAATATATGTCCATTCAACATGCCCAAAAATAAAGCTTCAGCACTCGATAATAACATACCTTATATGCATTTAAAGAAATACTAGCACAAATGACAACATATACAAAGAAAACCAACAATTACAAGGTTTCATTTTCTAGTGGAGTATAAAGTTTTTAATAGAGTCATATAAAGAATATGCATATAAGGGAAAAGTTTCAACATTTCAAAAAGAAGTATTGATAGAAAAATATTGCAACTAAGATAACTTTGTCAAACTATTTCCTACGAAGAACAAGGAAAGAATTGTCCTAAATTTTACATAAATCATTTAGCCTTCTACAAGGTTAAATGCAATAAAAGACAGAAAGATATTTAAAAGTAAAAGGTTTGAAATGTAGCAGTAGAATATTCAAAGAAAAGACATTAATTCTCCAACAAAACAACAAACTCAGAGTCAAAATTGACTTATAGCTAAATAAGACTAAACCCTCTAGTTATGGTTAGTGGAATAAGATAGTAATGCAAGTCACATTTCTCATAAGGTAAGATCCAGTAACGGTTGCAGTTGAAGACTCCAACATGCCATTGAAAGGAAAAGAAATAGGAAAGATAACTCTAGAACAACTCCAGATATTTATGCTAAAAGCCAAAGAAGAAGTGCTTTACTAGTAGCATACCAGTAGTAGCAAGGAAAACCAACAAATTCTACCTAGAATACTAGGATATACAAATAAATCTCCATTAAACTCTAAAACCTTAGTGCTTGGTTGGCTACAATAGAGAAGACTCCAAAGTTTCTGTAGTGAAAAATTAAACAATAAGATAGGGTTATTTCCATTTAGAACATGGAATCTTAAAGATTATAACATCTAATTCATAAGCCATGTCGGTCCCTATATGAGAGGAGTGTAATTTTTACTTTTCCTATTAATTGGACTTCTATTAATATGATTTTATCATATTAATATATGAAAATTATATATAAATTTCATTATTGTTTTTTATTTATCAATATTTGATCTTTATATTGATGCATTTAATATAGATTAAATAATACATCATTATTTAATATATGTTAAATAAATTAATATTGATAAATTAAAAATAATAATTCATTATTTTCATAATATGATTGTGAAATTGATTTTATCAAAGTGCTAGATTTATAAAGCATTTGATATTAATTAATTATTTTATATGTAAGATGTACAACTATGGTCAGTCTAGCATGCATTTTTTTTAGAGACTTGGAGTATCTTCTAGTTCGACTAGAATTCTACTTTCAGTAAAGGAAGAGTATTTTAGTCAACTAGTCACCACGAGGAGTTTTTTTCAGAGAAGGGAGAGTTTTTTTTCTCCATGCATTTATGGCACACTTAAGTGCTATTTTTAGCTAGCTATGACGCAGTTGAGGCTAGTTCTAGATGCAACTCACTTTGGGAGCCTCTTAGATGCATATTTTGAGTAGTTGACATGGTATAATTTTGGGTTTGTTTTGATACCCAACCTATGGTTTTGTGCATGCTTTTGAGGAGATAGAGGTAGTTTTTTAGTTGGACAGGTGTTTGAGGGCAGAGTCGATGGGTTTGTTCATAAATTAGAGTAGTTTTGAGTCTTATTTGTCATGCACTTTTCTCATATAAAAATTAGGGTTTTGAGCTCTATTTATTGTGCATTCACCTTATTTTTGAGGTCTCTTCTTTCTCACTCAGATTTTTTTAACGTTGCAAATTTTTGAGTTGATTGTAGGAGCACTTTGTAGTAGATATTTTTTCATCATTTATTATATAGATTGATTAGTTTCTTCTCATTGATTCTATTTTGCATAATTGTGGTATCTTTGATTTTATGATGTGTTCATCCTTCATTCAAGTTATATTCCTTATTGCATATTAGAATATCGATACTTTTAATTGTAAGTCTTTGTTTGTGTCCTTATTCTTTTTTGCCAAAAAATTGGTAAAGCCTAAGTTTTCCTTTCAAAGTAAAAAATTATGGGTCCTTGCATAGAAATGCTTTTTCAATTTCACGCTTGTCTAGGTATTGTGAATCATTCATCTTGTGGGTAATTTGTGTTGATTTAAATTGACGTTACATACAAATCATTGGTGTATCACCTCATTTAGGATTTAGTATTCATTTTATCATTCACTTCTCATCCCTTTTCCCACATACAATTAAGCTTTTAGGTAATCACTATTTAGGAACCAACCAGATCAAAAGATCCATCTCTCATTTTAGGACAACCCACCACCCAAGATATTTTCCATGTTTCAATAGGATAGATAGATTTTGCATCTCACTATAGGTGCAATCCTTATTGACAATATTTTTTGGCATGTCCAATGGGACACAAACTGATTCTTAGTTCATTTGAGTCATATAATTTTACTATTTTTTGGTTTGAAGATTGGTATTACATCCTTTGGAGGGATAGTCCACACACACACACACACACACACACACACACACACACACACACACACACACACACACACACACACCTAGCGACTCAACAAATGAAGAATTCACTAGTTTCATAAGATCAATTGCTAGTATGTTCATAACAATTTTATATTCATATTTCCAGCTTACTATATGAGCAAATATGTCAAATTATTATGGTATGTCAGTGTACCCATCTCCATATTATGAAAAAAATGTATATCAAGATCCTTATCAATGATATAAACATAGTTAGAATGCTAGTTTTAATCCTACAATAATAGTTTATTTGAATAATCAAAATTGTTATCAGATTCAAGATTCTAAAATTCAATGTGAAATCCAAGTATTTAAAGAGACTAGAAAACAACATGACAAATTAAAAGATATTTTTCAAGATTTTAAAAATCAGATAAATGATCTTAAGAGGCAAGATGAGTGATATTATCAATCTTATCTTCATGAACAAGATGACTTAGCTCATCAAGCCCATATTCACAAGAAGGTAGTTGAAGAAATGCATAAAAGTTTTGGAAATTAGTTGGCTAAAGGAAGAAGACACTATGAAGAGCTTCTTGTTGGAAAAGAACAACAATATGAGGTACAAATGAAAAAGTATGAAGAAGGTTTTCAAAGGAAATTGAGAGCACATGAGGAATTTCATGAAAAAGAGCTACAAGATCAAAAGATTATAGTTAGAAGGTTGTCAACCTCATATGAAAACTTAAAACAAGCTCAGGAAGATAATGGTATTTCAGGTCATTGTAAAGAAGAAAATATAATTATAGCTCCTACTAAGAAGTCAATCCACGAGCCTACATCTACTAAAGAGGAGATTAAATCACCTTTAATGTTAGCTCAGATTTCAGATTAGGAATATGAAGTACAAAATGTAGATTTTAAAAAGAATCTTGATCATTGGATTGCTTCACATGAGGTAGAAATGGAGATAAAGCTTGCTTAACAACAATCTTCCAATACTAAAGTTCTAATCTTCCTAAAAGAGCTCTTAAAGAAAGATAAACTCAGAATTCAAGTTACCCATGCTTCATTAAGCCCAATCAAGAATAACCTATACTTTTGTAGATACTGCCATATAAGAAACTCATTCTTGAAGCTCAATAAATTCCTGATGTTCTAATTCAACATGTTAAGGAGATTTGTAATTTTGATTTTCTAAACTATAATGATTTCCTTCCTAAACAAGAAGTTGAAATTGAAAAATCTAATCCACTACAAGAAGTTTCCCATATAGAAAAAGTTGATAGTTTTCAAGGTCCACTTGATTTTTTTGATGAGATTCCTAGTTTTGTGAGTGAGGAAGAAGATGAGGTTCATGTTGAACAAGAGGAAAATCAAAAAATACTCACATTGACTTCAGGACAACAAGAAGAGGATGATGATTTAACTGTTCTAGTAATTCAAGATAGTCCTCATAAGGTATGTAATAGTTCCATTTCTACTAAGATTGATAATGATGATGATGAGGTTTTATTTTGGGATATTTATATTAAAACTAGATGGGACAAACCAAGAACAAAAAGTTGTTAAAAATTTAGACATGAAGTCTAAAGATCAAGTTGTTTTGTCTATCGAAACCTCTCTATCTAATAGAAATAATAAGGAAAACATGCATGAGATAACATATTTTCTTAGTTGTGATCAACATGTTAAGAAAAATAAGATTAATAAGTTGTTGATCCATGAAAAAAGATTTCATATATTTAACATAAAAGATGAGATTGAGCAAAATAATTCAAAATATGCAGACTTTCATGAGTTTATTGTGGTTGGTGTAAATGGAAAAGATAGTCAAAGAGGTTAAAACTAGCCATCAAATTCCAAAGTTTTCCATTTCAAGGGACTGCCAAATCAGACATTTTTCTAGAATGGATCTCAAACATGAAGTTTTAGACATTAAAGAGAAGATCCCACTTGCATATGCATCTCAAACATGTGTTGATTTTGATCAAATTCAAGAGGTAGGTGAACTATCCTATTACTTTAAGAATATGCTTCAATTACAGCTAATAGTTTCACTCATATGCTACATCATTTCAGTTGTATGGATGCATAAAATCTATCCTTTATTGGTTAGAAAAGGAAGCTATTTCAATTAGGCAGTAAATGAATTAATTTGTTTTTAGTTTTCAATTTTATATAAAGTGTTCATTCAACACATTCAAATTCATGTTGTTAGTTGTTAGTTGTTAGTAATAAAGTTGAAGAATACAACACCTCATTATCAATATGCCATCAATGCATGAGATACATACAGCACAAAGTGTGGAATAGATTATGATGCCTTGAATCATCCATACCCCATGAGTTCATAGAAAATTCATAATGACATGGTTTTTCTTTCAATCCTTTAGCTATAGAGAAATCAAAAAAATATCATGCATATTGCTTGTACAAAATTCTTTTGAATCAATCTCAGAAAAATAACAAGTACTGAATCTAATTTTGAGTTATAGTTGACTCAAAATTGTGTCTTGAGGCACAAAAATAATATGATGTATTATTCACCATCATACATGACTGATATCGCTATAAAAAAATTAAAATACCAAAAACTAGGAGGTGTGATCACTCCAAGATAGTTGTTATATCACCCAAATATAACCAGTAACAACACACCAAGTTGATGTTATGACACAAGGTATAGTTTCAAGTTTTGCAGTTAAGTTTTATAGTTGTTTTCAATACATTTTTAAATCACAACTAGGATATAGTTGTTATGCCATAGAAAAGAGATCATAAAAAGGAAACTATATTCATCTTTTTACTATGATACCACTACATCATGATTATCAAAATGAATAGCTACAAAATCCTATGGCAACCTATAGATCTGGTTGAAGTTTTTAGATTTTAATTTAATTTTAGTTTGATTTGGTGTGGTGTGTTTATTTTAGCAAGAGTTTCACTTTTCAGAGTTTGATAGTTTTCTAAAAGTTTGAGAGGGTTCATTTTTCTAATGTTGAAGAAGACTCTATGCCCAATAGACATGCATAAGGAAACTAGTCTATTTCTATTTAGTAGGAAAACACCTCTAAGAGGTCGCTATTGTCATTGAGGTTTGCACCCTTGTCCAAAGCCTATGCATGAGGACAACCTAGTGAAACATGGAAACAACCTCCAAGCTGTGAGACTTGAACTATGAGGTTGAGTCTCCGGAGAAGGTGGCTTCCTCTTACTATCAGGATGCAGCTAACTACTCTTGGAGAGGAAAAGGGAGAAGGAGACCATGAAAGAAAATCTACCTAATCTAATCTAAAGAGGTGATGCACCAAAATAGAGTGTTCAGACCAATCTCTACCCATATATGCACTTTTGAACCAGAATGAAACTAAGGATATACACATTCAGACTTGCTTTAATCTAATTATCACATGTAGATTAGAAGACCAAGATGAATGACACAAGGAAAGATAGATTCACTTATATTATCATTCATAGGCCAAGGAGATACAGTCATGTAGATCATAAATCTCTACAAAACACCAGTAAGAGGCAAAGAGTTCTTGCACTTTCATACCAATGGCTGAAAGAGATAAGGTAGAAAATCATGTAGTTCAAAGGCACAGGGGAATTTACACTGAGAATCTATAGAGCAATAATAGAGAAGAGAGAGAAAGGTCAACCCTTACAAAATTCACAAAAATTGCCTTTATAGTTTAGGCATAACTGAGATTTTCCCTCCAAAACTATCTTGCAACCACCGCCATCAAGGCTCTACCAAGAACAATCATGGAGATCTGAAGAAATATGATCTAAGTATAGCTTTAGGTACCACAAAATCTGACTATTAACTAAAATAGGGCCTTGAGAAGACAGAGGCAGTGCCATAACTGTGCTTTGACCAAGTAGACAGATTAGATTGGGGTGGTAGAGTGTCTCTGCATGCTTCTCATTCACTTTGGATGGTTGGAATTGATCATGAAGATTAGATTCATGTAAAACCTCAAATTCTTATCATTTTTGGTGCATGAATCAGCAGAATTAGCGAGTCAGCCGAACATTGTAAGCGAAACAGGCCACATGGACCAACGATCTCTTTTCACTTTGCCACCCCACAAGGTCTTCCTAAGGTTGACCAATCTTTCTTTATTAACTGCGCCAATTCCTCAAACTCCAACTATGACGGTCACATTAACTACCAGTACATCTAATCGTTACTTCCTCCACTAGACCCATTGGGACATGTGTTACCAAGGTGCTATGTCGCTATGCGTATCCTTCGAGCAATTTCTCATAGCGAGATAGTGCCCACCGTGGATCCAGACTGATCTGATGATCGTGAAGACTCGTCGTATTACTGCACTATCTCCTTAAAACTTTTGGGCCCACGAAACACTTGGCAACCACCTAGCACAACCTGACATCCTCATCTTGGTGTGACCTGGATCCACTAATTCACATGGCACAATGGCACTATATCGCTATGGGTAATATCCTAGCAGCTTTCCATAGTGAGATAGCGCCTACCATCGATTTTCCTTAGATCTATGGTGATCAACAAAAATGCATGACTGCACACAAAGTTGGCTGAGTGGACCAATGAAATATCACCACTGTACTATGACCCACCTAACAACTGCCACCGAGGACGAGCCGTAATACTACTTTGGAGAAGGGCAGGGCCATGACATCATCTGTGCCACGCGTTGTCGAGGCGCTATGTCACTATGGATAATATCCTTGCAGCTTTCCATAGCAAGATAACGCCCACCGTTGATCTAGACTGATCTGAGGGTGAGGAAATCTTCATGCGTTCAAAAAGGGCATGGGTCTAGGTAATTGCTAACATCAACAAACTACCTAGTTGGTGATGAATCAAAGCCTCATTTCAAGCATAGTCATCCTTCCATGTTGCCTGAGGTCCCACGGGGCATGCCAAAATTTGTTGTCACTGATATCTGATAGGGCATACTTGGGACCCAGCTTGCTTTTGATGTCACTGCAGTAACACTTTCGTCTGGGTGCTATGTTGCTAACGGCAAGGAACATAAATTTTTTGATAACGCCATAGCACCCTTCGAGGATCTATCAAAACTTGGCATTGGAGAAACAACAAGGAAAGGGAGGACCTAGTTGACACACGGCCAAAAGGCGTTATGTCGCTATGGCAAAACAACATGCAACTTCCCATAGCAAGATAGCTCCAACTGTTGATCTATCTCGATCAGATGATGGGGACCTGCGGGCCCGCAGAAACATTAAAATATGCAGGGAAAGAAATATAATAAGGTTAGCATAAAGGTATTTTGTGCCCCTTTTGAACATTTGAATATTTAAAACTTGTGAACATTACTACGTCAAATTCAAATGCGGTGATTCTAGCGAGAAGGCAAAAATGACCAACAAATCTGGCAACTCAGAGGGGACACAAGCTAGCTATGCGTAGACCAGTGACCTCATGCATCCATTGGGCTACAGAGTCAAAAGATGTAGATCCTGTATACACTGTGAAACCCTAATCCTACCTTTGAGAGGAAAACCCTGAAACTCATGTCTCTGTAACTAGAACCAGAGACCAAAACCTCCTTTTGCGACCACAAAACTTTGAGAAAACTAGCTATCTCATAGAGAAATAGCTTGTGCTCGTGCACTTCTTGGAAAATAGGAGAGCTAAAAAAATGAAACTACTCTACTCATATACATGAAACCTTCAACCTTCAACAGAAGCATGGTTTGAGATAAATTCCATTGACTGGGATGGGAAAATTTTCACCACTAGGCTTACATAATTGGAAAGCATTAGCCTGCTTGCAATTGACAATTAGATAGGGACCACTCAATAATGCATCAAACTTTGAGTGTCTTCCTGGTTTTGCCCTATCTGCATCCCATTTCAAAACTAAATCACCTTCTCTGAAAGTCCTGACCCTAGCCTTCCTGTCAAAACTCTTTTTTACTTGTTGTTGGCGTGTCTCTAGGGTCTGCATGGCTTTATTTCTCTTCTCTTCCAGCTCCATCAACTCTACCATTCTTACTGTCATGGCATCATCTTCAATCAACTCTAGCTGATGAGCTAGCTCTAGGGATGGGAACTCCAATGAAATTGGAAGCCTTGCTTCTCTGCCATAGACTAACACAAATGGTGAATTCCCTATTGACCTTTTAGGCATTATTCTGTCAGCCCACAGTGCAGTCTTCAGTTTTTTATGCCAACACCTTTGGTTATATTCTATTGTCCTTTCCATGATCCTGATCAGGTTCTTGTTGGAGGACTCAACCAAACCATTACCCTGAGGATAGTAATTTGAGGATGTGCTCAAATAGATATTATGATCCACTGCCCATGCACAAATCTGAGCTCCAACAAAAGACTTTTCATTATCTAAAATAATGGTTGAAGGGGCACCAAATCTGGTCACAATTCCATTAAGGAACTCAACAACTGAAGATTCAGTGGCATCCTTCAATGCAACTACCTCTGTCCATTTGGTGAAGTAATCTGTAATAGCTAAAATCCATTTGTGACCTAAATTAGAAGGAGGATTGATAGGACATATGAAATCCAATCCCCATTGAACAAAAGGCTGGTCCACTTGAATGGGATGAAGGGGAAGAGCTGCAAGCTTCTGTTTACTAGAGAAGAAAGCACATTTCTCACACTTCCTCACATACTTATGACAATCATGAAATAGAGATGGCTAGTAATAACCAGCCCTCACGATCTTCATTGTAGTTGTCCTTGCTGAGAAATGACCACCATCAGGACCATCATGAAGTTCTTTGATCATTCTTTCATCCTAGTCTGTATCAAGGCATCTTAATAAGGCTCCATTAAAATCTTTTATGAAAAGGATACCATCAACTATGACATAAGGAATTGACTGTAGCCTATACTGTCTCCTTTTAGTTCTATCTAATTCTTGAGGGTATCCATTGCCTAATAAAAAATTTATCATATCATCCATCCAACTCCTTGGGTTTCTATTTCTTACCTCTTGTTGCTCTATCAGTATCATAGCAGCTTCCTCATCAAGTTCCTGAGATGATAGCATCTGTTTACACAATCCCTTCCCTCTTACCGGCTTGGTAATCTAAATGTAAACATCATATTCCATCACTTTAGTAATCTAGCCATCTCTTTTCTCACTAATATCTTTTCTCAAAAGGAACTCCTTCACACTGGCATGGGGTACTAACAAATGAATCTTATTATGAGACAAGAGGTGTTTAAATTTCTTTAAAGCTCTAATGATTGCAAGGGCTTGCTTCTCTATATAGTTGTATTTATCTTCATATTATTTAAGCCCTTCACTAAAGAAAGCTATGGGTTGCTCATTACTTTTATCATTTCTTTGAGTTAGGACAGCAAAAATGCTTGACTCACCACCTAGGGTATAAAGGATGAAATCTTTCTCAAAATTTGGATTCATGAGAGTAGGGGCTGAGGCTATGGCTGTCTTGATCTCTTCAAAACTTTCCTTCCCTTCCTTAGTCCATGCAAAGACCATACCTTTCTTGAGCATAGTTGTAAGAGGTTTCACCATGGTAGCAAGATTTGGAATAAATCTTCTCACAAAATTTATCCTACCTAGGAAACTTTGCAGCCCTTTCTTGTGTTTAGGAAGAGGGAGGGCAAGTATTGCTTTTTTTCTCTCTAGATCAATGGTTAAGCCATCCTCAGATACAATATGTCCTAATAATTTTCCTTGGTTAGTAGCAAAGATACACTTGCTAGGGTTAAGGGAAACCCCAAACTCTCTGCATCTTAGGAATACCTGCCTGAGATGACCAAAATGATCATCTACATTCTTAGAATACACTGTAATATCATCAAGGTAAACTAAGAAAAACTGGTCAATCAATCTTTTGAAGGCCATCTCCATTTTCTTTTGAAATGTAGCACCTGCACTGGTTAGCCCAAATGGCATCTTACAATAAGCATAGGTATTCCATTTAGTAGTAAATGCAATCTTGCACCTATTAGACTCTTTAACCAGCACTTGATTGTAGCCAAAAAATCCATCAAGAAATGAAAATTTCTTTGAACCACTGACCTTGGACAAAATCTTCTCCATAGAAGGGAGAGGATGGTGATCTTTAAGGGAAGCTTGGTTAAGGTCCCTAAATTCCACACACAATCTAATTTCTCTATTCTTCTTCCTAACAAGGACAAGGTTTGCTACCCATGATGAGTGCTTGATAGGGAAAAATTATGTGGGCCTCAATCAATTTGGATAGCTCCTTTCTCATTAAGGTTCAATTTTAAGATTCACTAGCCTTTTCTTTTGTCTTACTGGTTTGCCATTATCAATTAAATCTATGGTATGCTGAAACAACCTTGGGTCGAAGCCCTTTAAGTCATCATATGTCCAAGCAAATAGATCATTAAATTCTTGACATAGATGAATAAAAATTTCTTGCTCAATTTCAGAACATACCTTACCCATGTTCAAGGATTTTCCATCAACAACCATGATTGGAATGTGATCATCCTCATTAGTAGCTAGGTTCATGTCTCTGCCTCTTGCTTGGTCATCAGGATTGAAAACACTCTCTAAGGTAATGAGACCCTTAAGCAATTTGTTAGAACTGAGATTGATGATCTGATCACAGTCTTAACTGGTTCCTGCCTAAAAACTCTGCTTCATTCTGCAAGAAGCTGACAATTTGCTCATCAGATTTAAAAACTTGCCAATGGATGTTGTTATCAAGGATGGCAGGCCTTACTACTACTCTAATTTTTTGCTTCTTCTCCTCCTCAAGATTCCCCGGCACATCATAAGATGCACCTATTGCTACAAGTCTATCAGCATGTATGTTTTCCTTTCTAGGGATGCTTTGAATATTAAATGCATTGAAACCTTCAAGAAAATCCCATACCCTATGTTTATAAGACTTGAGCAAACCATTCTTGGTGGTATTCTGATTCCTCACTTGATTAACCACCAACTCACTGTCTCCATACACCCCTAAGGCTTGGATTCCTCTTTTTTGAGCAAGTAGGAGACCTTGAATCAAGGATTCGTACTCAGCCACATTATTAGTGCAACTGAACTAGAGCCTAAAGGAGAAATAGTACCTTACTTGTGCAAGATAAATCAATATCACACCAGCCATTGATCCATTCTTATTCCTTGATCCATCAAAGTACATATTCCATATCTCACTCATATCTTCTTTAGTCTCCACAAGATTGGGAGCTAGAGCATCTTTCTCCAATATACAATATGTACTGAGACTTGTCTCAAGGGTTTCTAACATAGGGTCAAATTGATATGCATTAGCCTATTCATCCAAAAAAAAATCAAGTATCTCTTCTAGGGGAGTGGTGAGCTCATTCACTATGTCATTCTCATCCATCTCTAGAATAGGGCAATTCATGTTGATGAGATTAGGGGTGTAGGGTTCAGTATGATGGAGAGCTAGAGGCTCTACTCTAATTGAAGCTTTGGCTCCATATCTTGTTCTAAAAACATATATGACCAGTCAGAAGATATGTAACCACCTATTTGGGTAGTGAAGTCTCTTGACAGACAGATGGCAAAATATGGCTTGACCTCAACAACAGAGATATCTTGGGTTATAGTACAACTAGGGCATGCATGTAAGGCCATCTCCACATTCCTAAGGATCCCTATAGTCTTGATAGTACTACCATCCAACTATAATACATCCCTAACAATGGGCTCATATTTCATTCCCAAAGCATCAGCAACACACCTAGGCATCACTGAACTGTTAGCCCCTGAATCAATCATGCAATTATGGACTAGTTTGCCCCCTATAATTAGAGAAACATAGAATGGAGGAGATCTAAAAAATTTACTTATTTCTACCTCCCTTGATGGTTGTACTAGGCTTGTGGCACTTTCCATGCTGAGTGTCTGATCCTTTGGTTCAATTCTTTCCAATTCTTGCTACACCAACCTCTTTTGCATGGGTATAGTAGCAACAGCACCCCACATGGAGATATTCACATTTTTCTTCTTCATTTGCTCTACCACACTGAATGGCATAGCGTGTGTTTTGGTAGAACCCTTGGGATCTGCAATGGTATGAGGTTGAGATGGAATAACCTGAGGATCACTTGCATCCTTTTTGCCATGATTTTGCCTTTGTTGTTGAAAGGCACTTGATTGATTATTTGCTTCTTGCTAATGAGATATTGCATTTGAAGTTGAGGCCTACTTGGGAGGGGGGATAGCATCTTCCATAGCTCTTCTTTTGCTTCTAGTGTTATGAGCAATGGAATCTTTGTTTACATTGCAATGCTTCTCCATCTGATGATTCATAAAAGAGCAATTGCCCTGTCTTCGCATATATGAGGCATCTTTAAATTGGTCCTCCTTGTATGATTGTTTTGCTGCAGGATCTTGGACTATCAAAGCCATAAAAGATTCAACCTTTTGACACATACAATAGGCATAGGAGCAGTTGACGAAGGGACAAAAATCTTGATCTTGAGCCATATTGTTTTGAGGGACTATGTCCCTACTTTGGTTTACATTTGAGGTTGAAGCATGGCCACCTTGCCCACTCTGATCAAAAGAATTGTTCCAATGATTAGGATTTGGAGGCCTACCACTACTTGGAGTTTGATATTGTAATTGATGAGGCTTACTACCTTGAGCTTGTCTTTCTAAAGTCACCACCTTGTTGCTTACTTTCTGCATGTCATAGAGGAGTTATCCTCTAGCTTCTTCCCATAATCTTGCAATCTTTTATCAAGGTTATTTTCTCTTTTATCCATGTTTTGCATCAGAGATTGTATCATCTCTTTGATTTCATCTATCCCATATGAAGATGTGGAAGCTTGAGGGATTGGGACAAGGGACAGTGATGTAGAAGTTGTGGGAAGGGGATCCATTACTGCTTGATGATTTGGAACATCAGGGAAGAAAGGCATAGGAGGCCTTGGAGCTAGCTTACCTCCTTGTATTTGGATGTTTTCTGATTTTATTGCTATGTCATAAGCATTAGGCAAGGTATCTCCTCCCATAGTTTGGATTGTAGTGGCAATATCACTGTTAAAAGCTCTAAGGTAATGCAAGAAGGCATTACTAGGGGTAAGCTTCATTGAAGTAGGTATTCTATCCCATGTCTTTTGAAATCTATAATTAAAATTAGTCATAAATTCATGGGGGGCTCTTTTTATAGTAGTCAACTGCTATAAAACTGACAAATAGTCACTTTTATCCTCAAAATGTTTGCACAATCCTGCTCCTAATCCATCTGAATCTGTTATAGAACTATGAGCTAAACCTCTATACCATTGTAGTGCTTTTCCTTTCAAGGATGAGGCTAGGAGTCTAACTGCAACATCATCCTCTGTAATACCATGGATATTGTAAACATTTGCAACCTCTTGAATGTGTTCTGAGGGGGAAAGAGAGGTTTCACTAGTAAACTCTGGTATACTTTTGAGGGCAGCTACTGGTATGTCATGTCTTTGGGCTAATAAGAGAGGGCTCCCACTATTAAAGGTGACAAAAATATGAGCTCTAGACAATGCCATATAGACAAGTGATCTATTGATATGTATTGATGGCAGTCTAGGCTAAGATCTAACATCAGGAGAAGTAGAGATAGATCTTGTAGGTGTATTTGTTACTATTGCACTCCTAACCAATGATAAAGATATTCTAGTCTTCCTTCTTCTAGGATTTAAAAATGAAAGCTCTTAATACTGAAACTTACCTCTAGAAGATGCCCTTGTTTCAGCTCTGGGCATAAATCACTGCAACTTTGGTCTAGAACCAAATGTATTTGAAGCTTAGAGTCGCCAAGTACTTTGAAGAATGAGCCTCTTGAAGGCTTAAACACCGAAGCCAGTACTATCTCCTCGGTATTGATCTTGGAATCTTCCCTTTTGACACTAGTAGGCTTGAAGTTTTTTGAAAGTTAGTCCCATTGGGCATGCCAAAAATTGTTGGCATTGAGGTTTGCACCCTTGTCCAAAGCCTATGCATGAGGACAACCTAGTGAAACATGAAAACAATCTCCAAGCTGTGGGACTTGAACTATGAGGTTGAGTCTTCGGAGAAGGCCAGCTTCCCCTTACTATCAGGATGCACCTAACTACTCTTGGAGAGGAAAAGGGAGAAGGAGACCATGAAAGAAAATCTACCTAATCTAATCTAAAGAGGTGATGCACCAAAATAGAGTGTTCAGACCAATCTTTGCCCATATATACACTTTTGAACTAGAATGAAACTAAGGATATACACATTCAGACTTGCTTTAATCTAATAATCACATGCAGATCAGAAGACCAAGATGAATGACACAAGGAAAGAGAGATTCACTTATATTATCATTCATAGGCCAAGGAGATACAGTCATGCAGATCATAAATCTCTACAAAATACCAGTAAGAGGCAAAGAGTTCTTGCACTTTCACACCAATGGCTGAAAGAGATAAGGTAGAAAATCATGTAGTTCACAGGCACAGGGGAATTTACACTGAGAATCTGTAGAGCAATAACAGAGAAAACATAGAAAGGTTGACCTTTACAAAATTCACAAAAATTGCCTTTATAGTTCAGGCATAACTAAGATTATCCCTCCAAAACTATCTTGCAACCACCGTCATCAAGGCTCTACCAAGAACAATCATGGGGATCTGAAGAAATTTGATCTAAGTATAGCTTTAGGTACCATGAAATCTGACTGTTAACTAAAATAGGGCCTTGAGAAGATAGAGGCGGTGCCATAACTGTGCTCTGACCAAGTAGATAGATTAGATCGGGGTGGTAGAGTGTCTCTGCATGCTTCTCATTCACTTCGGGTGGTTGGAATTGATCATGAAGATCAAATTCGTTTAAAACCTCAATTTCTTATCATTTTTGGTGCATGAATCAGTAGAGTCAACGAGTCAGCCAAACATTGTAAGCGAAACAGGCCACGTGGACCAATGATCTCTTTTCACTTTACCACCCCACAAGGTCTTCCTGAGGTTGACCAATCTTTCTTTACTAACTGCGCCAATTCCTCAAACTCCAACTATGATGATCACATTAACTACCAATGTATCTAACCATTACTGCCTCCATCGAACCCACTGGGACACGTGTCACCAAGGTGCCATGTCACTATGCATATCCTCCAAGCAATTTCCCATAGTGAGATAGCGCCCACCATGGATCCAGACTAATCTGACGATCCTGAAGACTTGCTGTATTACTATGCTATCTCCTTAAAACTTATGGGCCCATGAAACACTTGGCAACCACCTGGCACAACCTGGCATCCTCATCTTGGCATGACCTAGCCCCACTTACCCATGTGGCACAATGGCGCTATGTCGCTATGGGTAATATCCTCGTAGCTTTTCATAGCGAGATAACACCTACTGTCTATTTTCCTTAGATCTATGGTGATCAACAAAAATGCATGACTGCACACCGAGTTGGCTAAGTGGACCAATGAAATATCACCATTATACTATGACCCACCTAAAAACTGCTACCGAGGACGAACCGTAATACTACTTTGGAGAAGGGCAGGCCCATGATGTCATATGTGTCACGCATCACCGAGGTGCTAAGTCGCTATGGATAATATCCCTACAACTTTCCATAGTGAGATAGCACCCACCGTTGATCCAAACTGATCCAAAGGTGAGCAAATCTTCATGCGTTCGAAAGGGGTGTGGGTCTAGGTAACTGCTGACATCAATGAACTGCCTAGTTGGTGACGAATCAAAGCCTCATTTCAAGCACAGTTATCCTTCCACATTGCCTGAGGTCCCACCGGCGTGCCAAAAATTGTTGTCACTAATATTCAACGGGGCATACTTGGGACCCACCTTCCTTTTGATGTTGTTGCAGTAACACTTTCGTCTGGGTGCTATGTCGCTAATGGCGAGAAACATAGATTTTTCGATAGTGCTATAGCACCCTCCGGGGATCTATCAAAACTCAGCTCCGGAGAAACAATAAGGAAAGGGAGGACCCACCTGACATGCGGCCAAAAGGCGCTATGTCGCTATGGCAAAACAACGTGCAACTTCCCATAGCGAGATAGTGCCAACCGTTGATCTATCTCGATCCGACGATGGGGACCTGCAGGCCTGCAGAAACATTAAAATACGTAGGGAAAAGAATATAATAAGGTTAGCATAAAGGTATTTTGTGCCCCTTTTGAACATTTGAATATTTAAAACTTGTGAATGTTACTACGTCAAATTCAAATGCAATGATTCTGGCGAGAAGGCAAAAATGACCAACAGTCGCCAAAAATGTTAATTATTTTCACTACATATGCAAAATTTTCTAAAAAATTTCTAAGGTTTATTGCCTATGTGAAAATAGCTTCAGATTGAATTCATACATCATTTTTGGTTAAGCATAATAGGTTATGGAATCATGGTGCATGCTGAGTTGAGTTATTAGATGGTTTTGAACATCGTTAATTTGAAAGTATTGAAAAGGTCTAAAGTTTGCATAAAAAATAGAAAAGAATACATGTACAAAATATATTTGTATTTCAATAAAGGAGTGTACATATTGTTTGTTCCACACAAGCCATAGTAATTATTTGAAAACAAACAAGTTTTATTTTAACTTTAGATTATTTTGAATATATTCTCAAGAATGTACACAATCTGCAAATGAACAATGAACATTGATCATTCAACAAAGAATATAAAACATTGAAAGAGATCAATGGTTTCATCATTGACTGGTAGGGAGGCAACTATGTTGAATTTGATGAAGTACTTTGGTTCTCGCATCCTTGTTGCAACCTGTATAGAAAAGAAGAATCATGTCAGTCACACAAAATAATTGAGCTCAAAAAATAATTAAATCTCAATCAATGTTATCTATTCTAGTTGAACAAAGTTACATACATTGACCATATGCATAAAGGAGTGAAGGAGAAAGAAAATTGATTTTATGTTAATGTTGTTTGCTTCATGTGCAAATTACGATATGAAGACCAAGTAGGTTGTTGAAACAGGATACATACATACAAGATTGAAACTTTCCAACTGATGTCATGTAGAGACAACGATTGATTAAGGAGGTTGAAGAGGGGGCATACATACATTATAGGTATGGGACCTTCAAACTGAATTAATAGAGTTTTAAAAGACTAGTTGTTAAAGGGACATGATAATGTGTCATGAAACCTTTCGGCTTAATTGAAATTATTACATGAAGTTTATATTGCTATAGGTTTAGTTCTACAAGAACTTATCACATTCATATATGCATTACATGTTGCTATAGGAAGAAATTGTCTTAGCATAATGCTATACGAGGAGCCAAGGTTGAAGGTTTAATAACATGAAGAGGTACTACAATAATACAAGTCATATGTATTTCAAGAATGCATAAATGCATGTAAAACTACAAATGTTCTTGAAAGCTACAGTGAATATTTCAAATAGAACACAAAAAGGTTATATGCATATGTGGAAGTAAAACAAAAGTTTTCAGCATGGCTACAACACAAGCTACATAAAAGAAAAGAGACCAGGCCTCTATATAACAACACTTACATATAAACTTCATTGATTTAATAGCAAAGCATAATATTTTGCAAATGAAAGTGCAAAATTTATCCAATTGTTGCATTTGCATTTCTAGGAAGACTAACAAAAATCACACACAATATGATTTCTAGGTTATGTCTAGAATGGGGTGATTTAGGTCTTACAACGGCCAAAACCTTATATAGTCAACAAGCAAGGGGATATTTGGTGTCTTCTAAGAGGACATTTTTATGATTTATTAGTAATGGTTGAAATACATGTCCATTCAACATTCCCAAAAATAAATCTTTAGCACTTGATAATAAAAAACCTTATATGCATTTGAAGAAATACTAGCACAAATGACAACATATACAAAGAAAACCAACAATCACAAGGTTTCCTTTTCTAGTGGAGTATAAAGTTTTTGAGAGAGGTGTATAAAGAATATGCATACAAGGGAAAAGTTTCAGCATTCAAAAAGAAGTATTGACAAAAAAATATTGCAACTAAGATAGCTTTGTCAGAATATTTCCTATGAGGAACAAAGAAAGAATTGTCCTAACTTTTATAGAAATGATTTAGTCTTCTGCTAGGTTAAATGTAATAAAAGATAGGAAGATATTTAAAAGTAAATGGTCTGAAATGTAGCAGTAGAATATTCAAAGAAAAGACATTAATTCTCCTGTCATGCCCAAAATACGAGGGCAAAAACACATGCAACTTTTTTTTTTTTTTTTTTTTAATAATAATTTAAATCTACTAGGTTTGATCTATTTGTTTCCACCAGCCAAAGTAAAGGTATTATGTAAAACAGATACAGGTTCTCCTAACAATGTCCTGACATTCCATTTAAGTTTATAATCAATGAGTATGAATAGATTGTTAAATTTGAATATTCGTTATTTAATTGATTTTGACATTTATTTCATTATACATTAATTTTAATCAATATATTATTTTCCATATACTTTTCAATAACTCATACATAAACCAACCATCTACTAAATCTACTAGAAAACATAATTTGCAACTACCTTAAAGTAGCACGAATATGAATGTCATAACATTATTTGATCCAATAACAATATAATTCAAATATTTTAATAACAATATAAGTAATTATAACTCTAATTATTCGAGACATTTGAAATAAAAAGAACCCTCTAAGTAAAACAACATCTAGCATCCAATAACTCGACTTGATTTTTAACTAACATAATAATAACCTTATTACTCTAACTAAGACTACATAATAATTCAAATAATGCAACTTGACTAAAACTCTAACACTATCTAACTAATTAAATTTAAATAAAATATCTAACATTTACTTAAACAAAATATTAAACTAATAACGAACTAACTTATCTAAATATAATCTAAACTTTCATTCTTCTAACTAATATCTACTAAAATAACTAATACACAAAAATATGATATTTAAAAATCACTTAAAACTAACACTAACTAAAACTAAAATATAATAACTTCAATTAAAAATAATAAAATCTCTTAACATTAAAAAATATACTAAGACTTAAAACATATTAATTTTATTATCCAAAAAAAAAAAAAACTATTAAAATTAATTAATATTTAAAACTACAACTAATACTTAAGACACATATTAACTAACTTAACATTAATCATATAAAAAGAAAACTAACTAACTAAACAAAATAATACATAAATAAAAATACTAATATTTAAAAGACATACTAATTTTATTTTAAAACTTTATGAAAAAAAAACTACTAACCTAACCCCACTAACATTCTAACTACTTAACTATTCTAACCACCCACCCCACTTAACATTCTAATCCCCATTTCCCACCAAATTTCCCTTAACTTTATCCCCCCACATCTCCCAACATAAAAACGCAGCCCAAAATAAATTCAACATGGAGGATGTATGTGGCTAGAGAAAGGCCAAAAAGGTAAGAATCAAAAAGTTTGAAAACTTTACACAATCTTTGACTTTGGGGGCACGTGGATTGCTTAAATGCAGATTTTTTGGGGCTTTCTCAATGCTTAAAAAATAAAAGGTTAAGATAGGAGTTTAAATGCATAAAGTAAAGTAGATAGTGTTGTAGGATATTTAGGATATATGTTTTAGTAATTTTATTTTTATTTGCTTTGCTTCTTTGTATTTAAAAAATCTACAAAGAGGATAATTGAGGAATCTTTTTAGATTTTCTATTGCAAGGAAGGTAACTAATCTTTTTCTCATACAAATTCAATGAGCATTTTTGCTCTTGGGAGTGTATTTTTTTTTTGTGTCAATTTTTTCTAAGTGTTGAAATTTTACTTTTTGCAAATCATTCTCATATAGATTTTTTTCAAGCAATGTGTTTTTATAACAAGGAAGTTATATAATATTTTATTTTTCTAATAGAATTTTCTAAATAGCTATTTTAACCAATAAATCAAATAATTCATTTCAACAATGCAAGATTGATTTTATTTTCCTATACTCACGAAAATGGATCAAAGTTCCAAACATAACATGATTTTTGCCTTAACATATTTGCATAAGTGAACATCATCATTTTATCTCATTTTTGATACACATACATATAACTAATAATATGAAAATCTCATAAGAAAGGATATTACTCAATCATTATTTTATTCAACACCTTATTCAAAGACTCCGCCGAGAAAGAACCAAGAAGAAAACCCGACATCGTTGCCACTTCAACAATAAATTTAAATACATTTTACACAGGATTTCAATCCTGAACATAATTTAATTTCAACAATCAATTTAAATTTCCTTCATGGCCCTTATTAAGGGATCCATATCATTTTTTGCAATGCATTGCTGAGATTGTGGAGGGAACAAAAATTGACCAGGTGACAAACAAGCATAACAAGGAACAAAATTAGACATTCATTTCCATACCGGATTTTCACAATTGATTCGACATTGAAACAAAACTAGGGAGAAGGTGGATTTTTTCAACAAGAGATGTCAGACACCACACCAAAACAGGTGTCCAATCGGAGCTATAACTCAAGAACTTCCATTCTTACATGCAAAACTTATATGTGGTTTGTGCTGACAGGTAGGGGTCCATAACACCCTACCCTCTCTCTGTCTTCTCATCCTGAGAAGAGACTCTACACTATTGGAGTCCAATTGAAGACCTTTTCCCAAAAATGGCCACTTCTGCCCTATCCGAAGGTGAGTAATGCCAAACATCCATGAAAGAAAACTTTGAAATTTAAATAACACAAAGGAAAAACATTGAAGAAAAATTGTTTCCAATCCCTCCCAACATACTCAACACACATACAAACATACATAAGTAATAAAATCGAAACATGAAGCATTGCATGAAACCAAAATGAGGTAAAGTATTCCTACCTTCAAAAATTGGGTTATGGCAAATGCACAAGTTTGAGATGAGCTTGCTTTCTTATCCTTCTCCTTCAATTCTCTAAATCCCTCTAAAACTAGAGGTTGGGTGAACACCCAAAACCCTCTCAAAAATGCCTCTAAATAAGATCAGAACATAACTACCTCTAAAATGAAATAATTCCCCCCCACTTGCCTAAAGTTCTAGAGGCTTTTAACTCAACTAAAGCTAAGGCTAACCTCAAGGTGGAGTTAAAGTCATTCAACCCATGATGAAATCATTCAATTTTCGCACTAAAGCAAAAATGGAGTTTTTGAGTGACCATAAAAGTCAACAAAAGGGGCTAGGGAGGTAGAAAATGTCCCCAACCCATACCCATGCCCCTTGGGTATTAAGATTTTATGATTTAAAGCCTTAGGGATAAATTTGGGGCCTAACCAATGCTAGGAATATTTAGGACCATCTAACAACTCCAAAATGCAGATTAAGCACAAATCCAGATTAAGGGTAACTAAACTCGATTAAAAATAGATTAGCGAAGAAGGTCACTAACTTAGTCTGATTTAGGTCCATAGGTTACTCAGCTCACCCTAACTAGCATGCTAGGATGCACATACAATCCACGAGTGTCAAGCGACACTATAAAAATACTGTTACAAAACATTAACATTTATTGAATACAGAACAATACATTCATACATCTCATGATACGAATAAAATATGAACAATGGGTTCCCAAAAATGGCACATACGGTTCAATTTCATTTCTCCATTAGGTTTTCTCAGCTAAAATACCCTGCACACTCATTGCACAAATCAATAGCTCAAAAAAATCACATACATATATTCAAAACCTATCTGGATAGTTACATAAATCAAAACATGAATTCTTTTATATAATTAACTGTTTAATTCATTTCTACTCACATTTAATTATCAGAAATCACATAATCAATATAACATAACTTATTCATTAATTTAGATTAAAATACTAGAATAATCATCGTTAGGCATGCATATACCTAACATCATAATATCATCAATAGGGCATATTGAACAATCTAAATTGCATATAACTCAATCATTGAGGTATCATAATCAATGCCATCATCATTGGGTGAAAACACCTTGTATCATTGTTAGTAAAAAATTTTAAGTTTAAACAGTCCAGATAATGTAGTAGTTCTCAAATCACTGAGTATTAAAACATGGATGTATCAATGGCTCTCAATTTCATTAGGAAATTCACAACATAAAACATTACTTCATTTCTGATACAATCTCCTATAACAATTTTAACAGAGAGATGCATATTTAATAAGTACATGCAAGGAGGGTCCTTATATCTCCAGCAAAACAAAAAACTCGGACTCAAGAATGACTTATAGTTGAATAATACTAAACCCTCCAGTTATGGTGAGTAGAATAAGATAGTAATCTAAGCCATGTTTCTCATGTGAGGCCTACTCGACCTGTCATAGCCTGGATGTTTTATTTACATTTTGATATTTGAGACCTTGATATTTTGACAGATTTAGATGGATAGTGGATTTTCCTTATCTATGAATTTGATACTTTAGTAGTGTCTTACATTGTTATACGCACAAAGAACCTGTTATTGAGTAGGAAATGTTTGAACATGTTTGGATGTATCTTTATGACATGATATTATCAGATTTTGATGTAATGCAAAATGTTAATTTGTTTCTGAAGATTTTCAATGTATGGATGAATATTAATTTGATTATGATGCTTATGACATGTGCATTTTGATATCTTAACATTTCGAGTGGAATAATTGAAAGATTAGGAAAAGATATTAATTTGAATTATGTTAATATGGATATTATTATTATATGCACTTATGTTGTATATGCTTATTTGAGTCCTTGGACTATTGATGCTTGAGTTTGATGTGCAGGAAGAAGAACCATGAAAATTTAATGGGGAAACAAAGTGTAGACACATGTTTAAATGACTCTGCCAAGGTGAAACTTTGTAAGATTCGTAAACCTCATTGTGATGTGCTTATTTTGTAAACGTGAGATGAATGTATGTAGTATGTGTTTCATGTGTAGATTTTGAATGTGTCATGTGTGATGTTTAGTGCATTTTGTGTGTGTCGCTTGACACTTGCACTCGTTATGTGAAATGACATGTTCTTTGATGATGGATCATGTGGCCACCTTATTCCGAGTTAAATGCCTTAATTGAGAAATCTGATTTATAGCCCTAAATTAGTAAAGAGAACAAGGCTATCCATGGGAAGAATTTGAAAATTGAATTACCTAGCATTGGGAGATCCATAAAGTAACTTTAGGGTGAAATTGTGACGAAAATAAACCCTACCCATGTTAATACTATTAGTTAGGAAGCTAATAATGATTTCTAGGGTGCCTAGTAGACCTAGGAGACCCCAAAAAAATTGTATTCTTTATTGAATCCGAAAATGAGAAGGATATATATAAAGGTATGACTAAATTAGAAATTTACTTGGCCACTCTCTATCTTTAGAGATACCTAGGGTTTGAGGGAAGAGGAAGGAGCTCTACTACAACTATTCATTGTCTTTCCTTGGAGGAGGGTTGGTACCCATGATCCATGATGTTCCTCATTTTGCAAGTAGAATAGAGATGGTGTTCTTCATTTCATGATGAGATTTTGGTCTATTGTAGTTGTGTTTGTGGGAAAAGATCTTGTTTTTGTGTAGCATGTGAGAAGTTTGTGTGAATCTTTCTTTGATCTTGCTTTGTTTCATGTTATGTGTTTTGTGAAATGGGTGTGAAGCATCACTCACCCTTGGGAGGGAAGAGATGCTTGGGTGAAGGGGTTAGTTGGGCTCACACAATGGAATGCGTTCATCTTGCTTACTTGCATTTTATGAGGTATAAGGAGGTGTGTGGAAGGGAAGATATTGTATGCCTCGAAAGCGCATGTTGATAATGAGAAGAATGTATATATATTGTGAATCTTAGCTTTGGAAATCCTCTTCATGGTGAGAGCCCACCTTCACCCTATACTTGGTTCATTTGTTGAATCTTTGTGCAAGCCTTGGGATGGGATGTGTTGAATGCATTGTTTTAAAACTTGTCACATTTGTTGTGAATATGCATGGCATGTGAATGTATAGTATGCAATTGTCTATGCCTTGTTTCCCCAAGCTCTGTGGGTGGCCTCCTTGAGGCCTAGGTTGGGAGGTGAGCCTCCATGGTTTCCCATTTTGTCTCTCTTGTGCAAGTATTTATTTGAAGAGTTTGGAAGCTTGATGTTATGAAGTTTACTCCTTGCATAGGAGGAGACTCATCATTATTGTGTTGAAATGGAGAAATAAACTTCACTTGTTATATGAATAAATTTGTAATATAAGAGTGTAGTGAATGTTTCCAATTCATATGTTATGTTGTAAGGCCCACACTAGTACTCGTGTCTAGATCTTGATGAAATAAAACTGGTTAGGAGATAATTGAGTTATGCTTTATACTTTGTTTTATTGCAAATCATGATTTAAGGGTTCTTATAGGAGACTAATGTGGATTTTGATATTCTCTCTAGTAACATTAGGTCTATAAAATAAGACCACATGGACATGAGATTTAAAATGTTTAAGACAAGAACTTGACCATGAGACACTATGGACGATTTACTAGGCAGTTAGGAAGGATAAAATAACATTCAACCTACTAGGAACAACTATGAGTATAGGTTATGATGATAATCACATACATGGCTATGTTTGAAACTTGGTTCTAAATTATTATGACATAATTACTGAAACATTCTAACAGTCTAAGGAGTTAAACTTAATCAAGTTACTAGTGAACTAGTCGGCACAAATCCATTTTATATTGTTTCAATGATTTACTAAAGATGATTCAGAGTTTCATTGTTATGTAAGAAAGAGTTGTGGTGATACTCTAATTGAAAATAATTTATATTTAGAAAGATTACTGTTGATCCACATATTCGATATTTCAATGTTTTAAATCTTTTATGGGAATGATAATGAAATGTTTTGAATATGCACTTAGATGAAAGTTAAATGGAATATGATGTTGCAATTACTTAGAATAGAAATGATTAGATGATACTTACTTGTATACGTTAATGAGTAGTACGAGATATTGGATTTATGTTGTATGTGTTTGTATGGATCCTGTATTATCTTATTGGGTTACTAATGTTTAAGTTGAGTGTACAAGAAAGTGGAACCATGGTGATTAATGGGGAAAACAAGGTTCAATCTTATGTGAACATGGTTAAGCCAAGGTGAATCTTTGGAAGATTCAAAACCTCGTTGTATTGTGTTTATTTCATATTGTGACTGTGTATGAGTTTTATAGTCAGAGGGCATGGTTGATTAGTGACATGTCATCGTAATGTGTGAAGTGTTTTATGTGCATGTGTGTGTCATTTGACACTTGTTTTGTCTATGTGCAAATGACATGTCAAATAGGATTCTTTGGCATGAAGTCACTCAACCTAAGCCTAATCCTCATTGCGAAATCAATTAAACCACCTTGGAGAGTGTTAGGAAGAATTGCCTTCTTGATGGAATGCAAGTTACAAGTGATAGGAATTTTTAGAGAGCCCAAGTGATTCTTAAGTGCTAATTTTGTGAAAACAAGTCACCCACATGGTAATAGTATGGGTTGGGGGGTTAAATATGATCATAAGTAAGTCTAGGGGACCTAGGGGACCCTCAAAAAGAGTCATTTCCAAGCCAATTCGAAAATCATATTGTAACCTAACTTCTTTCCTCATGACACCACTTGGTTAAGTCCTCATTGGTGGAAAAAAACAAGAAAAAAAGAGGTAGGTGAGGATGAAAGTGAAGGTCTTTATAGGGAAGTTATGCCAATCTTGGGGAGGGATTCACCCACTCTCTAATTTTAGAGACAACCAAGGGATGGAAAGGAGAAGTTGGAAATCCAAGCAGGAAGAGGTCTTCATTCCATTGCCATAGCTTGTAAGCAGGTTAGTCCTTCATGCCATGCTTTCTTTATATCTCATAGCTGAAATGGAAAATTGTAAGAGTGCCTTTGGTAGGTGTGTTCTTGGTATTCTTGTGTTGTGATAATGTGATGTACTCTTGAAAATTTCTTGTTTTATTTCTACTTGGTTTTGTTTTCTTCTTTGTGCTTGAGCATTGTTATGGGTGTGGGACTTGCACTCACCCTTGTGGGAAGGGAAGAGGAGTCCAGGGTGAATGGGCAGCAGTTGGATTGCATAGTTGAGGACCTTGGAGTATGGGCTCCATTGTATGCCATTTTCATATTCATATTTTGCCTTGGGAGAGAAAAAAGAAAAGGAGAAATGGTGAGGAAGGAAGTAACTGAAGTATGGGTTTGTAGGAAGCTAAAGTTGTTGGTTGTGTGTGGTGGAGGATGTTGTGTTGGTAGTGTGTGTGGTGGAAGATGTTTATGAAGCCCCGAAAGGGCATGATATTATAAAGCCCCGAAAGGGCCTGGTATTTTGTTGATTTAGCCCCGAAAGGGCATGATTTTTATGGTAGATATGATATGAAATGGTAAACCTCCTTGTGTTTCCACCTTCACCCAATGTTTATGATTCCATTTGTGAATCATTGTGCAAGCCTTGGTTGGGAATTGTAAATGTGTTGTTAAACTATGATTTTCATGTTGGATTCTTGTTATTATGATGATGTTTGAATGTGTCCCCGTTGAGCCTTGTTTCCCCTAGCGCGGAGGTGGTCTCTTTGAGGCCTAGGTTGGGAGGTGAGCCTCCATGGTTCCCTAGTTGTTTCTCTTTGTGCAGGTATTCTTTGGAGAGTTTTGGAAACCTGATGTTATGGAGTCCATTTCTTGCTTAGGAGCAGATGTATTATTATTGTGTTAAGGGGAGAGAAATCCTCCTTGGTTATGTGAAAGAAATTGTATTGTAGAGTGTGTTGTTGCTTCTATTTCATATGTTCTGAAGAAGAGAAGTTGATGTAACAGTATTATATATGATCTTTCTATTGTGCTCAAGTTGATAAAAATTCATGTTTGATATTGTATTGAAAGAAATTTGCAAGGATCATATTAGAGAGGGTATGCTGCTTAGATGTTGTTCCATTTATAATGAATAGGAATATACAGGAAGGAGAATTTGAGTATCTTGAGATAACAATAGGAATGAAACTAAACTTTGCCACCTTGTTATCTTATTTCTCTATTGCATAAGGAATGATTAAAAGTTTGATGTTAGTATTGAAATTGCTAATGAAGTAAGGTATGCAATTGATAGAAGGAATGGTAGATAGTTTACATCTTAGTATTAAGTGATATCAAAGGAAATGAAAACATTTGATGTATTAAAAGTTAGCTCCACACTTCCTGAGTTCTATTTTTTTTTCAAAATTGAATTCACCAGCATGTTTTTCTATATGTTGATTTAAATGAAATCCTTTGTACAAATGATCTAATAGAATTATTAATTTAATTAGTAAGAACAAACTTAATAATTCCTAGTATGTTATTATAACAACTCATGAAGGATGACCTCTATTAAGGGAGAAGAAAATCAGAATAATACATATAAGTGTAAGGAACATAAAAAAATTAACTAGCTGAAGGTGTCCATTTATCTCTCTGGAATTTATATGGAAAGGTAACTAAATTCACTTCTTCTATTACAGAGTAATATTTTATGGCTAAGAGTCTACCTAGATCCCTAAAGGAATAAGACATCCATAGCTAGAAAGAATTTGAGAATAAACAATAACTATAAAACTAAAATGTCTAATCACTACCTATGGAGAAACAAAATATTTTTAAAAAAAGATATATACCTACTAATGCAACACATAAATGTTACTTGACTTTTGGGCTAGCTTTGAATTCCAAAGCGCTACCTTTTTCATCCAAAACAATAAACAAACCTTACTTTTAAAATACAATAGATATGAGGAGTTGCAAGTTGAAATAAACAAATCTTGTAAATAACATAAAGTGGGTATAAACCAAAAGGCAACGTGATATAACAAGTGTAGAGGGTATTCTGATTTTAGGCGTCATCTTTTAGTGGGAAGGAAAAAGTACTTGGAAGTTTTTATGTGTCTTGACCTTGTCATGATTGTCCTTACTTCCTTGGGCAGCGCCATGTTTTAAGGGAAGAGATTTTATGTGGAGAGGACATCTTTGGGAAATGCACATCCTCTCTTAGTTTCCCCTCCCACCTACCATTAAGCCTACCTAGGCGCCCATGTGGCAAGGTAGTAAGGAGGGAGTGGTTGGCACTTTAATTGTATTTTGTTTCAAGCAAAACAATACCCAAAAAATTAATGGGATTCCAAAACATGCGCTTGGACAAGGAATTGACTTAAGTTACATAGCCTTGGATGATATGACATCCTATAGCTCATGATGTAAGTCTAGCCCCTAGCTTAGATATAGAATAGGAAGTGACAACAAATTAGGACTAATAAAGTGGTTTTAGTTTTAAAAGTAATTTGGTGGGTTTGGAGTTTAGTTTAATATTATGTTGATTTAAATGTGGCACATAAATTTACAAGGTAAAGTTTGTAGTAAACATTGATATATAAATGGGCTATAGTTATTTAACCAATCAAATGGTCATATTAGGATGTTATTGAATTAAAGAAATTTGATTCTAAAATAAAGGTGATTAAAGGTATGTAGGGATGTAATGGGTAGTTAGAGTTATATACTATATTATATAGATATATCTAGATATATTATATTATAATCTTCCAATATATGTTATGTAGATTATAGTATAATATTTGGATATATTATATTATTTAATGGTTATTTAGGTCGAGTGTAGTATAGATAAGATAAACAAGTTGGGCACTTAATTTTAAATATGAATTAACGATGTTTTGATGTCAATATAAGGAGATATGAGATTGAGCAATGCTCTGATCAAGATAATGATTGTCATAACTCCTAGCTTCGTAGTTTGATTTAATAACTGAAAATAATAATGTTAGCATGTTCGTGAAAAGATGCAAACTAAGAGAGTACAGGCACTTGTAAGGCATAACTATGATACTAGTAAACTTATAATAGAACATATAATAATAATGGTAACCCGAATATTGATGAAGACACACTGAGTAATAATTCATCCTCTTGTTACAATCTTCTATGCTATCACCGCCACACTCACATAAGACTCATCACATTTGCCATCCGAGTGTCTTGGTAAAGTGTAGAAGAATAAGGGCTCATAACTTCATTTTCTGAGTAGAGCCTTTTGATCTATTAATGAACCTAACAATTCCAAGTTTAAATACGGATAGTGTATCCTTTAATCTTATCGACAACTCCAGTTAGGTTATGATCGATGCTTCATTGTAAACTCTAAACTTAAAATGCAACTCACACTTTTAATTATGCAAAGTAAAATTCTATTATAACTGCCACCTGATAGGAGTATAATCCCCCTTCACAATGCACACGAAACCATTCATCTTGTCAGGGAAATGTTAATGTATTCAAAAAAAAAATTGGTTGTGTTCTCGCGTTAAAATTTTTGGTTAAAATTTTTTTGGCATGACATATGTGAAGCAATATGTATTGTAAGAATATAGAGTTTGTTTTCAATTCATATGTCCATAGAGTAAGAGATTTGTAGAATCTATGTACCAAATGGTTCTTCCATTGTAGATAGATTGATATGGTCATTCCACCACCACAGTCATGCTTGATATTGTGTTGAAAGTAGTTTGAAAGGAACATGTAAGAGAGATTAAGTTGTATTGATGTTGTCTTATCTATACTTAAATTTGAAATGTGTTGAAGGAAAGAAGTTTGTGTCTTGGTTTACCATTAAGAATGAATTGAACATTGTCTCCTTGATATCTTTATCTTTTCTATTACATGTGGATAATTTAGTTGATTGAGGTTTAGTATTGAAAACAACCTAGTTGAAGATATGCAATTGATAAGAATGAATCTGTAGACCCCTTAATTTATGAATTGGATGACATTAAAGCACTTTGATTATATGATGCAATGTAATTTTAGTTTCAAAGATTTTTTGAATTCAATTTGTAGTTAGATTTGCTAGCAATATGATAGTTGCTTCATGCTAAATCATTTATTAGAATAGGAATTTATAACGCAATGTGCATAACAGACCCTCTCCAATTCATTTTAAAGGATGGAATGTATGAAGGAAACAAGTTCAAAGAGGGAACTGTTAGCTTCATAAGTGATCCTGTAGGTGCAAGAAACTTTCTGGAAAATGTATGGACATCAACAAAAATAATCCCTTCCTAGTTACAGACATTAAATATTTAAATAAAGCAGTACATGACAACACTATATTCTCCAAATACAATATAAAACAAAAAAACAAAAAAAGCCACTCTCATAACCATATAAGATATCTTAATTATAAAAATTATATTTTTATACTATTTAGGTACCCTCCCTAACTTGCAAGGCGACCAGGGACATTTATGGTATGTCAGGCTCATGATCTTTAAAATAAATAAAAAACATTAAAACCTAAGGAGGGGATGGGTCACATCCTCACCCACCCCTACCTATCGACTTGTAAAAAGAAGGGCTAGCAATTGTTAAAAAATCGAATATATATCTAAACAATTCCTAAGTCCTAAAGAGGGCTCTAGCCACCCAACCTAGAATTGCATTAAATGTGGTGGAGGGCTAGTCTTTTCAACCACTCTCCCACTATTCTTATACCTCATTGCCATCAAAAAAATGTGAGCAGCAAGGAAGTAGGGTGGGTAGCCAGGTAAGAAGGTACGTGGAGATTAAATCTCATAGAAAAAATTAAGCACCTTTCATCATTGCTTTTACTAGCCCTTCCTCCTTTCTAGGCACCTAGTCTTAGACATGGGCACAAGTTTGGCAATGGCTACCCAGGTAGCCGAATCGACTAGCTGGGTATCTTTGTCCGTCTTCCTCCATCTTCCTTTCGTCTCTCCCATACCATCAGCTTCTTCTTGGCGAGTGGGACATGACGCGACAGAGGAACGGACGATGGAGAAATTTGAAATGAAGGGTCAAATGCCGTAATTCTAGGCCCGCGTGTAAATTATTCAACTTTGGCATCAAATGACAATTGGTTTAAGATTAGATTTTCATTTGCATGTGTCCTAAATTAGTGGTAATTTGAAGATAAAATGTTTTTGAGGAAATAAGTGCATATGTAAGTGTTTATTATTCAAAGAATTGGGATAAGTTTTCACAAGATAAATGTGATTCTAGATTGTTTTCTATGATTGCATGATGATTAAATTCCCATGATCTCATATAACTCCAACTCAGAAAGAAAAATAATTAATATACTATCCACTTAGGGTTGAAAGACTAAAAGTATTAAATAAACATATGATAGAATCGTAAAATTTAAAGGGTGATTGCACTCAAAATGATAGATTCAAGGTCCTATCATATTAAAATGATTCATAAGGAATATGTTTTGTGAAGAGTGTAAGGGTTATTGTAAGTAAATATTATCTATTGTGACTATACTACATAAAATATGAAATTATATAATATCATTATATCAAAGGTAACCTTTTTATTAAATCAATTGAGTCGCTTAGTAAAGTATATTACTCTTTCTATTTTGAAGGGACATAGTGTCTTGATTGAAATATTTACATCAATTCAACTATTAGTAAGTACATAAAAATAGATGGTGTTAGTAATATCCTAATTTGTAGTTGGTATCAAAATATACAAAATGTGGAATGCGACAAAAACTTGATTCAATTAGAAATATTAAATATCAATGTGTTTTAAAATATAGTTATGTTACAAATTTCATTGAATTTATAAAGATTTTAAAGTAATAATAATTTTTTTAATGTATTAAATATTCATTATTTAAAGAGAAATGGAGTCCAAACCATTATTTATTTCTCATCTATATTTAATTGGTATTATTATTATTAATTTATGAGATAGAAGTTCTAAATTAGTTTATATATTTTGATTTCAAAACTATACAATTTAATATATCAATGACCTTTTTATTTTAATTTGTAGATCAATAGGAAAAAAGTCATCATCCCAAGAAATATCAAATATTCTTTCCTTTAGCACTTATCACATATAAAGATAGTTTGAAATCTTAATAAATAGCATGGTTAATAAATATAATATGAGAACAATCTTAACTTATATTAACAAAAGGATCTTTAATATAATTATGTCTAAAATAAGCACAAAGATGATAATAATAATAATAAATGATTTAAATATGATTCCCATACATATTATTTATCTCTTCCAAAAAGAAATCACCTCATTTAATAGATCAATGATAAAATTATTAAGTTCATTGAACTAATTTTTGATAGAGAATTATAATATCATAAGGAAAATTGACAAACATAAGTAATAGCAACACTTTCACAAACATAAGATAGGTTAGAATAATATCAAATATATAATTTATAAAACATAAGTATATATTTCTTATATTGAATCAATTTAGATTGAATATAATAGAAATCAAAGAAGACATTTCTCTAACCTAAGTACAAGTTACTAGAAGAGGCCTTCATTCAATATAATAAGAAGAGATTTGAAGAGTTTTGAGTCCCTCTAATAAGAAGAGCTTTCATAGAGTTTGAGTTCTTCTATTTTGTCAAAAATGATAGATTGAATAATGAATGTTTGATTAAATTTATAGAATTGAAATTCTATTTAATGGAGTGTAATAATGGATTTATATACCATATAATAGATGTAATAACAACTTATTAAAATAATTTGTCTTAAGAAAAATGTTATATAAAGAAAGTGGGAAAGTGAGCTAGGCTCAAATGATTGATTTGATTTAAAATCATTTATATCCATGTTTGTCAATTATCTCCTATATTAAATAGGATAATACCTTTTAAAGATTTTATTGGAATTATACATCATATTATTTTTTATTAAATCTTACAAATTCTATGTAATTTTCAAAAAATTGACTATTTTTTATTAATTATTTTAATATTTTCGTATGTAAATAATTTTTTAAAGAAAATTGCATATTCATCTTTCTTTCTTTGTCCTATATGTTTTTCATAAGAACTACTAGAATTCTAAAACTTGCATGCATTTTTTTTTAGAGTTAAAATTTTAGATTATACTAACAAAAGATTTATATTTTGTATATTTGATTTCTTTATTTATTTTCTAAGATGTTGTTCTAGGAAATTATTTGATCTATGCACTTTTATATAAAAAAAAACTATTAACATTCTATCAGTTACAACCATTATATTTTATTGTTAAAAAAATTAAATAAATTTATAAACAAATTTTTATGTTACCTTTCAACATAGTATAATATTACAAATTATTTTAAGTTAATCTAATGTTCATCTTTGCATGTTTCTAATTCTAAATCAACAGTAATATTGCATAATTTAAAATCATAATTTTTTTAAACAAAGTAGACAAATATTTGAGTTCATATAATTTATCGAAAGATAATGCTTTAATTTCATATAAATATAGGTCAAATTCTAAAATCATATGTTTAATATGAAAAATATTATAAAATAATAATAATAAACATAAAATTAAAATTAATGTATTTCATCTTTATAAGAATTGTAGATTAATATTAATATATAAAAATAAAATAAAAACATGATATTTCTTTTTAAAAGATATTAAATATTTTATTTTATAATATGTGTGACATACATATGATAAATATAAAACATTTTATATCATACATTTTTCTATTTTATTAATATAAATGGCGACGCTGCTTTAATTGGTGCTCAACAGCTTCACATGCAAACCCTCACCAGGTGTACATTTACATCCTCTATCCCGTCATGTCCCACTCACCAAGAAGAAGCTGATGGTATGGGAGAGACGGAAGGAAGATGGAGGAAGACGGACAGAGATATCCAGCCAGTTGATTCGGCTGCCTGGGTAGCCGTTGCCCACAAGTTTACCCTCTCACGCCTAGAAGAAGGGCGATGCACGTGCAGCAAGGAGCTATCATATGAATTTGAATGTGTGTTAAATTGCTAATGTATGGGGATATGCTAGGTTAGTAGGTAAAGGAATATTTACGTCTAGATTTTGGAGTATGTTTTTAAATATAGTTTGATAATAAGAATTTTGTTTTTATGAATAATGGATATTCATTGGTTGTTGAAAGATGATAGTATATATTATAAATATATTTATAAATATAGTATTTAAATAATCATCAAGAAGTTGTATAGGTAGTATAGGAATTGTGTAGGATGTAGTAATCTTTAGGTAAATGGGAAAGGGGTAAAGTATGGGATATTAAGTAATAGTTGATGGGTGGGGTGAATTTAAGTGTTGTTTTCTTCCTTTAAAAAAAAATGCATTAAAAGGATTGTAAATTGGATTTTATTTTTAAATGATTAAATTTGATTAGGAGATGCTAATTATGATAGTTGTCTACTTGGAATTATAACTTGATTTTAGTGTATTGGACAAATTCAAAAGATAATATATGTATGTAGCCTTAATATATTTGCTCTCATTATATTTTAGTCATAGTTATTTTAGAAGAGTATTAGTTTTATATGTAGTTAGAGTAATTGTTAGGTTAGTTTAGGTTAAGGTGGAAGTTTTCACTTAATATTTTAATCGGGCATTATTGGTAATGTAGTGGTCTCAGTTTAGTAGTAACATTAATGATGTTAGCAACCAAGGAAAAAGTATATTAAGTAGAAGTAAAGGTGATCCTAATAATAATTATAATAGAAGTTGAATTATAATAATAATGGAAAAACAAAATAAAATATAGACCTAATATTAATAGAAATTAAAATGGTAAAATTGATATAGCATCTTCTCATTATAACCTTGGAACTTTCACTATTGCAATAACACAAATTGGAAACCACTTATATATTCGGAATGTCTCATATAGGGTGCAAAAAGGATAAGAGCTCACAACCATTTTACCCTGCATAGTTTTGCAATTAGTTTTTAGTAAATAGGTAACCACCGCAAGAGGATCTCAAGATCCAGTTCCGAGTGAACAACTTTGTACCACTAACATTCTTCATTCCCTCTTGGTTCAAGGATTGATTGTGTTCTTACCATCACTCTCTTCATCAAAAATAAAAATAAAAAAAATTACTGGTTGTGTTTTTGCCTCGTAGAAATGCAACATGACATCTCATAAGCTAAGATCCAATAATGAATGTAGTTGAAGACTCCAACATGCCATTGAAAAACAAAGAAATAGGCAAGATAACATTAGATACGACTCCATATATTCATGCTAAAAGCCAAAGAGGAAGTCCTTTTGCCAGTAGCATACCAATAGCAACAAGAAAAACCACCAAATACTAACCAAAATACCATGATATAGAGAAAAATCTCCATTAAACTTTGAGACCCTAGTGCTTGGTCAACTACAATAGAGAAGACTCCAAAGTTTCCAAAGTGAAAAATGAAACAATAAGATATGGTTATTTCCATTTACAACATGGAATCCTAAATATTATAATATCTAGTTCATAAGCCATGTCAGTCACTATATGAGAGGAGTGTAATTTTTACTTTCCCTTTTAATTGGACTTCTATTAATATGATTTTATCATATTAATATATAAAAATGATATATAACTTTCATTATTATTTTTTATTTATCAATATTTGATCTTTATATTGATACATTTAATATTGATTAAATAATACATCATTTTTTAATATATATTAAATTAATTAATATTGATAAATTAAAAATAATAATTAATTCTTTGCACAATATGATTGTAAAATTGATTTATTAAAGTGCTAGATTTATAAAGCATTGATATTAATTAATTATTTTTAATGCAAGAAGTACAACTATGGTCAGTTTAGCATGCAATTTTTTTTAGAGACTTGGAGTATGTTTTAGTTCGACTAGAATTCTATTTTTCGTAAAGGAAGATTATTTTAGTCAACTAGTCGTCACAAGGAGTTTATTTTTAGAGAAGGGAGAGTTTACTTTTCTTCATGCATTTATGGAGCACTTAAGTGCTATTTTTAACCAGCTATGATGTAGTTTTGGCTAGTTCTACATGCAATTCACTTTGGGAGCCTCTTTTATGCATATTTTGCATATTTTGAATTAGCTTACATGATATATTTTTGGGTTGGTTTTGAGATCTGACCTAGGGTCTTGTGCATGCTTTTGAGGAGATAGAGGCAATTTTTTAGTTGGTTATTAGTTGGACATGTGTTTAAGGGTAGATTTGATGAGTTTCTTTATAGATTATAGTAGTTTTGAGTCTTATTTGTCATGCACTTTTCTCATATCCAAATTAGGGTTTTGAGCTCTATTTATTGTACATTCACCTCATTTTTTAGATCTCTTCTTTCTTGCTTAGATTTTTTGCATATTACAAATTTTTGAGTTGATTGTAGGAGCACTTTGTAGCAAATATTTTCTCGACATTGATTATACAAATTCAACGGTTCCTTCTCATTGATTTTTTTTGCAATATTGTGGGTTCTTTGATTTTATGTTGTGCTCATCCTTCATTCAAGCTATAATCCTTATTGCATGTTATAATATCGATACTTGTAATTGTAGTTCTTTGTTTGTGTCCTTATTTTTTTTTGTAGAAAATTGGTGAAGCCTAAGTTTTCCTTTCAAAGAATTTTTGTTTGGGTCCTTGCATAGAAATACTTTTGTAATTGCATGCTTGTTTTAGTATTGTGAATCATACATATTGTGTGTGATTTGTGTTGATTTAAATTGAAGTTGCATACAAATTATTGGTGTATCATCTCATTTAGCTTCACTTCTCATCCCTTTTCTTGCATACATTTAAGTTTTTATGTGATCATTATTTAGGAACTGGTCAGATCCAGAGATTCGTCTCTCATTTTAGAACAATGCACTACTTGAGAGAGTTTCCATGTTTTAATAGGATAGCTAGATTTTGCATCTTGTTATAGGTGCACTCCCGATTGACAACACAACCTTTTTTGTCAAACTCAACATGAGAAAGCTCATGACAGAGTAAATTGGGCTTTTCTCCACAAATTTCTCTGTAAGTTTGGTTTTCAATAAAATGGTGTAAATGTATATTAGCCTTCTTTAAAGGAGCATGCTTCTCATTCCTAGTTAATGGCTCCACAACTAGTTCTTTTACTACTATACATGGGTTAGACAAGGTGACCCTTTATCTCCAATTCTTTCCATCATTATGGTTGAGGCCCTTAGCAGATGCATAAAGTGTCAAAATGATGGAGGCTTATAGAAGGGAGCTAAAATAGCAAGTACTTCAATTTTACTTGCACACTCTCTTTTTTTAGATGATACACTTTTATTTGGGAAATCTACCATCAAGAAGAAAAATAAATAAAAAATGTTCTTGATAGTTTTATGAATTCCTTTAGTTAGAAAATCAATGCTAATAAATCTAAGATCTATATGTTTAATACTAATGATTGGATCTCAAGGAGGATTGTGAATATTCTTGATTTTTCCAAGGTGATCTACCATTAATCTTAATAAGTTTTCCTTTTTTTGTATGGACTAATAAGGAAAGCTATTGGAAAATTATAATTGACATAATTAAATCACAAGTTTGAACTTGGAAAGTGAGGTTGTTATCTGTATTTGGAAGAATATTTCTTACTAAATCAATTCTTATAGGACCTATTCCAAACTACTATCTTTTAATTCTTAAAGCCCTTAAAGTGTGGTGTTGCTGATAGATAAGTTAATTTGAGAGTTTTTGTGGTAGAATACTATGACAAGTGAAAATAAAATTCCTTTAATTTCATTAAATAAAATGACTTTCTCAAAGAAAGGTGGTGGTGCTAGTTTGCACAATATATATGCAAGAAACATAGCTTTTGGAGGAAAGTTGGTTTGGAACATTTATGCTAGACCTACAATAAAGTAATGTCAAATCAAGTAGTAGAATTATTTAGATTAGTCTCATCTATCACATACTATGACCATCTTTAATCCTCCTTTGGGGTCAACAATTTGAAAATAAGTCCTATTTGTTAGGATTAACCATGGACAGAAATAATAGTTACATGCAAATATAACCAATTTCAAAAAATAATAGATCACATAGAAGAGAATACAAGACACCAAGATTTAATTTGGTTCACCCAATCCTTGGGCTACGTTCACCAACAACAAGTCCAATATTATTACTATCAATGATTACGATCCACAATCCCTTACAACAAAATACCAATAAAGAGGCCCTCTAAATAGTTTACCCTCTTCATCGAAGATATCCCAAGAGGTTCTACTGTTTGGAATGGTCTTTTAAAAGCCAAGGACCTGGCAAATTCTAGAGTCTCTTGGAAATTGGGAAATGGGGAGGATATCCAGTTTTGGTCTAATAGCTGGCTTATTTAGGGCCCTCTTATGAACAACCGCAGCTATGAGGTTTGGGTGAATGACTGCATCAACTGTTTTGGGAAAAAAGTTAGTAACTATAGGAATGACCAAGGATGGATAGACCTATCTGTCATCTCTAAAGATCTTAATCCTATTATGATAATGCTAAACTCTATGGCCCTAAATAACAATAGGGATGAATTGGTTTGGGGAGATAACACCAATGGGCTATATATTGCTACCTCTGGGTATTCTGCCCTTTGGAGATTAAATGAGATTCCTCCTTGGTCGAGGGCTTGGCTTCCTAGCCTCATTCCAAAAATTAATATATTCTATTGGCTGGCTCTACAGGACAAAATCCTCACCCAGGATAACCTCATTAAAAGAGGTCATATTATGCCCAGCAGATGTGTGTTATGTAAAGATTAGACAGAGACTGGCAATCATTTGTTCATTCATTGCTCTTTCTCCAGGGAGGTTTGGGTTTTCCTTACCCAAGACTTGGGCTTCAGCTGATGTGTGCCTTTTAACCTTCTAGATTTCTTCTGTCAATGGAAATGCATGTTCAATAGGTCTAATTTGCAGGAATTAAGTTCTTGGATCTTGCCTCATTTCTATTGGAGTATCTAGAAGGAGAGAAATAACTGTACACTTGATTTGTGTCACACTCTAAACCATTCTATCCAAACGATTCCATGAGTTGGAATGCTTGGATGCCGGCTTAGAGCTCCCTATCCACGGAGTGCAAGAAGTTAGTATTCAAGCATAAAGGCTCTCAGCCAAGCCTTAAAAATGTACTTCTTGCTAGTAAACCATGCAACAGGAGGTTCTTTGAGACAAGAGCAAGAGTGCAAATATCTTCAAAGAATCCCTGAAGAATGCAATGCAAGTATGGAAACTAAGCTAAGATGATAATGCAAAATGCAGCTATGCTAAGCATGTATGAGATTGTTACAAAACCAAATATTTAAACTATGTGAGATTATTACAAGAAATCAAAGTTAAACTAATATGCAACTATGCTAAGGATGCCATATGATCTTATGCTAATATGATGGAATGAGAGAATGAGACAAGAAATGAGAAGTTCTCCACAAAGCTCCAAAGAAATATGTTAGAAAACTTGCAGCATGACAATATTCAAAAGATGGATGGATCCTTTGAGGGGGAAAGCTCTCTCCTTTTAAAGATGTATGGATGGTGGAGATCAAGATGAAGATGGTGGATGATCAACGGTTGAATTCAAAAATAGGAGTGATCCATGTGCACACACAAGTCAACCAATAGAATATAAGTTGACTTGTCACATAAGACAAAAGCCTCACAAGCCTTTTCTTTTAATTGCAAAATAAAAAAAAGACTTTGTGTGTGCACTTTAAGTGGGTTAGAAGAATGGGGTGTTTTATTTAATTAAAAGGGGACATGTTCTTTTAATCAAATAATGAACTTAGAATAGCATAGTCAAACTATAGGTTATAATCAAATAAATTGATTATTAGCAATTTGGTCTAGATAAATGATTAAATTAATTTAGCCAAAATGCTGAGAAGGGGGCTAATAGTCTAGATGACCATTTTTAGGTGATTACATTTGCCCCTCTTTGACTAATGCATGATCGATCTGGGAACACATTATGTCAAAGAAAATAGAAAGCCAAGTAGGCGGTGATATATATATATATATATATCTGATTCCAAAGAATGAAATGCAGAAATGGATAGCGAGTCCTGAATGCATGGCCTGATAGCGGTAGTACTGAACATTAGGAAGATGATGTTAGGATCCAAAAATAATTCTAACATCTAGAAAAGTGAATAGATCGAGAGCAAGTGATAAGGTTAAACAAATTCTCCTAAGAAATAGATAACTGTAACAATCAGCAATAGAGTATTTCTGCCCCCTCGGGATCGAAATCGAAATGAGGTAAGAGGAAGTAGAAAGTAGCTAGACATGAGAAAATCAAGATATAGCAATGTCTGATATGATAGATAAATGGTTTAGAACCCAAGAATGACTATAAGAAATTGATAAAATGCCCCAGTTTGACTAGAGTTGACCTTGAAGGATATAGCATAACAATTAGGTAAAATCTAGTAGAGAGATGATTTAGACGTGAAAAGGTGAATAGAAGGAGATATGAAGCATAGAAATGATAAAGTCATGAAGAAATGAAGATGCCCCAACGATGATTCAAAGATTAGACCTCAAACGGTCAGCTAACTGCTCAGAAGAAGGTAAAATTTTAAAATGCAATTTTCACCATCAAGATGAACTTGAATTTTTATTTTGATCCCGAAAATGGATCCAGGACGTCGAAATTAGCTAGGGGTGTAATTTTTGCGCAATTCTGAGGATTTTTAAAAATTAGGTCAAAATGAGGTTGGAGGCTATAAAAGGGGTCTAAGTGTCATTTTCACTATTCATTTGTCTTTTTGTGATTTGAGAGATTTTGTGTGGTCCACATAGCATCATGGCTTAGGCGAACATTCCTCTTCATCGACACCATTTCGAGCACAATCGGTTGCACAACCGGCCAGAGCGATATGGGGCACCGGTAAGTGACTACCTTTTTGTTGCTTTTTCAAACTTTTTGTGAGTTTTTCATACATTTTAAAGTTTTTTGAAAAAAATTTGTGCAATACTTTTAAAGTATCGCACAAGCGTAGAAAAACTGTGGTGCGACACTTTTTTTCGAAAAAAGTGTCGCACTATTTGAAAAAATGTGTCACGCAGGCCATACTCAAATGTCGCATGACACGGTGCAAAATGTCGCATGACATAAAAATGTCACACTCCTCTTAGAAAAGTGTCATGCGACACTGTTTCAAAAAATGTGTCACACTCTATTTGTCAAAAATGTCGCACTAGTTTTTGTTGTTTTTGTGAATGCTTTTTTTTCGTCATGTGACTATATTGATGATTGCTTGTTTTACCTGGACAGGAGGTATTCCCGGCATTACAGATTAGAGCTCCCAAGGTGGTTGGTTTGCGCATTGTGCAACATTTGAGCGATGAGGAGCAGACTACACTAGTTGCTATGGGCTTGCGTTGGGTTGTACGGATACCCCATATTCGGGCAAACCATGATTTTCTATCTGCACTGGTAGAGAGGTGGCATAGTGAGCATAAAACCTTTCACTTATCGATTGGCGAGGCGTCGATTACCTTGGAGGACGTATATCGCATTCTGCGAGTGCCATGCCATGGCGAGCCAGTAAGTTACTTGGTTAGTAGTTTTTTGATTTAGCCATTTCAATGTTGGATGCTAGGTGTACTGATGTTAAGTTTGGTGATGGCATAGGTGTACTATGATACAAGCCTGACAGAGGGGCGAGCGCAAGTGCAGGAGCTTTTCCAGGATGTGACCATTCTGGACCGTCACCTGAGTTGGGAGAGATTGATGACTGAGTATGGATATGATTATCCTTTTCCTAGCTTGTTATGCTCTTTGGTAGCCCAGGCCCTGGTGACAGACCGAGGCTAGAAGGGCTTTCCACTAGGATGGGGTCGACTGGTATATGATCTGATCTCCCGACCACGTAGGATAGCATGGGGGCATGCGATATTGGTAGAGATGTACCACAAGTTTCATGAGATAGTATATCATGAGGGTGGATCATGGGCATGCGGAGCAGTGTTAGTGCAGATCTGGCCTTGGGAGCACATCGCTGTGATCCGACCATGGGTGCAGCCATGAGAGCGCAGTCAACCGTACATTTTTTGCTATAGAGGTTTCATCCCACAGAGGCATAGTGGAGATGTAACCTATTACCGACGCATGTTTGATGAGCTGACAACATTCACATGGTGACCGTACCAGGAGTGTCAGCGGTGGTCAGATTCATGGGAGTTAGACTACATGTGGTATAGCAGACTGCTGGTGGGTCGGAGCATAGACATTGTGGAGCAGTTTGTGATCAGTCGCATATGGCGACAGTTTGCAGAGCGATGGGTGGTGTCAGTGGAGACCACTACCTATGCCTGCATGCGAATAGATGAGGGATTGGGATGGCTACTGATGCTGGACTATCAGACAGCAATTTGGGATACCGCAGCACTAGTGGCGAATCCCTGGGATTATCGCCCAGATGTGGCAGATGCAGGGGCTGATTTAGGGTATCTTTATGAGATGCAGAGACACCCGTTCCCCTGGTTCACACACCCAAATGCAGCACCTACAGGAGTGGGAGGTGGAGGTGGCGGCAGAGGAGGAGGAGGCGGAGGGAGAGGGAGGGGGAGAGGTGGTAGGCAGATGGAGGGGGAGAGTTCCCGAGTAGGGAAAAGGAGGATGTGGGAGGGGGAGGAGTCATCAGAGTCTGATGGTGATGATGGTGGAGAGGAGGAGGTGCCCCTGAGGAGATATCGAGTGGTTAGGGTAGAGGTGCCTGCAGAGCAGCTAGTGGGAGGAGAGGAGTAGGGTGCGAGGATCCGTGCCTTAGAGGCAGAGCTGCAGGAAGCTCGAGTGACTATTGCAGTACAGGATCAGCAGCTGATGGATGAGCAAGCACAAGTAGATGAGTTGGGCTGAGAGCGGGATACTGCGAGGTGAGAGGCAGCGCATCATGGTGCCTGAGCTACATACTATTATGCCGCCTATAGGAGTGTGGTACCACCAAGACAGGGTCTTCCTGATTATTCAGAGCAAGCGGGTAGATCAGAGGGTGCAGTGCAGGCACCAGATAGGAGACAGGCTCCTCGACCAGGGCTAGCACCAGCCGCAGAGGGTGGCAGTCAGACATGACATTTGTATTTTGATTTGTACCTCCTATATTTTTGAGACATATATCCAGATTTTGGATCTCACATTTGTATATGTACCATGACACATTTGATATATATATGAGATACTAGGTTTATTGATATTCTTGTGTACTTGTCTCAAAATGTATGTTTCAGCTTTCATGTGATGTTTCAATTTTTGTTTTCAGCTCATGTATGTGTATATGCTTATGTGTATTGATTTTGATCTCTCATCTGGGTGGTATAGACTTAAATGTTTTTGTGAAAATGTGACACTTGGATAGATCATATGTGATGATTTTTGGATTAACCCCTTGTGATGACAGGTTAGCAAAGAAATGTAGCGAAAGATTAAGAAGGTGAAAAGACAACTAGAAGCGAAAGATAAAAGCAGCTAACTGATATGTCCATGAAAAAGATGAAGAGAGAGAGCTCTTCCCACATGTAGGAATGTGCAACTAGAGAGAAAAAAAAAACATGAACCTAAAATGCAAGCTACTATGCAAAGTGGTTTACCAACAAGAAACTCATAACATTTAGACTCTTAATTTCATCATTGAGCATTTATTAGGGACATCATGAGATCATACAACCATCACTAGTATAACTATGAGGATATGAATATGATCGATATTAGATAGGTATGTGAAAATCCAATCTAAGCATCATAGACATGTAAGTCAAGATAACTATGTGACTAGATTCCCTAAGTTTAATTTAGCAAGATTACACCTGTATTAAGGCATAAGTGCCAAGATAAACCCTGAGTGTGATCTTGCAAAATAGTCAAGAATGATACATTTATAAGTCAAAGTGTTGAATAGGACAAGCACGAATGCTTACAACACTATAGACAAACAAAGTATACCCACAAGCAAAAATCAAGAAGACTAGTCTTCTAGTCAATGACATCCTCAAAAGACTATTAGGGAGGGAACACATGGCAAAGAAATCATCATAGACAGCACACAAAGTAGATAAAGATCAGCATAGCTCAGTCGTTTAAGTGTTAAAGTGCGTGTGTGTAAGTCACTTGGCCATTTCTTCCAGACTTGATTATGATAGTGAGAAATATCATGACATTGGAGACCATAGGTAAACTATCTGTAAAGTGTTGAAAAACACTTGATGTCAAAGTGGGTGGGGGTAGTGTTGAGAAACACTATTTTGTGAGTTGTCAAAGAAACCCTAATGCACAAGAATACCTCAATAGGCCAAGTAGCTATGACCCCAATATGAGGACAAGAAACAATTCCAAGCTAGGAAATGTGTAGCAAAGTGGATGATTGAGATTGATAGACATAGGTGCAAGGGTTTCAAGTAGTGCCTATTTCCAGGTTTTCACCACTTGACAGATTTTTTCAGGACTCTCTTTTTTTCAATTTTTTGTATTTTTGTATTTTTGATTTTTTTGGTGATACATCAAAGAACCTATTGCTAGGTTTTCACTAAGATGATCATTTTTCAGGACATTATTTTATTTTTTGGATTTTTTCAGCATCATATATGATTTTTTGGATTTTTTAGAAGGTTTTAGAGATTACTAGTTCTCGAGCAAGATCACATCATTTTCTCCTAATGCCTAGCAAGGTATAGGACATGATGGAGAAACAAGCCAGTGGATAAGCAATAATGCATAAGAAAGGAATGTGAAGCAAGTGAAAGTGATCCTCAAGAACTGACTCCTCAAGAGTACCCAAGCTAGGGAAAGAGGTGGAATAGTCATATGAAGCATATTTTGGATAAGCAATGGAAGTAATGAAAAAGATAGCATGTAGGCTAAGAAATGAAGCCAAAAAGTGAGGTAGCATGAAGTGTGTAGTCCAAAAGAGTAGCCATGTCAAGAGACCTATGAGAACCATTTTCATTTATTATGATCAAGACCAAGGGGTCAACTAGATAGGATAGTAATGGGATAGAGCAATAAAAATAAAGCTCAAGATGGAGGCTACGAGGGAATGATAAAGCACAAATAGATAATCTCATGGATAAGATAGCCAATATGCAAAGATAGCTCAACATTGTCAAGATCAAAGAGAGAAGAGGGGATAGATGGATGATGGAAGAATTACGCATGATGCCTGTTTGCCAGGTTTTCATCATGGTACTTATCCAAGGTGCCACAAGAAGTAGTTTTCACCATAGGAGAAATTTATTTCTCTTTACTTTTGCTACCAAGGTGCCACAAGAAGTGGTTTTCACCAAGGCGCATTTTCATTTTTTTCTTTTTTTCTTTTTTTTCTTCTTTTTTTTTTTTGAATTTTTAGAAAGAGCTAAAGCCGTTTGAATGTAGATAATGCTCCTATAGAAATGATAAGTCATGATAAGCCAAGACCATAGAAAGGTATGCTCAAAGATGTTTATAGGGTGATGAAAGAGAAATGGTAGTAGGAAGAGTATATGGAGGATAATAGTTCATGTATAGAAAGTTAGTGTAAGCTTTAGAGGATTTCATGAGGGTAGTTGAAATATTGTACAAGATCAACATTGATACACACCTTGAAGGGTATTGGAATGATGGAGGAATCATGGATTAAATAGCTTGAGGTTTAGATGTATGAGGTGGTAGAAGAGATTTGGAAAAAAGTGGAGTGGAAGGCTTTGGAATAATTTTAGGAAGATTTTTGGAAGAAGATGGAATGGAAGCCTTTGGAAGCTTGAATGTCAACTTTGAAATATTTTCAATATTCAAGTCTTTTAAAAGAGACTTGGGAATCCACATAGCTTTAGATTTTCCTCGTTCTTTGGGTGCTTGAGAGTGCATTTGTATAATGATGGATTTAGGAACCCATATTTTCTTTGGTTTAGCTTTTTTAATAGTGGACCTTTGCGGTCTCTTTTGTGCATTCTCCTTCTTAGCATTCACATGTCGATTAGATGGGACATAGTGATCTTTCTTTTTCAATGGATTCTTATGTTTATTCTTACTTCCAAAGGACTTGGGATTTGTGGATGAATAAGGATGATATGACTGGTTCAGATGTATAGATGGGTGAAAAATCATCAAGGATGAGTGTCTTTGTTGATCTTGAGGTATTATAGGAGAGCTAGGGAATGAGCTATGAGTGAATGTAGGAGATGGAGGAACATAAGGCTCCAATATGGATGTAAGGTTTGAATGCTTTAGCTTAGATGGATATGGACCAAGGATAGATTTAGAAGATGCAAAGGGATAGTGGGAAGGGATATCAACATCTTTAGAATGAGCAACATGGTCAAAGCCATCAATAGACTCATAAGTACCTTTGATAGGAACAACATTTTTAATAGAAGAACTTAAAGCTTGAGCACAATTTTGAAGTGGATGTGGAGAAGTAGAACATGAGGGGATGCTTTGATCTTGACAAGTAGCTTTGGATAGCATATAAAGAGAACTTTTCTCATAATTTTCAGTAAGCTCAAGGGAGATAATGGAAGTGGTATCTTCATAATACTTAGGAGGTGGACAAGTTATAGGATATGGAGGGGAAAAATCTTGAAAGAGATGAAAGGGTGCTTGATCTTGATCTTTCTTGACATTTATAGCTTTTTCTTTTTGAGAGTCCTCTTGACATGGAGCCACTTCTAAGTACAAGGGAGAATGAAGAGTGAATGGAGTAGTACTTGGATTAGGTATAGTAGTGCATGAAGGTTGAGGATGTTTAGGATTAGTAGTATGGAAAAGGTTTGTAGCCAAGTGAAGGTTAGCTTGAGTTTCTTTTAGAGATAGCCCTTGAGGATACACATAGTCAATGTGGAAAGCATTAGGTTCTTTATTTGATGGAGGCATGTTGGAAATATTTGAAGTGTTGGGAGATGCACGAGTGTTGGAAGAAGTGGAAGATGTAATAGAGCTGCTACTAGACATAGGTTCATTAATGTAATCTTGCTCAAGAGAAGAATCTTCACCACATGAGTCACTAGAGGTTCTAAGATCAACAATCTCATCATCAATGAGATCTTGGATTTTATGTTTCAGCTCTATACAATAAAAAGTAGCATGGTCATTAGATTGATGATAGGCACAATAGGTATCCAAGAATGGATTTCCATAGGAGCTAGACTTAGGCAACATGATGAGCTCAGTTTCAAGAAGTGTTTGCAAAATGTCATCATAAGAATGTTCCAAGGGAGTAAAACTCCTCTCAAAAATATGTCTAGGATCTTCTTGTTGTTTCTCAAGTGAATAGCATGCGTCCATGTCTTCATCATATTGGTCAAAGATAGGTTTTTCATGAAAACTTGGCATAGGATCAAAGAAGGTATCACTTTCTTTCTCTCTAAGGAGGTCTTTAGATCTAGAAGATGAAGACATTTGATTTCTTGAGATAGAATATGCAGAGCTAGAAGAAGAGGATAACCTTAAATAAGGTGACTAATATGCATGTAAAGACCTTAAGGAAGATTCATGTAGTGATGTAATCTTCTCCTCTAACCTTTTCTCAAGTTTAGACTTCATTTCCATCATGCACTTAGAGAGATGAAGGTAAGAAAGATCATTTGTCTCTTCTAGTTCTTTGTATTGTGCATATAGATCTTGAAACTCTTTAGTGACATGGAGGATATCATGATCATCTAGATTCGGTTGAAGTTTGGTAGCACAAGGTTTAGATCTCATAGTTTTAGATGCAAATCCAAGCATAAAAGAGCCTAGAAGATAACTTGATGTTGAAACTATAGGAGGTAGAGTGTTCACTTGCCAAGATAGTAGAGGGAGATTAAAACGACTTGTCAAACAATATGTCCAAGAAACTTATGACATGAATGACTCAAGTCAATAGCTAGGAAAGATGCCCAAATAGCAAAATAGATAGAGCAAGAAGGGTGACAAGTGAACAACTTTCCAACCCAAGAGTGTAGTCAAGAAATCAAGGCAACCATTTCAACAAAAAGATAACTAGCAAGTGGACATAGACCATGAAGATAGAAAGACCAAGAGTACCAAGACCAAAGAGTTACTTTAAGAATGTTCAAGAACTAGAGACATAAAAAATAAAAATCAAATGATGAGAATCCCCTTAGCAAGCAACACAAGAAAATGTTTGCATTTGATGTTTTGACTTGGTTGAAAAAGTTTGACAATAGTTGATAGCATAGCAAGTTTGATGTTCAAAATAAATTTCTTTCCAAGCAAGATAGTGACACATGGAGTAGTCTTCAAACAATCAAGCAAGGGACAAAGCAACCTTGCATGATACAAGCATATGTGAGGTCTTAAAAGAAAGCCGTATAACTATCATCATGTGTATGTTCCAAAGATTTCTACAGGTCTAGCACATTCAAGAACACATCAAGCAATATCTACCTAAAGGGCATGGTTCATTACTCAACAACTTGGCCCACGCTTGATGCTCCTTTGCCTCACACCAAGTGGTTGCCCAAAAGAGATATTGGCTTTGTCATGGAAATTCCATAAGCATAACCAAGGGAACACATATGGTGAGTGTAAATCTTGGGGTGATCCGAGTAGTCCACTAGGATCAATCCTTGCACCAAGAAGTTGAGTGGCTAAAAATGGTAGTTACTAACTTAGGGTGTTTAGATAGGGCTTTCATTCATAGTGTTCATCTTGCTCCCAATTACAAGACACCTCACCTTGCGATGAGTAACCGATCTCGTGACCACAAGAGTACCTTAAGCATTCTTGCCTAGTGATCTCCCTATGGTCGAAATCCCATAAGTGATCACACTAGGTGAAGAAAATCACTATGTCTACCAAGGTTTTGTGTCCTTGATAGCCTTGAGTTTATAGTGGGTTGGAAGAGCCAAGTAATCTACTTGTCCCCACTTGGGTTGTTCCTCTCAGGTTGTCCGAGAGCAGGCCCTTTAAAGGATTCTAAACTACACAAAGAGTGGATCAACTTTTGGAAGTCAAGATTTCTGATTCACCACAAGGGTGAAGAGCATACTCTCCTATTTTAATCATTTTCTCCCAAACATGCCAAAAAAATTCAGTTGCCTCTTACTCTTGAAATCAAATGGTAAGTCAAGATTTCTGATTCACCACAAGGGTGAAGAGCATACTCTCCTATCACCAAAAGATCTCAATTGTAAGTTTTAATGTACCTAAAAATAAAAAAATAGTATATGTCACACATGTAAAAGTAAAGAACAAGAAAAATTGAATTTTTATGTGTTGGGCAGCCCTGCAAACAATCGTTAGTAGCCCTTGTGCATTTGAAGCTTTGACATGCGTTCTTTTTATGCAATGTTTCAATTTTTTTCACAAGGATGGCAACCTGCAATAAAAACTTGTTAGCACCACAAGTTAGTGTGAAATAACATAAAAAACTAAAATAAAAAGTGGTTAGTTGCCTCAAATATCCAAGTTATCTTCCAATCAAGTGTATGCAAAGAAAGGGCAAACTAATCACAAATGCTCTCATTTTTACTCTTTGCTTTTGATCTAGTCAACAAGATTATACTTTTTTCCTATTATTTCAGATCCAAAAAAAAAAATGAAAAGAAGAGACCCCTACTAAAAATCAGAGAGCTTTCCAAAAATGCAAGAAATTTAAAAAAATCTCTTCATTTTCTCCCTAGAGACCAATTTTGTCAAAATAGGCAAAATTTATCAAATCGGGTTTTTGATCCCAAATACAACCTCAAAAGTCAAAACACAAAAAGAGAACCCCTCTTAGAATTCAGAAAGCTTTCTAAAAATGTAAGTTTTTCTAAAAAATGCACTGATTTGCGATCAGAAATGGCTTTTTATGAAAAACAAAGAAAAAATCATAACTCCTGCAAATCACATCAAAATGCTCTAAAAATCGGAATGAGACATTTTGAACACATACCCAACCTGTGAAAACAATTTTAGAACCAAAATACAAGAGATTTAAAAGATATGATCAAATCATTAAACCAACTAGATTTTTAGCCTTCAAACCAATCTACTTATGGGTTGGCCTTAAAACCAAAGTGATAATTATACAAAAGCACTTGATTAGATCCAATATGCTGCTATAAAAAAATAAAAGATAAGAAATGAAAGCAAATGGAGCTAAAAACTTGATTCATGCCCCACGGTGGGCACCAAAAATGTACACTCAAAAGTGTCACACTCTAAACCATTCTATCCAAACGATTCCATGAGTTGGAATGTTTGGATGCCGGCTTAGAGCTCCCTATCCACGAAGTGCAAGAGAGTGTATTTCAAATAAAAAGGCTCTCAGATGAGCCTTAGAGATACTCTTCTTGCTAGTAAACCATTCAACGGGAGGTTCTTTGAGACAAGAGAAAGAGTGCAAATATCTTCAAGGAATCCCTCAAGAATGCAATGCAAGTATGGAAACTAAGCTAAGATGATAATGCAAAATGCAGCTATGCTAAGCATGTATGAGATTGTTACAAAAAAAAATATTTAAACTATGTGAGATTATTGCAAGAAATCAAAGTTAAACTAAAATGCAACTATGCTAAGAATGCCATATGATCTTATGCTAATATGATGGAATGAGAGAATGAGACAAGAAATGAGAAGTTCTTCACAAAGCTCCAAAGAAATCTATTAGAAAACCTGCAGCATGACAATATTCAAAAGATGGATGGATCCTTTGAGGGGGGAAGCTATCTCCCTTTTAAAGATGTATGGATGGTGGAGATCAAGATGAAGATGGTGGATGATCAACAGTTGAATTCGAAAATAGGAGTGATCTATGTGCACACACAAGTCAACCAATAGAATATAAGTTGACTTGTCACATAAGACAAAAGTCTCACAAGCCTTTTCTTTTAATTGCAAAATAAAAAAAAGACTTTGTGTGTGCACTTTAAGTGGGTTAGAAGAATGGGGTGTTTTATTTAATTAAAAGGGGACATGTTCTTTTAATCAAATAATGAACTTAGGATAGCATAGTCAAACTATAGGTTACAATGAAATAAATTGATTATTAGCAATTTGGTCTAGATAAATGATTAAATTAATTTAGCCAAAATGCTGAGAAGGGGGCTAATAGTCTAGATGACCATTTTTAGGTGATTACAATAACAAAATCTTCAGAGATAAAGAGGAGCCAACTATAGTGATAGGAAATAAAATATTTGCAAACATTAAGGAAAACTATTCAGTAAGGTAAGGGGGAGATATAGAATTAGGTGGCAGAAAAAAGGAGAAGGCAAAAGATAGAAAGACGAAAAGATAGGAAGCCAAATGGCTTCTCCCCTCAAAAGGATGGCATTAAGCCAACTTCGAAGGAGCATCCAAGGGAAATCCTAGCTCCTCAGGAAGTGGAGGCATAATAAGGAATGAAAATGGCGATGGTATTGTGGCTTTTTCCCTCCCGCTGGGATTTCAAACCAACCACTTTGCAGAAGCAAATGTTACATGTAATGTTGTCAAACTAGCATTTGAAATTGGAGTTACTAACCTTTGGCTTGAAGGGGATTCAAACAACATTATAAAATGTATTAATGGCAACTCTCAATCATCATGGTTGATTGCAAATCTTATTGATGAGACTCATGAGACTCTTGCCAAATTCGGTAGAGTCTGTGTCACTCATATTTTTTGAGAAGCTAACTCGGTTGCTGACAGGTTTGCTAATATAGGGGTCAGCGCAAACCAAAGTATGACATGGCATCCTGGAAATATTTTGCCAGTGGATGTCAAAAGCATGATCGAACTGGACAAGATCCAAGGAAGTACGAAGAAGATCAATGTGCAATTATAAGTATGAATGGATCAAGGGGAAAGGGTACTTCCCAAAAAGGTAGCATGGGAAATTGTAATTGTTGTAATTTATTACAGACTTTTCGACACGCTTTCTGGGTCATTTTTTGCATTTTCAATAGAAGCAATAGAAAGGTTATTTCTTTCTATATTCTGCTCAAACAAAGAGGTTCCTATCAGTCATAATGCAAGTTGCATATGAGAATTGAGGGTGCGCAGAGTGCAGATATGATAGGCGAAAGGTGTAGAAAGGAGCCGGTTGGTCAAATAGAGAAATAGAGAAGTAGGGAAAAATTTTGGGAGCAGTTGGATTAGGGCAGGATTACCAGATACATTGTGAAACTGCATGGTTTTGATCAGGAGGTGACTAATAGTATTGTTGGTTCATGGAAGGACGATAGAGTTAAGGTGAATGGGGTTTCTTTCATGATCACTGAGGAGGTGATATCGATCGTTTCTAAAATCTAGATTGAGAGTTTTAAGTTTTTTAGGAACAAGAAGCTCTTGGCTAACGCTATGTGAGATTTTGTGAAGGATACAGAGGAACTGAAAGCCCTAAAGAAGATTGACACATACTATGTTCTTGATACAATGAAGAAACTGTGGAGGTATGTTCTAAGAGCTATAATCGAATACATTTCTCTGGACCCTAGGTTTGATCGGGCTCGTACCCACCACTTTGTTCTTTTGAATCATTTTTGGCACAGCTATAAAATTTATTTTCCTTTTTACTTGTTAACTTCCATGAGTAAGGCGGTGGTTAGCTTCAAAAAGAAGCCCACTAATAACCTCACTCTACATGAGGGGCTCTTGTTGCTCATTTATGAGCACTTTAAGGCTCAGACTATAAGCAATGCCCCCCCCCTTAGACTGAGAATGTGACCTCCGGAAGCTCCAGCTTCTCTTCAAACTCGGATGATATTCAAAGCTTTAGCTCTGAGGATGGCAAGATTTCTTCCGTTGATAAAATTGTCACCCTTTAGGTCAAGAATTTGCCTTCTTCCATTACCCCAAGTAGGGAAATCCCTAGGGCTCATGGGCAGAAGCAACCTGTGAAGGATGTGAAGGTTGACAACAATGATGAGGAGGATGTGGAGACAAAAGAGGAGGAAAAGGAGATGCAAGAGGAAAATAAGGAAGATCAGGGAGGGAAGAAATGCAAGAGGGAGGGTCTGGAGGATGAGAGATTGTAGCAAGAATGGGATATGTCTTCGCTGCCTCTTTCTCCTATCCATACTCAAGCCCAACTTGAGGAGCAAAAAATGGATTCTGAGACTGAGGGTGGGGAAGTGTAGGTTAAAGACAGGAGGAAAGCTTCAAAAAACTTTAATGTTAGGACCCCGAAAATGGGCATTTTTAGAGAGGCCATGAACCCGTAGGTCCTTGTGGAAAACCAAGAAGAGGTGCGGCTTGAAGAACTCATAGACTCGACGATTATGGCTATTTCATATAATGCAAGGGAATTTGGGATGAAACTCTTAAACAATTCCCACAACAGTATGATTGATAACTTCAAATCAATCATGAGCTAGAGGAGGTCAAAGAGCAGGTGGGTCATATGGAGGATAACATGAATGGAGCGGATTCTGATAATAGAGACAACAATGGTGAGAGGCTCAGTTTGGCAAAGAGAAGGATTAACAACCTCAAAATCTACAATCATAATCTCTCAAAGCAGATGATTTCGTTGCTAAGCTCCATTAACAACAACATTATTTCTTTAATTGGCTGGATCAAAGATAGAGTTATGAAGGAAGAAGGGGAAGGAAAAGATAGGGAAAAATCTAGACTGGTGGTCGACACTGCTAAGGAAAACATCAACAATGGTCAGGACCAGGAGGATCAAAGGGAACACCAGTAAGAGGCTGAGGAGACCCAGATGGCCTATGAGGCTACTCAGGCCATGCAATACCTAGAGAGAAAGAACGAGGACTAATCCACTGCCTATTCTTTTGTCTCAATCTATTTTTTGGCTTTTTGTCAGGGCTTTTTCCTTTGTCATTTCTAAGTTGTTTCTATTCTTGGTCTTTTCTATGATCTTTTTTTTTAGGCTAGGCCTTGGGCTTATTATCAGCCTTTGAACTTGAACTCTTTTGGCTTGGCTTTTCATGCTTATTATCAGCCTTGTTATTGTTTTAACTCTTGGGTTTCAAGGTCCCTGTAAAACCTGTTTATCTAATCAAAAACAAAATACCATTGCAAGAAGCTACAATATCACCATCACATTTTGAATTCCCTAACCCTAAGAAATTTTATACAATATTTTATCGCTTACAAAATTAGTGCTAGAATAATTCATCCAATAGAAAAATTACAGTCGATGCCTTTTATAATATAAGGTCATTTTTGGCTTTGGGAGGGGTGTTGCCCCTTGACCCCACTCTATACTATGATAAGGAGTGCATCTACGACGTTGTGCCAAGAACCTATAGGGGTGCTACCCCTTGACCCCTCTAGAAATAATTTGCAAGAGAAATTGTGCCAAATAAACCTCTAAGTTTGATTAGGCTCCACATCACAACACTATTGGCATGTTATTACTAGATATATTTCCTAGGAGGTTCATAATATAGAGAGTGTGAAATTTTGGGAGGATTATTGGAATGGATTCCCCACTTTAAATCAAGATGAAACTATGAGCATTGATATTCAAGGCATTAGGTGTGCATGGGGTACCTTTCTAATCAATCATGTTTTATAAGTAGAGTTGTAATTACACAAAGTTCTTTGGAAGGATCCAAGTGCTCTTCCTATCTTTGATAATGATAAGAACATCTATAAAACTATTCTTTATAAAAGACAAGTATTCATCTCAAATCATCTAGAAAAAATAATTTGTGCTCCCCCCATGGTAATAACTTGGTGAAGGAGGGATGTAATGTAGTTACAAATTTGGAATTTTAGTCATCTAAACATAGAGCATATTCTTTCTACTAGAATAGTGTGATTCTTCCAAAGGTTGGGTGTTTGTCTTGGCTAACTTTGAGAAGGAGAATTCTAACTAGTGATAGATTATATAGGTTAGGAATTTCTCAACCTTTCCTTTTTGTTATTTGTGTGGATAAAGAAGAGAATGCAAATAACCTATTACTCCAATATCCATTTTCTTAATATTATTGGTCTTTAATTATGTGCAAACTTAATTTGCAGACAATTCCCTTTGGGTTCTATTCTAAATTTGGACAACACCTTACCAAAGTTCTTTGTTTGTAAGTATTTAGCATTGTAAATATGTTCTAACATTATAGATTATTTGGAGGGATTTTAACAAAATAATATTTCAAAAAGTGCTTAGTCCTTAAGAGTCGATGGTGGAAAATATGATCAAGTCAATAACATAATCATTGAATAGTCTAATAAGAGAAAAGAAGAAAGTTTCACTTCTCCAATTGGGATAATAATTTTGTTAAATTATGGGAAGGTCTTGTTGGAATATAAAGATAGATAGGATGTTGGGTTGGGGGGGTGAATTAGTATGCACAAAAACTTTCTAGTCCTCAACAAATTAAACAATTTTCTATTCCTTTAGCAACTCGGTAACCACTTAATTTATTTTATAATGCATGAACATGAGAATAATTAATATAATCTAATAAAAATTCATCAATCATAACACAATTATTTGGTCATGCAAAGACCCTTGGTTAGAGGGAACATTACAATGGGGATGGTACCCACAAAATCCATCACCACTATAGTAAGAGGGTGTCATGTTAGGGCTACAATGTATGTGTCACTTCTAGTGACTTAATTTGTTAGAAATATATAATAATATCTATTAAGATAAACCTTTCACAAGGATTTTACAACACTCAACTAAGTGTACTCAATTATGATATATACATATCAAATTGTTGGGTCTACCTTTTACAAGGATTTAATCACATTACTGCAATGATAACAAAGTAGCAATAATTGATCTATGTAATATAAACTCACTTTTCTTGTTCAGATCTCACTTTAGTACAATCTCTCATATCATCTCCTATAACTACTATTCAATTCCTTTTTCACTACTTGCAAGTTCTTACCTTTGATATGTTCAACCTTTTCCTTTTTCATAAACTATCATCTTTCTTCAATACCCTTCTAAATAACAACTAACATTGGTTGTAAACTATTCCATATGAGTACCTTTATAGTTTTCCTTTTCCATTTTGATATTTGACCTAATTAGGGTTTAGGAACCCTCTATAATTCATCTTAGATCAAAATCAATGATCTAGAATGATCCTTGATCTACAAGTTTCTCTTCACCCTTCTTATTGGTCCTCTTTGCCTTGTAATCATAAAGTAGTTAGATCACACTCTTTAATAAATATTTTCAAATATACTCTTTGAAATACATGAATCCAATTTACCACTTGGTATGATCAATTCACATTAATCTTTCTACCAAAAAAAATTATTATGTAACCTATGTCTTGCTTAGTAAGTACTTCATTCATTTTGTTGTCATTCAATGAAGTTCTTGCTCGGGTATAATTGTTGTACTTGGTGATCTCTTTCCAAATTGGTAATTATTTGTGCTTGGAAAGTATAAAAACCATTTGCTAAACACTATGATTGGTGAAAACTATATACTTGACCTTTTCTTCTTGTGTGCTCAAGAATTACACAACTCAGTAACTATATACATTGTCTGATATTTACATAACTGCTTGTTCATCTTTTGACACTATTTGGAAATATATTGTTAATGGGAGTAACATTTTCCCCCTTTGACATTAGTGGAAATTTTTTATGATTAAGATAACTTGAGGTTATATACAAACTCATTAAAACTCCCCCTATGCACATGCTCCTTGGGTAATAAATTGTTTTCAAAATCTTTTTATTTTTTTGTTGTTGATTGCAATAGTTAATTCTTGTATCTCCTTAAAGAAAATAAAAATATAGTAAAAACAATATACTCTCCCCCCTTTTTTACACTAATGTCAAAAAGTTTTTAGCACCATCAAAAATAATAACTTACTTTGGATGCATACCAAAGTGATCAATAAACTTTTTATGATGTTTGAGCACGATTGTGACAATTTTATCCCAATGTTCTCTTGCCAACTCAAGTGATTTTTGATCAACCTATAATTATGCAGCAAGAGTAGTCATGTGATCTTTTATTGAGAGGCTTGGGGATGAAATTAACTCTTTGGAAACCTTAATATGATGTTGCATAATCTCAAGATGAGGTATCAACAATCCTTGAATTTAATTTATCTCTTCTCTTCTTCTATTGATCCATGTTGAAATCCAATGAGAAATCTCACTTGGGAATAATGTGCAGAAGTGGTGCTTGGGTCAATTGTTAGTGCATCATCATTGGCCTTCAAATCTTCATTTACCTTATGGATCTTGGCTTTAATATCACTTATAAGTGCTGGAATGTCACATAGTTTTTTCAGCAAAGAAATAACATTCTACATAGTAACCTCGAGCTTGGTAACAATGGCAGATAAGGCTACTTGTTAAAGTTCAATTACAATAGAAACTTTCTCCAAAACTTTATTCTAAAATTTTTTCTCTACCCTTTACATCAATTTGGATAGTGTATCAATATATGGATCATTTAATTTATCAACTATTTGCATAATTTGATCCAATATAGGTGTAGTTTCACTGAATTAACAATAGGCATTGCTTCAAGTAAGATGCCTTTAACATCACATAGAACTTTATTTTTCTTTTGTTCCTTTCTTAACCTTGTTTTCTCCTTTTTTGCTTTCATAGAGCTTAGGATAGATTGAAATTTTCTAATTATCCAATGTGTTTAGATCCCATGATGGTATGGTAATTACCTCATCTAGTGTGATAGGGTTTGATCTTACAGTTTGTGCTTCCTTCTTCTTCTTCTTTAGCTTCATCACTTTAGTTTTAACATGACTAGTACTTGGGGAGACTTTTAATGTCGCTAGAGCTTTAGATTCTTGAATCATTTGTATAGCTTCTACTTAGTTTCCTCTTCCTTCTTTTCCTATTTTTTATCACCTTGCTTAAATTTTTTTTATAGAAATAATTTGCATGGGTGTCACTTGCAACTTTTCCTTAGATTGAATCGGTAAAGAGGCACTTTGTTCCTCTATTTTATTTTTCTATTCTATCTAAATTGTAGAGAATGGATATAGAAATGTTAAATTCTATACATAATTAGGTGTATAGGAAGATAATGAGAAATATTCACTCTTTCTTACCTTTATAGTTTTTGTGTGGCCTTGCCCAATCATTCCCTCACTCAAAGGTCCCCATGCTAGTGCTTTTTCACCTATAGAGAACTTGTCTTCTTGAGACTCAATAAAGTCTCCTTGTATTTGTGTATTGCGATCAATTTCACATTCATCCTTTAATTTATTACCTTATTTTTGCTTGGTTTCCCATTGTGTAGTTTAAGCCTATTGCTCGGAGTTTGTATCCTTTTTCTCTACACTTATACTCTCAGCTACAATATGAAAAGAACCAATGGATGTATCTTTCTCTTTCTGTGGTTCCTCTTTGGTCTTAGTCATAAAGTAAGGTTTTATTTGTTTGATTACTAGTGCATACCCTAGTATATGAGAAAGGCTTTCTCAACGACTACTGGGCCTTCATCCTTCTTCTCGATTCCATATTAAACACCTTCATCTCTCTTCAGATTTTCAGTAGTATCCTCATTAGGTGTATCTTCTATGGTTACTATATCCTGTACCTTGATTGCAATTTTGTGACCAAAATCATCTTCTTGGTTGTCTAGTTTCACATTCTGTTGATGCATGATATCTTCAAAAGTAATAGTTTCGATAGGTTCCTTGACTTTGAAAATTTTTCTCCATATTGTTTGTCCCTTGACATCAACATCGTACATCTTTCTAAATAGAAGTTTCAAATCTCTATTTTTGGGCACAAATCTTTTATTGTGCAATTTTATTTCCTCCCTCATTTTAGATATATGTAGGTCAAGCATTATTGTAGATAATGATATTTTCCTCATCCATCTCTCAGTTATTATTATTGTGGAATGAGGATCACTTCTGCAAATGTAATAAAAGTTCCATAATTGATTGGTGTGTTCCAAATGCAGATTTAAAGACTTGTAAATATGACAGGAGACATGTATCATGAAGAGACATATCTCTATGGTTAATCATCATTAGATAATAGTAATATATTAACAATAACATAAATCACCATATATATTATAAATATAATATATATAAGAATATTTTTCTAAATGATGATTTACCATCAACAATGTATCTCATGATCAAATCAATCCCACTGAACCTAAAAACTTCACACTCCCTCTTAGCTAGGGAGGATCATTATAGAACACATTATGTTCTCAAGTATATGAAGAGCCATAATCTCAGTATGATATTCCTAAGATGGCACATTTAAGGATCTCAACATATATATCCATCAACTTAGAAGTTATCTTTCAATATAATCCAAAGTATGATTCAACAAGAAATATCAATCATATGATATTCATCATACTTATATTCTTTTGGTATGTGCACTAACATCAAAAATTCCTTGATGCCTACCAAAAGAATATGTTATATTTTAGTAGGACATGAGTTATCTTATTTCTGGCACTCTAGGACAATAAATTAATGAAGTCAATCAGATAACTAGTAATCAACATGTCATGAGCTCTATCATGACAAGTGTCATGATCTTTGACACTCTAAAATAGAAAGTTAATGTAGTCTGATCATGATGCTTTTTTATCATGACTATCAGAACTCAAGGGCATTAACTTAATGTAGTCTATCATGATAATAAGTCAAACTATTGATAATTTTGTCACTTAACAATAGCATATATATATATATATATATATATATATATATATATATATATATATATATATATATATATATATATATATATATATATATATATATATATATATATATATATATATATATATATATATATATATATGTATATATGTATGTATGTATGTATGTATATATGTATGTATATATAGATATATGTATTATATATACATATATGTATATATAATACATATATCTATATATACATATATATATGTATGTATGTATATATACATAATGTATATATATACATATATGTATATATATACATGTATCTATATATACATATAAGTATATATATATATACATGTATATATAGATGTATATATACATAGATGTATATATACATACATACATATATATACATATACATATATGTATATATATATATACATTTTTATATATATACATATATACATACATATATACATATGTATATACACATATATAAATATATATATCTATATCTATATATGTATGTATGTATATACATATATACATACATACATACATACATACATACATATATATATCAATGAAAGATCATCAAATTTCATGACATAATCCACTTATGAAAAATAGGAACCACCATGAACCAAGTTAGAGGGTGGACCAAGGGCTTTCACCTCAACTTCTCTTTCACAGAGAAGAATGCATTACAATGAATTTCACTTAGAACTTCTCCCTAATAGAGAAAATATCATTCAAAGGGGATTGCATCTTAAAGTTCTCCCTCTAAACTATGTTCTTGGGAAGTCAAGCCTTATAGTTACTCTCTTAGAGCCTCTCTTTACCCAAGGATTTTTGTTGGACTTCCTCTGTATCTGGTATCAATCTTCTAACTTTCTAGTGATAAGTACTTACTTCGTCATGATGTACATAGGAGTAGGCCTATCAAAGTCATACATTCACATAGATGTATTTTTAGACTCCCTCTGAGTATCAATCTTCTAATCTCCTAAATTTCCTTGAAGAAGTGTCATACTCCCTCTTAATATAGAATAATAATAGTACCAATCATCGAAGATATTTTTCCTCCAAAAAAATCCTAGATCAAGTCTTGCACTAATGCCTTGGCATCATCCCTAATTCAAGAGCATTCTTGTACATCAACATCCATGATATAAATTCTCCAATTAAGTTCCATATGTATCAAATAAGAAAATGCCTCCATATAAGCATTTGGTAAACAATTGGAATAGATCATTGGTTATTATTCTATCCCATGATGTAAAATTCTCATTCTTAAATTATTGAACAATTTTGTATCAAACTTCTTTCTTCTTAACACATCTTAGAACCTTAGTCTATTTGTAATTATATGAGAGAATCCAATAGGACTAAGATTTTAGCTCTATAGGAGAATCTCCAGCTCATAGAGAATCACACAAGATGTTTCTATAGTTTGTATCATGTAACTAGGTACAATAGGAAGGTTGTGTACGAGCTACAATTACTTGAATGAAATTGTATCCACAGTATCTTCCACATATCATGTCTAAAGAAATTTGTTGGTCGACACATCACAATATCCACAAACTCCTTTCCAATCATTGTTGTGAAGAAGTATTAATAAAAGATCAATTTGTAAATTCAATTTGTAAAATACTCCTTTCTAATCAAATATCTATTAGATGAAATAATATGGTTTGATTCCTTCACAAAAGCCTTAATTTATGACATCATTAGGATCTTTATACTAAATCAGTTTAAATGTATTATAACTATATGTAGTAGATATGACTTATTCTTCCCACATCAATCAAGGCTTATATATATGCCAAATATTGATCAACTATTGCTTCTTATTATTTCTTATCACAAACTTTGACATGATCTTATTATTACTTCCTCACAACACTGATGATAACTCTGATATATATTTTTAGACACTAGAGACTCAATTATGCCAATAGTACTATGAGCATATTAAAATATTAATGGTTTATCGATCACTTAATAAACATGTGAGGTTTGAATTGTACCACCTCCTGTACCAATATGGATTTACATATGAATTGTTGTGTCCTAAGATATGTGATCCTTTCTTGCAACAAATGACATTGAATCTATGTTCTTGTTGTTGATTTTAATATCAACCTTTCTCCTATATCCATTGATGATTTTTTATCTTTCACACCTATATATATATATATAATCATGATGCTTCACTAACAATAATACCTCCAAAATATGGTTATATTTTTTTGTTTACAATCTGATACCTAGAATCGTCTATTTGAATCACTTGATTCTAACCCTTCAATTATGGTCTTTGATATTAAAAGAATAAATACATTAGTGATAGAAGATTCAATAATGGGATCTTTATGATACTAATAAATGGGTCACCTTGTGACTGAAGTTGTGAGTACGTAGAGTATGAATAGGTTGTTCTTAAGATAAGATTCTTCTCTTTCTTCATTGTTATATGTGTTCTAAATATAATATATCCAAGTGAGTTTCTTCCTATCAAATGCAAATCCCAAAAACCTTCTCTAGTCATGTTTCCATGTCTAGGTACTCCTCCAACTCAAACTTGAATGGTATTGTGCATATTCTAATGTATAATTGCTTCCTCTGTTTGAAATTTTCTCATGATTTCCCAAACATATAATTTATATTTTATTCTATGGAGTCTAACTCTTTTTTTCCCATCCTACCCTTAGTGACATTTAGAATAAATTATATCACTAGGAATTGTAGTATCTAAAAACATGCAGCAATAATCTAAAACAAGGATAAAAATAGAGAAATACATAATAGAGAACTTTACACACTAAAACATGAATCTTCTATTCATTTCCTTCAATATGTATTACCTCTATCATGAGATCTTACACAGTGGTTGTCACACTTTCTATTGTGCAGCTTAATAAACTCAATAAATTGATATCACTATATAGAGATCATATCTCCTAAAAATAGCTGACTCTACTTGTTTACATCCCATGCATTCAACATGCATTATTTAATACATCTCACAATCATGCAAAGTACAATTTATTTTATTGATAGACTTCCACATGCCCAAAGATAATTGTTATCTATGTATGCATGGCATGCTTGATTGGAAATCCCTAAATTCTTAACATCGACTTATGCATGTACACATACACTTATTCCTTGATTTTAGCTCAATGAATACTTAGGTGAAAACTATAAAATGTAAATGCATAACCAATTAAAATAATCTAACTCCCATTGATAGAAAAATGGTGGAATTGAAGTTGACGGTGACTCCAAAATCACTATTCAACATTCTCTCCCTTCATGTTGACTCTCACAAATCTAGTCTTCTAGGTTTCAACTTGGTCCATGCACCATACAGTGCAATTTTTCATCATTAGAGCCTTATAGACTCATATAGAACTTCTAATAGAAGTTGACTATCAATTTATCAATTTCTCTCTTTCATGAGAGACCACAAGGCTCAATCTTCCCCTCATTTCTCTAATATAGAGAAGACTCATGACACTTCCATGTGCCAATCAAAACAATTAGTCATCAACTACTTCACATAAACATTGGAACCTCGATCTTCCATTGTCTCTTTTGACATGCAAACATTGAGATTTGTACAACTTTCTCAACATCTTTGTGACTTTCTTCCAATAGGATCCATTGATCGATCCATAATCAACATGCATACAACCTTTTGTAGATTATCCACTGCAATCTCTATTCCAACATAATTTTTTACTCACTCTTCAATCCACAAATGCTACAAGAGTGAAGATCCCAACATTTATTTTCTTTATATCCTTCACTTCTACAATAGGAATGAAATACATTCGTTACTCTGAACTAATTTATTTGAACTTTTTATACTAGCAGCATCAGATCTATAACAAGAAACATCAGATCCCTCTTCTTTACCAAATCCTAGGCCTATATATTTAGGTCTCCAAATGGGTTGGATGGGATTGTTCATGCCTTGCCCATGATTTCCTATTCTACTTCCTTTGAATCCCATTTTTTGCGTAATCTTTAGACCAATATTATCTTTTAAAAAAAAATTATTGTCATCATGACAAACTCCATCCATACCTGCTAATTTTTTCTTACCTTCGTCTTTACCTAACGAAACATCTTTTGTGCTACAAGCAAAATCACAAACTGATGACTTTTATTTCATAATCTCAATATATTTTTCCAAAATCTTTACCTTCTTAAACAAATCAACATTATCATTCTTAACATTCTCCAACTCTTCTCAAGATTATCAATTTCAAAAAAATTATCATAAACATTATTTCTTAGCTCCTTAATCATTTGTAAAAATTTTGAATTTGATTGTTTCAATTTCAACAATTCATCTCTCAACACATCTTTCTCACAAATGAGAATCAAATTTTCTTTTTAAACCTTCTTTCTAGATTTTTTCCATTGAAACAAATACATAATTCTACACAAATAAATTACCTTGATGATGGGCACTATTGTTGGATTTCACTAAATGGATTTTCTTTCATCTCTACAAATCTTCAATATTCCTTTGACAAATAAAAGATTTTGATATCCTTTTTAGAATCCATTTCAACGCATATATTTTCCTTTAACAATATGCTTCCAACTCTCTTCTACAAATATGATTCTTTAATTGCAACAAGCTCTTTGCAAAATCTTCTAGATCTCCTCTCCCTTCATTTCTTTTCTCACATTCTCATGTATGCTCACGATTTTTCTTTGTCATGCCCATGATCTTTCCTTACATCTCTGATACCAAATGTAGAAACTATAAAAAAAAACACACCAAAAAGAGAGCTCTGATACAAATTGTAGTATCTAAAAACATGCAACAACAATCTAAAATAGGGATAAAAATAGAGAAGCATGTAACAAAGAACTTTACACACTAAAACATGAATCTTTTATTCATTTGCTTCAATACATATTACCTCTATCATGAGGTCTTACACAGTGGTTGTCAGACTTTCTATTGTGAAGCTTAGCAAACTCAATAAGCTAATATCATTATATAGAGGTCATATCTCCTAAAAATAGCTGACTCTATGTGTTTACATCTCATGCATTCAACATGCATTATTTAATAAATCTCACAATCATGCAAAGTATAATTTATTTTATTGATAGACTTCTACATGCCCAAAGATAACTATTGTCTATGCCAGCATAACATGCTTTACTAGAAATCCCTAGATCCCTAACAACGAGTTATGCATGCAAACATACACTTATTCTTTGATTTCAACTCAATGAATACTTAGGTGAAAACTATAAAATAAAAATGCATAACCAATTAAAATAATTTGACTCTTGTTGATAGAACAATGGTAGAATTGGAGTTGACAGTGACTCCAACATCACTATTAAACAATAATCACTCAAGTTTTACTGAAGCTTCACGTCAATGTAGCTGAGAGCCCCTAGTGACATCATATGTCCTCGAGTCTCTATTAATTTCAAATTATCTACTTTATTTATTATATGTACAATCTATTGAAGAAAACAACTAACTCTCACGCTTGAATTTATTTTAGATTCATGGACTGACATATCTAGAATATGGTTGTATTGATAAGTGTCCTCAAATGCAAGTTAAATTTATTCTTTCAAGTCTTTCACCATAGTATTCCTCGTGGGTCTATCTGGTCATTTTGTATCACAAATGTGGATACTGCTTCTGTGACTTTCCATGTGATTGATATATAATTTCTAATGGCCACTCAATGAAGAATGTTATTTCATTCATTTAGGGAAAGAATATTTATGGTAGTACCTTCATTAAGTGCAGTGTGTAGCCACTGTGAAGGTTTGTGCTTGGAAAATTTGGGGAGTTTGTCTAGAAATGACAATGTTGGACTAGCATAGTACAATCATATTGTATCAAATTGATTTTTTGACTGCAAATCCAAAGTCATCACTATTTATTTATTTTTCTAGTGCCTACGTATCTCAAACCAACTAGACCTTTATTCTAGGATATTGCCTAGAATATGAAGTCATTGGCTCGTAATTGTCTCGCATCTTTGAATATGTGTGCAATTAGTGTTATGTAATTCCTTACACTTGAAACTTTGCACAAGAGTCTTCCTTTTAAACAATATCCTCTCAAACACTTGCTAAAGGAGAATCATTTTGGTTAGATTGACTTGGCTATCTCAGATTGCCTATGTATGCCTTTGGTTTCTTGTTTGCATTCATAGTTTGGCTCTAATACCATGTTGTGGAATGAGATTGCTTCTATAAAGGTAATAATAGTGCCATAATTGATTGGTGTGTTTCAAATACATATTTGAAGACCTATAAATATGAGAGGAGGAGACATGTCTCATGAAGAGACATGTCTATATGGTTAATCATCATTAGATAATAATAATATATTAACAATAATATAAATAACCATATATATATATATATATATATAAAAGAATATTTGTCTAAATGATGATTTACTATCAACAATTTAACTCATGATTGAATCAATCTAACTATAGCTACAAACTTAACAATCATGACATATTGCCATTTATGTTCAATTTTTCTATACATATCCTTGGGAATCATGTTTTGAATCTCTATTGGAGTGTTCTTAAATTTAGCCATCATATCTATAACAACATATTCTATCATCCTTTGATCATCCTCATTCATTTTCTCATACTTCAAATATTGAAAAGAAACTAACCCTCCATGTTCATGCAAAGAATTGTCCATATGATCTACATCTTTAGGTTTAACATTTATAGCTACACAAAAATGAACTACCTCTTCCAAATCTTCCATTTCGCTATCTTTAAAATTGTCATCATCATCCTTGAGAATTATATTTCTTCTCCTTTGGGTCAGTTTTCTAACAACTTTACTTGATGGCTCAAGTTCCCCTTTTCTCTTCTGATATGTTTTAACTTCTTCTTTTGTAGGCTTAGTCACTTTGATTGTGCCCTTATTCAATTGGGTTTTTTCTTGTTTGAGTAGCATGAGTACTTGATTTGGTATGCTTTGGGATAGTGTGTGTTTCTAGTGGTCTCTTCTTCCCTTTCTTTACCTACTTTCTTTACTTGCAAATTTGCAACAATGATAGATTTTTCCTTATCTTTTGCATTAATGTCATCTTCTCCTTTTCCTTAGTTATTTGTAGGGGATGATCATTTTTACTTCTATCTTCTTAATTATCTTCATGGATTTTCTTTCTATTTTCAAATACATAACAATTTTCATAGTAATCTTTTCCTTAGCTTTTTATATGTTCCAAACTCAGCAACACCAAGATTAATAGGTTTGTTTAATAAGACTTCTATGGCCTCAGTGTTTTAATCAATGTTTGCTTCATAATACGTGGGTGCAAGCCATGCAACCCTAGGAATATCATCTTTAACCAATGTTTTGTTATTTTCAACTAAGAAATAGACAGCATCATGATATTTTTATACTAACTATGGAGGAATTTGATACCTTTGGTTCATCATCTCCTTGAAATTCTCAAAATACCAGTCATTGCACTGTCAAAATTATTGCCTAGAGTTCTAACAAATTCTTTTATCTGATATGTCACAAGGGTGTCTATCTTCCAATTAATTATTCCAATAAATTTTTTTGCATATAGAAGAAAATGCAAACTAACAATGATTCAAACTTATGAGTGTTTGTCCTTGCGATCCAAACTATGTTCATGTCTTTGATTAAATTAATACAATTGTAGCTTGAAAAGATCATACTTGTGATCTTTCTAAGTTACTATTTTATATGTCAAATCCACTATTATGAAAGGTACACTATTTATCCTTCTTGATTTGAATATCTTGTGTGCAACAACATGAACTACAAATTTCAACTCAGGGTCTATACAATTGTTGAAACCTTTAAATCTTGATTGTCCCATTGAGCCCTTTTGTTCCTCTCAACTTCATCCTTGGAGCTGTATAGAAGGTTTTAATCTTGTCTATTATAGGATACCTAGTGATAATGTGAATGAAATCATAGGTAATCTGAATGGGTTCATCTAACCACATCTTCATATCATATACTTTTTCTAGAACAATATGAATCTAATATGCTTTGAAAATATCTAGGAAGTGAAGGGCTAAGTGATACCCTTGGTCTCCAAGTGTTTGAATTCATGCTTCAAATTCTCATCATCACATAGTTCCTCATAGCTCATAATAACCAATTTCTCTAATCTTTTAATGATAAAATGAACTAATGTCATTGACCAGTAAAACCTTAGGTATGATGGCAAATAATGCAGTTACCTTGTCCATTTGAGTTACAATTTTTGGATAAAATTTATATCTCCTATCCTCACAAGCTTTATTCTTGATCAATTTCATAACATTTTTCCTGGATTTATTCTTCATAGATGCAGGGCTTGAAACCATTGCCATAGGCTAGGGCTACCATAAATAAATATTTGTGGTATTCTTGGTTCACTCTTGAATCTACCATTGCACTTTGATTCTTGCACTAGTTCACACTCACAAATTTTTTGCACTTAATCACTAGCTAAATTGCTCTTGTAAATGCAGAGGGTAGTCAAATGAATGGTTTTAACCCTATTTAAGTTAAAATTTTCATTTAGTGCATTGTTAGGGCATATTTATTACTCCATACACTATGCCTAGTTACCATCTACAACTCGATCATGTTACCATTTATCACTTGTTGGATTAATACTAAGTTGTCATTTCAAATGTGGTCAACATATCAACACTTTCGACAACTTTTCTTGCTCACTAGACATTGCTCCTTCATTTTTTGATCAAATCAGTGAGACTGTAATGTTCTATGATTTGTCTATGTGCATCATACAATATGGAGGCATGGACTTCATCACTTCTATATTCTAGGAACTGATGTAGGATAAAACAATAATTATACAATTCCATACCTTCTCATGAGATTTAGTTAGAGATGAAAGTTTCACCCAATCCATTGGATGAGGTGTCACCACTTGAGGTTTCATTCTCTTTTATCTTCCTTATCCACTTCTTATTCATTTGTTCACAAATTTTATCAACATTCACTTTTCCTTTACCTTTTGTTTCTTCCTTGTTAGGTGTTGATACCCGAAACCTACTTTTTTTACTTAAGTGACCTATCTTGTGATAATGATAACAAGCTAATCTAGAATTTCTTCAATTTCCAGATCTTCCTCCAAAATGTACTTCATGCAATTTGCAACAAAACAAGCATATTTTCCACATGCATTACAAGAATACCATGTATTGTAGTGCCAAATGACTGTGTTACCTTTACTCCTCAATTTCCATGTATTGTAGACTTCATCTTAGCTTTGCAATCTTGCAACTTGTCTCCAAACTTGTTGGAAGTATAAAAGTATCCATTAAATGCATAATTATTAGGGGATTGATTAAATTTTGATCTACACTAATATGTTTGATGTCCACACTTATTGTAATGATAACAATATCCATCAAATTTGGGAGTAACATTGGACTTACCATTTTTACTCCAGCAGACATTTGCTATGTGTTCAGGATTTCCACACTGATAGCATGTAGGTTACTTGGGTTTGGGATTGGTGTACACATTCCTTCATTCATCTTTCTTAGATGATTCTCCTTTCTTAGTAGTAGAATGCTTGGTATATCCTAAGACAAATGTATCACTCAATTGCCTCTATCCTCTAAGTTGTTCATCCATTATCTTGATACTTTCTTATGATCTCTTTAATCTCTCATTAGTTTCCTTCTTAGTATTAGTTCATTCTTTAGTCATTCATTTTCAGTCCTTAATTCCATGATCTTTGAAATTTTCCTTCTAATTTCATGATTTGAATAGAGTATTTGATTCATCATGTGTTGGAATTATAATAGGAAAGGTAAATTCTAAGAGGGGGCGGGGGGTGAATTAGTGCTTCAGAAGTTTACCCATAAAACATTCACCATACATCCATCTCACAATTCAACAATTAAATAGAAATATTATATAATGCATATACATCTAAAGTATGTAAACAACTAAGCATTTACACATGTATGACACAAGATATGATTACTTAGAAACCCTCCAATGAGAAGGTAAAAATGGGGCGGAGATGACACCCATAAATCTTCACTACTGCAGTAATATAGTGTATCCAATGAAAGTTATAATGTTTGATAATGAAACATGATCTACCCTATGAAAGGTATACCCTATTAAAAGCTTAAAAATCCTGTTAGGTCTTACCTTGTTAGAGGATTTGAACACCTTGTTAGAAGTGTGCCCGATTAAAGGACTTTACCTCATAATTAAGTAAGCACCTTTTTAGAGGATTTCAATACAGCTTGTTAGGACTACTCTGTTAAGAGATTTAATTGATTCACCTGTTAGAATGTCTCAGCAATGATCCTATAATTAGCACTTAGTTTCTTGATGTCAGGTCACCTCTATGCTGATGTGTACTTGATCCTTTCTGATAAGATGTCTCTCTGTTGTCCATTATTTTCTTTCCTTTGTTCTAACTAATTTTGCAATAAAGCTCAAATCATAATACCTCGGTCACCATGAATGTCCTATTTGCACATACAAACTCTCCCTCTCTACACTTAGAACATTTAGGGTTTTTCCTCCTTAAGAAGACCTAGGTGACTTAGGATTAGGTATGAATCAATAGCTATGATTCACCTATATTTTTTCTTAAACCTTCCCTTTTACTAATTGGATACATGTACTATATAGGGATTCACATTTAAGATACATCCTTATGAACAAAATATTGTACATCAATCCTTAAGTTGGCTTTAAATGGTTTGCATAGTAGTTTGTGCCAATACAAACAACTATATCAAAACTGTGTTACTTGACATCTGAAGTCCCTAGTGCTCGACACTAACTGTAACTTCAATTTTGTCACTTAGCATCTAAATGACTCGACATACACTACATTCTTGGCATCTAAATGACTTGGCACATGAGTGACTCGACACTCATTGTTTACTTGGCATGCTCTAACTTATATGTTGTGCTTGGCATATGTTACTTTCTTGGAATGCACTAAGTAAATGAATTAAGTATATAGACACTCACTTGTCAAAATCAATCTAAGATTAACATCATGTCATAGTGATTTTGTGTCAACCTTGATATTTCTTCATCCTTGGCATCTAGTCTTGTAGCGATTTGCCTCTTTTCTTCTTCCATCATTTTCTTGCGATCCTCAACATTTATTTTCTATTCTATTAGTTCACAATATCTCAAAGATTTATCTTCATTTTTCGTTTTAGTACTTTTACATTCTCAATAAGGCTATGATTTTTCTCAAGTATACCAACTTTAGCAACTTAAGATTCATCAAGCATCTTCCCATTAAATAGTTCTTCAATTGCTTGTTCCTAATAGGTTGTTTCATTGGTTTGTTGGGAAATTTCCTTCCTCCTATTTAGTGACAACTTTACTCTATTCTTCAATTCATTGATTTGATTCATGGCCATCCTTAATTCCAATATCTGATTCTCAATGGTCCTGTATAGTCTATACTTCTCCATAACTTAGATATTTCACTCTCAGGTGGTAGAATTCTCAAAAAAAGGCCTTGATACTAATTATTAGAATATACAAATAAATAGGATTCTAAGAGGAGGGGGGTGAATCAATATCCATAAAAAATTTCTAGTCCTCAACAAATTAAATAGTTTTATATTCTTATGGCAACTCGGTAACCGGTTAACTTATTTCACAATGCATGAACTTGAGAATAATTAATCTAATCTAATAAACATGTAAAAAAACACTCATCCCTCATAAAACAATCATTTGGTCACACAGAAACCCTTGGTCAGAATGAAAACTATGGTGGGGATGGTGCTAGAAATAGATAATA